>JAQQAC010008350.1:72930007-72994181 GCA_029783875.1 Phataginus tricuspis
TTGCTCTTATGCTCCACATATGAGTGAAATCATTTGATACTTGTCTTTTTCCACTTGGCTTATTTCACTGAGCATAATACCCTCTAGCTCCATCCATGTTGTTGCAAATGGTAGGATTTGTTTTCTTCTTATGGCTGAATAATATTCCATTGTGTATATGTACCACCTCTTCTTTATCCATTCATCTACTGATGGACACTTAGGTTGCTTCCATTTCTTGGCTATTGTAAATAGTGCTGTGATAAACATACGGGTGCATATGTCTTTTTCAAACTGGGCTGCTGCATTCTTAGGGTAAATTCCTAGGAGTGGGATTCCTGGGTCAAATGGTATTTCTATTTTGAGTTTTTTGAGGAACCTCCATACTGCTTTCCACAATGGTTGAACTAATTTGCATTCCCACCAGCAGTGTAGGAGGGTTCCCTTTTCTCCACATCCTCGCCAACATTTGTTGTTGTTTGTGTTTTGGATGTTGGCCATCCTCACTGGTGTGAGGTGATATCTCATTGTGGTTTTAATCTGCATTTCTCTGATGATCAGCGATGTGAAGCATCTTTTCATGTGCCTATTGGCCATCTGAATTTCTTCTTTAGAGAAGTGTCTATTCATGTCCTCTGCCCATTTCTTAATTGGATTATTTGCTTTTTGTTTGTTAAGGTGCGTGAGTTCTTTATATATTTTGGTTGTCAACCCCTTATCAGATACGTCATTTATGAATATATTCTCCTTTACTGTAGGATGTCTTTTTGTTCTACTGATGGTGTCCTTTGCTGTACAGAAGCTTTTCAACTTGATATAGTCTCACTTGTTCATTTTTGCTTTTGTTTCCTTTGCCTGGGGAGATATGTTCATGAAGAAGTCGCTCATGTTTATGTCCAAGAGATTTTTGTCTATGTTTTTTTCTAAGAGTTTTATGGTTTCATGATTTACATTCAGGTCTTTGATCCACCTTGAGTTTACCTTTGTGTATGGGGCTAGACAGTAGTCCAGTTTCATTCTCTTACATGTAGCTGTCCAGTTTTTCCAACACCAGCTGCTGAAGAGGCTGTCATCTCCCCATTGTATATCCAAAGCTCCTTTATCAAATATTAATTGACTGTATATGTTTGGGTTAATGTTTGGATTTTCTATTCTGTTCCACTGGTCTGTGGGTCTGTTTTTGTGCCAGTACCAATTTGTCTTGATTACTGTGGCTTTGTAGTAGAGCTTGAAGTCAGGGAGCGTAATTCCCCCTGTTTGATTCCTCCTTCTCAGGATTGTTTTGGCTATTCGGGGTCTTTTGTGGTTCCATATGAATTTTTGAGTTATTTGTTCCAGTTCATTGAAGAAAGCTGTTGGTAGTTTGATAGGCAGTGCATTGAATCTGTAGATTGCTTTAGGTAGTATAGCCATTTTGACAATATTTATTCTTCCTAGCCAAGAGCATGAGATGCATTTCCATTTGTTAGTGTCCTCTTTCATTTCTCTTAGGAGTATCTTGTAGTTTTCAGAGTACAGGTCTTTCACTTCCTTCGTTAGGTTTATTCCTAGGTATTTTATTCTTTTTGATGCAATTGTGAATGGAATTGTTTTTCTGATTTCTCTTTCTGTTAGTTCATTGTTAGTGTATAGGAAAGCAACAGATTTCTGTGTGTTAATTTTGTATCCTGCAACTTTGCTGAATTCAGATATTAGTTCTAGTAGTTTTGGAGTGAACTCTTTAGGGTTTTTTTATTCCATCAATTCTTTTTAAAACTTTCCCATATTGAAGAAGGCGTTTTGGCATGAACACTGAGAAACCAGTGTTGAAGATTGGATTGTTTATTTTAATGACATTATTTAACCTTCTGCCTAATTTCATTAATTGATGCCAATTTCTTCTATATAGTTTATTATGAAAAGCAGTAATCACTTGATCCCCCTATTCTCTCCCATAGAGGCAACCATTTCCAACAATTTTGGCTTTTTCTCTCAGTTTTTTTCTCTTAGCGTGTAACTCATCATTTCTCAGTAATATATTGATAATGCCACTGAAAATTTTTTTATTTTCAGCCACTTTTAGTGAATTTCCTCTGTAGAACGTGAGAATTGAGCTCTCTTTCATACTTATCCCTCCCCAAAACAAAGACTTTTCCCTTTCTTCCAACTCCTCAATAGAGGAAAAACATAATTTCAATCAAATAAATACTCATTATTTTCATTATTAGGACTATGTAAACACTATCCACACCCGAGTCATGAGACTCCTTGTCTTTTTTTTTTTTTGGTATTATTAATGTACAATTACCTGAGCAACAGCAACATTATGGTGACTACACTCCCCCCATTATCAAGTCTCCACCACATACCCCATTACAGTCACTGTCCATCAGCGTAGTAAGATGCTATAGAGTCACTACTTGTCTTTTCTGTGTTATACTGCCTTTCCCAAATCCCCACCCCTGCTACATCATGTGTGCTAATTGTAATAACCCTTTTTCCCCCTTATCCCTCCTCGCCACCCATCTTCCCCAGTCCCTTTCCCTTTGGTAACTGTTAGTCCATTCTTGGATTCTGTGAGTCTGGTCCTGTTTTATTCCTTCAGTCTTTGTTCTTATGCTCCAAAGATGAGTGAAATCATTTGTTACTTGTCTTTCTCCACATGGCTTATTTCACTGAGCCTAATACCCTCTAGCTCCATCCATGTTGTTGCAAATGGTAGGATTTGTTTTCCTCTTATGGCTGAATAATATTCCATTGTGTATATGTACCAGATCTTCTTTATCCATTCATCTACTGATAGACATTTTGGTTGCTTCAATTTCTTGGCTATTGTAAATAGTGCTGCGATAAACATAGGGGTGCATATGTCTTTTTCAAACTGGGCTCCTGTATTCCTAGGGTAAATTCCTAGGACTGATATTCCTGGATCAAATGGTAATTCTATTTTTAGTTTTTTGAGGAACCTCCATACTGCTTTCCACAATGGTTGAACTAATTTGCATTCCCACCAGTAGTGTAGTGTAGGAGGGTTCCCCTTTATCGACATCCTTGCCAACATCTGTTGTTGTTTGTCTTTTGGATGGTAGCCATCCTAACTGGTGTGAGGTGATATCTCATTGTCATTTTAATTTACGTTTCTCTGATGATTAGCGATGTGGAGCATCTTTTCATGTGCCTGTTGGCCATCTAAATTTCTTTTTTGGAGAAATGTCTGTTCAGCTCCTCTGCCCATTTTTTAACTGACTTATTTGCTTTTTGTTTGTTGAGGTGTGTGAGCTCTTTATATAATTTGGTTGTCAACCCCTTATCGGATATGTCATTTATGAATATATTTTCCCATACTGTAGGATGTCTTTTTGTTCTACTGATGGTGTCCTTTGATATACAGAAGCTTTTTAGTTTGTTATGGTCACACTTGTTCAGTTTTGCTTTTGTTTCCCTTGTCTGGGAGATACGTTCATGAAGAAGTTGCTCATGTTTATGACCAAGAGATTTTTGCCTATGTTTTCTTCTAAGAATTTTATGGTTTCATGACTTACATTCAGGTCTTTGATCCATTTTGAGTTTACTTTTGTGTATGGTGTTAGACAATAATCCTGTTTCATTCTCTTACATGTAGCTGTCCAGTTTTGCCAACACCAGCGGTATATTTACCCATTGTATATTCATGGCTCTTTTATCATATGTTAATTGACCATATATGGTTGGGTTATATCAGGGCTCTCTAGTCTGTTCCATTGGTCTATGGGTCTGTTCTTGTGCCAGTACCAAATTGTTTTGATTACTGTGGCTTTGTAGTAGAGCTTGAAGTCAGGGAGAGTAATTCTCTCTACTTTATTCTTCCTTCTCAGGATTGCTTTGGCTATTTGGGGTCTTTTGTGGTTCCATATGAAATTTAAAACTATTTGCTCTAGTTCATTGAAGAATACTGTTGGTATTTTGATAGGAATTGCATTGAATCTGTAGATTGCTTTAGGCAGGCTGGCCATTTTCACAATATTAATTCTTCTTATCCATGAACACGGGATGTGTTTCCATTTATTGGTATCTTCTTTAATTTCTCTCATCATTATCTTGTAGTTTTCTGAGTATAGGTCTTTCACTTCCTTGGTCAGGTTTATTCCTAGGTATTTTATTCTTTTTTGATGCAACTGTGAATGGAATTGTTTTCCTGATTTCTCTTTCTGCTAGTTCATCGTTAGTGCATAGGAAAGCAACAGATTTCTGTGTGTTAATTTTGTATCCCACAACTTTATTGATTTCACATATTAGATCTAGTAGTTTTGGAGTGGATTCTTCAAGGTTTTTTATGTACAATATCATGTCATTTGCAAACAGGGACAGTTCGACTTCTTCCTTACCAATCTGGATGCCTTTTATTTTTTTGTGTTGTCTGATTGCCGTGGACCTATGTTGTATAAAAGTGGGGAGAGTGGGCATTCTTGTCTTGTTCCCAATCTTAAAAGAAAAGCTTTCAGCTTCTCGCTGTTAAGTATAATGTTGGCTGTGGGTTTGTCATATATGGCCTTTATTATGTTGAGGTACTTGCCCTCTATACCCATTTTGTTGAGAGTTTTTATCATGAATGGATGTTGAATTTTGTCAAATGCTTTTTCAGCATCTATGGAGATTATCATGTGGGTTTTGTCCTTCTTTTTGTTGATGTGGTAGATGATGTTGATGGATTTTCGAATGTTGTACCATCCTTGCATCCCTGGGATGAATCCCACTTGATCATGATGGATGATCTTTTTGATTTATTTTTTAATTCGGTTTGCTAATATTTTGTTGAGTATTTTTGTATCTATGTTCATCAGGGATATTGGTCTGTAATTTTCTTTTCTTGTGGTGTCTTTGCCTGGTTTTGGTGTTAGAGTGATGCTGGCCTCATAGAATGAGTTTGGTAGTATTCCCTCTTCTTCTACACTTTGGAAAACTTTAAGGAGGATGGGTATTAGGTCTTCACTAAATGTTTGATAAAATTCAGCAGTGAAACCATCTGTGACAGGCATTTTGTTCTTAGGTAGTTTTTTGATTACCAATTCAATATCTTTGCTGGTAATTGGTCTATTCATATTTTCTGTTTCTTCCTGGATCAGCCTTGGAAGATTGTATTTGTCTAGAAAGTTGTCCATTTCTTCTAGGTTTTCCAGTTTGTTAACATATAATTTTTCATAGTATTCTCTCATAATTATTTGTATTTCTATGGTGTCCGTAGTGATTTTTCCTTTCTCATTTCTGATTCTATTTATGTGTGTAGACTCTCTTTTTTTCTTGATAAGTCTGGCTCGGAGTTTATCTTTTTGTTTATTTTCTCAAAGAACCAGCTCCTGCTTCACTGATTCTTTCTATTGTTTTATTCTTCTCAATTTTATTTATTTGTGCTCTAATCTTTATTATGTCCCTCCTTCTACTGACTTTGAACCTCATTTGTTCTTCCTTTCCTTGTTTCATTAATTGTGAGTTTAGACTGTTCATTTCGGACTGTCCTTCTTTCCTGAGGTAGGCCTGTATTGGAATATATTTCCCACTTAGCACAGCCTTCACTACATCCCACAGAATTTGCTGTGCTGAATTATTGTTGTCATTTGTCCCCATATATTGCTTGATCTCTGTTTTTATTTGGTCATTGATCTATTGATTATTTAGGAACATGTTATTAAGCCTCAATGTGTTTGTGGGCTTTGTCAATTCCTTTGAGTAATTTGTTTCTAGTTTCATACCTTTGTGATCTGAGAAGCTGGTTGGTACAATTTCAATCTTTTTGAATTTACTGAGGTTCTTTTTGTGGCCTAGTATATATTCTTTGAAATGTTCCATATGCACTTGAGAAGAATGTGTATCCTGTCGCTTTTGGATGGAGTGTTCTGTAGATGTCCATTAGGTCCATCTGTTGTAATATGTTGTTCAGTGTCTCTGTCTCTTTATTTATTTTCTGTCTGGTTGATCTGTCCTTTGGAGTGAGTGGTGTGTTGAGGTCTCCCAAAATGAATGCATTGCATTCTATTTCCCCTTTAAATTCTGTTAGTATTTGTTTCACATATGTTGCTGATCCTGTTTTGGGTGCATAGATATTTATAATAGTTATATCCTCTTATTGGCTGTCCAACAATGACCCTTTTACCATTATTAAAGTCCTTCTTTGTCTCATTACTTACTTTATTTTGAAGTCTATTTTGTCTGATTCAAGTACTGCAACTCCTGATTTTTTCTCCCTATTAGTTGCAGGAAATATCTTTTTCCATCCCTTTACTTTCAGTCTGTGTATACATTTGGGTTTGAAGTAAGTCTCTTGTAGGCAGCATATAAATGGGTCTTGTTTTTTTAATCTATTCAGTGACTCTACATCTTTTGATTGATGCATCCAGACCATTTACATTTAGGGTGATTATCGATAGGTATGTACTTATTGCCATTGCAGGCTTTATATTCGTGGTTACCAAAGGTTCAAAGGTAATTCCCTTACTATCTAACAGTCTAATTTAACTCACTTCGTATGCTATTACAAACACAATATAAAGATTCTTTTTTTATTCCTCCTTTTTCTTCCTCCTCCATTCTTTGTTTATTATGAATTATATTCTGTACTCTTTGTTTATCCCTTGGGTGACATCTATTTAGCTTTTGGAATACTTCCATCTATAGGAGTCCCTCCAAAATGCACTGTAGAGATGGTTTGTGGGAGGTAAATTCTCTCAGCTTTTGCTTATCTGAAAATTGTTTAATCTCTCCTTCAAATTTAAATGATAACCTTGCTGGGTAGAGTATTCTTGGTTTACGGCCCTTCTGCTTCATTGTATTAAATATATCATGCCACTCCTTTCTGGCTTGTAAGGTTTTTGTTGAGAAATATGATGATAGCCTGATGGGTTTTCCTTTGTATGTGATCTTTTTTCTCTCTCTAGCTGCTTTTAAAAGTCTGTCTTTATCCTTGATCTTTGCCATTTTAATTATTATATGTCTTCATGTTGTCTTCCTTGGGTCCCTTGTGTTAGGAGGTCTGTGCATCTCCATGGCTTGAGAGACTATCTCCTTCCCCAGATTGGGGAAGTCTTCAGCAATTACTTCCTCAATGACATTTTCTATCCATTTTTCTCTCTCTTCTTCTTCTGGTACCCCTATTATGTGAATATTGTTCCATTTGGATTGGTCACACAGCTCTCTCAATATTCTTTCACTCTTAGAGATTCTTTTTTTCTCTCTGTGCCTCCACTTCTTTGTATTCCTCTTCTCTAATTTCTGTTCCATTTACCATCTCTTTTACTACATCTAATCTGCTTTAAAATCCCTCTATTGCATGTTTCATTTCAGATATGGAATTTCTTAATGATTGAATCTCCATCTTAAATTTGTTCCTGAGTTCTTGAATATTTTTCTGTACCTCCGTAAGCATGTCTATAATTTTTATTTTGAACTCTCTTTCATGAAGATTGGTGAGTTCAGTTTCATTTGGCCCTTTTTCTGGGGTTTGTGAGATTTTGGTCTGAACCATGTTCTTTTGACGTTTCATATTTTGGTGTGGTGTCCTCTAGTGCCTGTTTCCCATATCAGAGCCTGTGGGCCAGGCACACAGGTGTTAAGCCTCTGTGCTTTGCATCTCTAGCTGTTGTAGGTGGGGCCTCCCTCTGACTGGCCTGACGCCAGCACAGTGACTGCCTGTTTGCGAGCTGGTGCTGTCAGGCCAGGAGGAAGGCTCCGCAGGCTGTGTATCACAGTGGGGGGTCCTTGGAGCTGAGTAGCCAGCCAGGGGGATGGAGCACCTGAAGCTCCTGAAAGTTCCTGATCTGCTGGCAAGGCACACCCAGACAACCTTGTCCCCCATCCCTTCTCCTGCGCAGCAAGCTCTGTGCAAACCCCACCCCTTCAGCAGCCCTCTCACTGCTTGGAAGCCTCCCAGACCGCCTGCCTTTCCCTTGTCCCAAAGTGGCTGGGTGTGGATCCCGTCTTCCACAAACGGCCAGAATCTGTCTCTCAAGCACTTCACCTGTCTCAGCTCTCCATCCTCCAGAGCACCACACAATGTAGGTTTCTGCTCAGAAAGCAGATCTCCAGGGTTAGGTGTTCAGCAGTCCCAGGCTCCCATCCCCTCCCCGCTCCATTTCTCTTCCTCCTGCTGGTGACCCAGGGTGAGGGAAGGGTCTGGGTCCCACCGGATCAAGGCTTTGGTACGTTACCCTGTTTCATGAGGTCTGCTCTGTTTGTGATGTCTGTATGCAGTCTGGTGCAGCCTTCTTTCCTGTTGCTGTTTTAGGGTTAGTTGTATTAACTATATTTTTGTACTATCTCTGGTCTTGGGGGAATCTTGAATCTCTCCACTCCTTTTCTTTTTTTACAACTTTTTATTTTGTCTTCTTTCAATAGCCATCCCTTTTTTAATTAACCTGGATTTCCATGTACCTGTCATAATAATACATTATCCCATAGCTTCCTAAGAAATGGTGCACTGTTAAGTTTTTGGAAATGAATACCTATTTGTTCACTAGACAAATCTCGACACACCTCTCAAGACAGATCAATTATTTCCTTCTCCAGAAACAAACTTTTCTGACTGCCGTAGGCAAAGCTTTCCTACCTATGTACTTCTGTAACATTGCAGTTATTAACTAATTCATCCATCCATCCATCCATAGATCATTCATTCAATATTCTCATGGGCCTGGTATGGAAATGAGCATAGAGATAAAGAGAACAAACTTGTTTTGAGTTTGTTCATGGAGGAGAGGCCAGGAAACTGGGAAAGGGAGGCCAGTGAGAAAGAAGGCCAATCAGCCAAGGATGATGTTACAAAAAAGGGAGAAGTATTTCATGAACAAAAAGATACTCAACTTGGTTAGATAATGGTGAAAGGTATTATAAGGTAAGAACCAGAGATATCTGGGGATAAAGACAACGAGGACATCACTGAGGACTTTGCCAAAGGCAGTTTTGGCAGCATATCAGTGGGAAACCTGGCTGGTGTGAGACAAAAGAGATAGAGATAGGCATCGGCATGGGTATCCTTGGAGAATTTTTTTCTGGAAAAGGAAGCAGAGCGATGGGGTGGTATTTGAAGAGGGATATGCACTGAGAGAGGGTTTTAAATCATGAAAGGAGCTGAGCATTCTGAATGCTGCTGGAACTGAGCTGACAGAGCATCTGAGATGGTCTCTGTCACTCCCTGTTCAACCTTCTCTTTCTTTGATGAGTTTTTCCTCTTCTTTTGTTCAATGTTCCACATTAATGATGAGTGGAATATTTAATAGTTTTCTCAAAATCTAAATTGGGTTCATTTTATTAATTTGACCCTCAAATGGGTTTTGTTTTGTTTTGTTTTGTTGTTTTTCTGTGTCTTGTGTGGTTCTTAACTGGAAAAAAAAATTCCCAGTCCACTGAGAAGCTATTTATCCTTAGGATAAAGTTCTGACACTACTTAAAAATTGTTTGAACTTGGGAAAGTTACATAAGCTCTTTTTGGTAGTTTCATGCAAATAAGTTAACTTTTGAGCTTATTACTTTCAATTAGAGCTGAAGAAAATAACAAAATAGTGAAACCAAGCTGATCTCTCCTGCAATCATGAGTCCTTTGCTGACTTTGTGGGAAACCATTTGTCACATCTGTGCACTTTGCCTGCCTGGACAAGTTTGTTTCAAGATCCCCTCTCAGGCTCCAAACCCTGTTCTGTGGTTCACCGCAATTCAGTCTCCTGCCAAGCTCTTCATTTATTCATAATAAACAAAAAAAAATCCATTAAGAAATGCTAATTAACAACAACAGACAGTTTAATGTTGCAAGTGTGAGAAAGGAAAAGTTTGACAAACTACAGGATGTGGGATATTACAGTGACTCTCTGTAAACATGACTCAAAGAAATGCAAAGAATGGAATTTCATAATATTGGCATAAACAAAATAATTACAACAAAGGCGTGAGCTAAGGGATGAGCACCTGACTCCCAGTCAAACCAGTATCCTAACAGATTTGTTTCCCAAATTAAAGTAAGTTTAATTTCCTTTTTTTTTTTTTGCAAAAGGTGGTTTTAAACAATCTTAACTATCTCCAGACTATTCTAGAGTATTCAGTTAAATACACTTTAAGGATATCAAGTACAAAAATGGTTGATTCTTCTATAACAATGATGAAAATGCCAATGCGAATTAGGGTATTAAAAAATCAAAGATTAAACAAAAAGTCTTAGAAATACTATTACCCTAATCTCTTAAATTAAGTGTCAAGAATTCTGAAGGATCTGGGATTTTGCCCTACTTGCAAATTAATGCATTAGCCTACAGACAGTTTCACATAGGCTAGAGGAAGACACAAGAACCTTGGGTCAGAGATAAAGGACTTTAGTATTCAGGGCACAGCAGGCAACAGGAGTTTCATGTCCAAATTGAATCCCATTGCTTTCCCAAATCTCGTGGAATTTATGAAGTCTAATGGATTGCTGCACATGCAGTAGATCTGCATCACAGCTGAGAAAACTTGAGTGAGTAACCCTTGGTTTTATAGGGAGGATGCTGGCAAACCTGCCTAATGTTTTCCAGGGAGAAAAATTATCTTATTGCCCTGGTCAGGAAACAAATCTCATCTGCCTTGGAGAGAAATATTAGGTATACAAACATTTATGTAAACAAAACAAAGATGTAAGTGCTTCTTGCTTAGAAGATGTGCAGAAATGTGAAAGATTCATCGAAGATTGTCTTCCAACACTGAGATTTAGCAAGGAGAAAGAGATTATTTAAGATCAACAATGAAAGTGCTGAGTTCTTAATTAATGAATATATAATAGAAACATATGATCGAATATTCTAGCTAAATGGACACACACTTGAGTAACAGCTAAGGAGTCAATCTCCTCTCCTTTAATGCAGGAAGAGCTTGTGACTTGGTTTTAGCCAAAAGAGTATGCCTAAGGTGACAGGATGTCACTCCCATGATTAGGTTACCTTATCTATCATCTATCTATATCTGAATGTGTGCCATAGGTCCCTTACAAATATATATACATCTACATATATATATATATTTACATGACTCTTAGCAGACCATGGACATTTACATGACTTAGCAGACCAAGGACAGGACCCCTGACTGCAATATCGTGACTTATTATGGAATGATTTATGTAGCAGGAAATTATGAGTGTTACTTGGACCTAAGGGCAGCTTCCAGCCAACAGCCAACAAAATCTGCGTCCTCAGTCATATTGCCGCAAGGATTAGAATTCTACCAACAACCTAAGTGAGTTTGGAAATAGATACATCCCTACTTGAGCCTCCAGGTAAAAATAAAGCCTAGTCAACATCTTGATTGCAGCCTTTTGAAATGCTGAGCAGAGAGCTCAGCTAAGTTGTGCCCAGACTCCTAACAGAGAAGATATGAGCTAATAAATATGTTGTGTTTTAAACTGATACATTTGTGGTAATTTTGTGTAAAGCAATAAAAAACTAATGCAATCTCTCAGCACAGATCAGAATTTAATCTGTTGAACACATCTTCTATCTTAATGAAATAGAAATCAGATGTTCTTGAAATTTATCCTGTAACTCTTTTGTATAAGCCTGAAGGTTTATGCTGACCCCACTTAGATTTTTGCTTAGATTGTCTAAATCACTTCTACCAACAACTCTGGGTGTTTGTTTGCTTGTTTTGGCTTCATGGTCACCCCTTCCAGAGTAGAACCTAGGTTAATAAGCCTTCAGTTGATTCCCTATTTCTTCAGTGAAACCTTATTAATTATTTCAATATACAGAGTCTCTCTTTATGGAATCTATGATTAGTATATTGCTACAAAATTTAGCATTTAATTGTTTCTGTTTCTATAGTGGGATATGGGTCTTCTATTTGTCTTACAGATATTTTTGCATTTGACATAATATTTGTAAGAGTGTCAGGCAAAAAAGGAGATGCTTATTTAATATCTGTTGATTGACAAACATGATCTGATTTTTCAAAAGTTCCTGCTAACAACTGATCTTCCTGGATACTGGAGAATTTACTCAGTATAAAATTACACCACCATCACTGCCACCACCCACTCCCTGGGCTGTTTTGTCTCATCTTCAAAGCCTAGGACTGAAAAAAATGAGATCGTATGTCAAAATCTCTTTCTGGGTTAGTTCTATTTTCAGTCACTATGTGGTACAATTTATCCCCATGTCAGAAGGCACATGCATTTGAATACTCAAGATCAGTCTTTATATATAAATTAAAATCAGATTTCAACATTCATGCTCCAAAAAGAATAATGGAATGGATAATTGGATGATCATAAAAATGAAGAAGAAATTTCAAAGATACTTCCAAATCTTCAGACTTCATTGTAAAGAAATGAATGAATAAACATGTGTCTATGATTATTGAATGCTGATGAATTTAGGTTATAATGTTATTGGCTATAATTTCAAGCCACTTTCATTTTATTGTTATTATTTAAATTATTATTTTTCTACTGAGGTACAATGAAATGCACAAATCACAGTATACAGGTTGATAAATTTTGCATGTGTATGTACTCATCAAGCCATCACCCAGATCAAGATATCAAACACTCCCACTTAAGTTTTTCCCCTTCACCTATTCCACCCACCTCTCCCTCCCGTTCCCCTATGGCGACCACCAGTTGTTCTGAAGAAACAAAAATCTATTTCTGTTTTTCTCATTTGCTTTGCCTTTTAGATTCCACATGTAAGTGAAATCATATGGTATTTGTCTTTTTCTGACTTATATCACACAGTATTATAACCTCTAAGTCTAACCAAGTTGTCACAAAATTTCATTGTTTTCTATGGCTAAGTAATATTCCAGTATGGTGTATGTTTGGTATACCACATCTTCTTTATCTATTCATCTATTGATGGATACTTTGGTTGCTTCCATATATTGGCTGTTACAAACAATGCTGAGATAAATATAGGGATGCATAATCTTTTCAATATAGTGATTTTGTTTTCATTAAGTAAATTCCCAGAAGTGGAATTGCTGGGTTGTATGGTATGTTTATTTTTAGTTTTTTGAGAAACCTTTATTGCTTTACACAATGGCTGCACCAAATTGCAATCCCACCAGTAGTGTACGAGGTTTCCCTTTTCTCCACATCCTCACTAGCACTTGTTATTTCTTGTCCTGTTGATATTAGCCATTCTGACTGGGGTTAGGTGTGGTTTTGATGTGCATTTCTCTGATAATTAATCATGGGTCTGTTGACCATCTGTACGTTTTCTTTGGAATGTGTATTCAGGTCCTCTGTCCATTTTTTAATCATAGTAAATTTTTTTGGTGCTGAGTTGTATGAGTTCTCTCTCTCTATTTTTTAGATATTAGCCCCTTATCAAATATATCATTTACAAATATATTCTCCCATACAGTAGGTTGCCTTTTCATTTTATTGATGGTTTTCTTTGCTGTGCAGAAGCTTTCCAGTTTGATGTAGTGCCACTTGTTTATTTTTGCTTTTGTTTCCCTTGCCTGAGGGGATGTATCCAGAAAGAAACTACTAATGCTGATGATCAAGAGAGTCCTACCTGTGTTTTCTGCCAAGAGATTTATGGCTTCATGTCTTACATTTAGATCTTTAACCCGTTTTGAGTTTATTTTTGTGTATGATATAAGACAGTGATCCAATTTCATTCTCTCACATATAGTTGTCCAGTTTTCCCAGCACCAATTATTAAAGAGATTGTCTTTTCCCTATTATATATTATTGCCTTCTTTGTACAAGCCAGTCAGCTCTTATTCCTAAAACTCTCTGTAGTGGCAAGGAGCTTGCATTTTGGGGTTGATGTATCATAAAACTTATGCATCATAAACCTTTTCCTTTCCTCCTCAAACTGGATTATATCTGACAAGATAAAATAGTAGATAGTGTCAGGCTTGCCTTAAGAAAACACTGATTAGGCCAAAAAGATTGATAGTGATTGCTATGACTCTTACATGCTTGTTCATTTTCTCCAGTGACTAGGAGGGGAAAAAAGCCAAAATTTGCAAAAATATGTTCATTAAAACACACACATTCACACAATTTTCATGATGTAGGAATAGGTGTTAGAGGGATATTTTTTGCCCCTTCTACATTTGAGGAGCAGTCTCTCTCTATCTCTGTCTCTTTCTCTCATATACACAATTTGAAATTTCTGCATATATCTTATTTATATGAACCTGTTTAAGGAATTTAAAAATTGTACAAATATTGAACCAATCATCTGCCATTTTACCCTTAAATCAAGTGCTACTTACTGCTTTCTTTTTTTTTTTTCATTTTTTTAAAATTAAGGTATTATTGTTATACACTCTTATGAAGGTTTCACATGAAAAAAACAACATGGTTACTACATTTACCCATATTATAAAGTCCCCACTCATACCCCAATTCAGTCACTCTCCATCAGTGTAGTAAGATGCCACAGATTCACTGTTTGCCTTCTCTGTGCTACACTATTTTCCCCATGATTCCCCACACCATGTGTACTAAACATAATACCCCACAATCCCCTTCTCCGACCCTCCCCACCCGCCCCTTTGGTAACCACTAGTTCTTTCTTGGAGTCTCTGAGTCTGTTGCTTTTTTGTTCCTTCAGCTTTGCTGCATTGTTATACTCCACAAGTGAGGGAAATATTTTGGCACTTGTCTTTCTCTGCCTGGCTTATTTCACTGAGCATAATATTCCAGCTCCATCCATGTTGTTGCAAATGGCAGGATTTGTTTCCTTCTTATGGCTGAATAGTATTCCATTGTGTATATGTACCACCTCTTCTTTATCCATTCATCTACTGATGGACACTTAGGTTGCTTCCATATCTTGGCTATTGTAAAAAGTGATGCAATAAACATAGGGGTGCATATGTCTTTTTGAATCTGAGAAGTTGTATTCTTTGGGTAAATTCCAAGGAGTGGGATTCCCAGGTCATATGGTATTTGTATTTTTAGTTTTTTGAGGAACCTCCATATTGCTTTCCACAATGGTTGAACAGCTTACATTCCCACCAGCAGTGTAGGAGGGTTCCCCTTTCTCCGCATCTTTGCCAGCATTTGTTGTTCTTAGTCTTTTGGATGTTGGCCATCTGCACTGGTGTGAGGTGATATCTCATTGTGGTTTTAATTTGCATTTCCCTGATGGTTAGTGATGTGGAGCATCTTTTCATGTGTCTGTTGGCCATCTGAATTTCTTCTTTGAAGAACTGTCTCTTCATATCCTCTGCCCAATTTTTAATCGGTTATTTGCTTTTTGGGTGTAGAGGCGTGAAAGTTCTTTATATATTTTGGATGTTAAACCCATGTTGGATATGTCATTTACAAATATATTCTCATGTACAGTAGGATGCCTTTTTGTTCTGTTGATGGTGTCCTTTGCCATACAGAAACTTTTTAGTTTGATGTAGTCCCATGAGTTCATTTTTGCTTTTGTTTCCCTTGCTCGAGGAGATGCGTTCAGGAAAAAGTCACTCATCCTTATATTTAGGAGATTTTTGCCTATGTTGTCTTCTAAGAGTTTTATGGTTTCATGACTTACATTCAGGTCCTTGATCCATTTCAAGCTACTTTTGTGTATGGGGTTAAACAATAATCCAGTTTCATTCTCTTGCATGTAGCTGTTCAGTTTTGCCAACACCAGCTGTTGAAGAGGCTGTCATTTCCCCATTGCATATCCATGGCTCCTTTATCATATATAAATTGAGCATATATGGTTGGTTTATATCAGGGTTCTCTAGTCTGTTCCATTGGTCTATGGGTCTGTTCTTGTGAGAGTACCAAATTGTCTTGATTACTGTGGCTTTGTAGTAAAGCTTGAAGTTGGGGAGCATAATTCCCCCAGCTTTATTCTTCCTTCTCAATATTGTTTTGGCTATTCAGGGTCTTTTGTGGTTCCATATGAATTTTAGAATGGTTTTCTCTGATTCATTGAAAAATGCTGTTGGTATTGTGATAGGAATTGCATTGAATCTGTAGATTGCTTTAGGCAGGATGGCCATTTTGACAATATTAATTCTTCCTACTCATGAGCACGGGATGTGTTTCCATTTATAGGTATCTTCTTTAATTTCTCTCATGAGCGACTTGTAGTTTTCAGAGTATAGGTTTTCACTTCCTTGGTTAGGTTTACTCCTAGGTATTTTATTCTTTTTGATGCAACTTTGAATGGAATTGTTTTCCTGATTTCTCTCTGCTAGGTCATTGTTAGTGTATAGGAATGCCATAGATTTCTGTGCATTAATTTTGTATCCCGCAACTTTGCTGAATTCAGATATTAGATCTACTAGTTTTGGAGTAGATTCTTTAGGGTTTTTAATGTACAATATTATGTCATCTGCAAACAGGGACAGTTTAACTTCTTCCCTGCCAATCTGGATGCCTTTTATTTCTTTGTGTTGTCTGATTGCCATGGCTAAGACCTCCAGTACTATGCTGAATAGAGGTGGGGAGAGTGGGCATCCTTGTCTTGTTCCCGATCTTAAAGGAAAAGCTTTCAGCTTCTCGCTGTTAAGTATAATGTTGGCTGTGGGTTTGTCATATATGGCCTTTATTATGTTGAGGTACTTGCCCTTTATACCTGTTTTGTTGAGAGTTTTTATCATGAATGGATGTTGAATTTTGTCAAATGGTTTTTCAGCATATATGGAGATGATCATGTGGTTTTTGTCCTTTTTGTTGATGTAGTGGATGATGTTGATGGATTTTCGAATGTTTTACCATACTTGCATCCCTGGAATAAATCCTACTTGGTCATGATGGATTATCATTTTGATGTATTTTTTAATTCGGTTTGCTAATATTTTGTTGAGTATTTTTGCATCTATGTTCATCAGGGATATTGGTCCATAGTTTTCTTATTTTGTGGTGTCTTTGCCCAGTTTTGGTATTAGAGTGATGCTTGCCTCATAGAATAAGTTTGGAAGTATTCCCTCTTCTTCTACTCCTTGGAAAACTTTAAGGAGGATGGGTATCAGGTCTTCACTAAATGCTTGATTAAATTCAGTGGTGAAGCCATCTGGTGCAGGCGTTTTGTTCTTAGGTAGGTTTCTGATTACCAGTTCAATTTCATTGCTGGTAATTGGTCTGTTTCTTTCTGGGTCAGCCTTGGAAGGTTGTATTTTTCTAGAGAATTGTCCATTTCTTCTAGGTTATCCAGTTTGTTAGCATATAATTTTTCATAGTTTCTCTAATAGTTCTTTGTATTTCTGTGGTGTCTCTACTGATTTTTTCTTTCTTATTTATGATTCTGTTTATGTGAGTAGATTCTCTTTTTTTCTTGATAAGTCTGGCTTGGGGTTTATCTATTTTGTTTATTTTCTCAAAGAACCAGCTCTTGCGTTCATTGATTCTTTCCATTGTTTTATTCTTCTCAATTTTATTTATTTCTGCTCTAATATTTATTATGTCCCTCCTTCTACTGACTTTGGGTCTCATTTGTTCTTCTTTTTCTAGTTTCGTTAATTGTGAATTTAGACAGCTCATATGGGATTGTTCTTTACTGAGGTAGGCCTGTATTGCAATATACTTTCCTCTTAGCATGGCCTTCGCTGCATCCCACAGATTTTGTGGTGTTGAATTATTGTTGTCATTTGTCTCCATATATTGCTTGATCTCTGTTTTTATTTGGTCATTGATCCATTGATTATTTAGGAGCATGTTATTAAGCCTCCATGTGTTTGTGGGAGTTTTCATTTTCTTTGCATAATTCATTTCTAGTTTCATTCCTTTTTGGTCTGAGAAGCTGGTTGGTACAATTTCAATCTTTTTGAATTTACTGAGGCTCTTTTTGTGGCCTAGTATATGATCTATTCCACGTGCACTTGAGAAGAATGTGTATTCTGCTGCTTTTGGGTGTAGAGTTCTGTAGATGTCTGTTAGGTCCATCTGTTCTAATGTGTTGTTCAGTGCCTCTGTCTTCTTATTTTCTGTCTGGTTGATCTGTCCTTCAGAGTGAGTTGTGTGTTGAAATTTCCTAGAATGAATGCATTGCACTCTATTTACCACTTTTATTCTGTTAGTATTTGTTTCACATATGTCATTGCTCCTGTGTTGGGCGCATAGATATTTATAATGGTTATGTCTTCTTGTTGGATTGACCCTTTTATCATTATGTAATATCCTTCTTTGTCTCTTTGACTTTATTTGTTTTGAAGTCTATTTTGTCTGATATAAGTACTGCAACTCCTGCTTTTTTCTCCCTATTAGTTCCATGATATGTCTTTTTCCATCCCTTCACTTTTAGTATGTGTATGTCTTTGGTTTTAAAGTGAATCTCTTGAAGGCATCATACAGACAGGTCTTGTTTTTTTATTCATTCAGTGACTCTATGTCTTTTGATTGGTGCATTCAGTCCATTTACATTTAGAGTGATTATGGATAGGTATATACTTATTGGGATTACAGGCTTCAGATTCGTGGTTACCAAAGGT
Source organism: Phataginus tricuspis (assembly GCA_029783875.1). Taxonomy (NCBI): domain Eukaryota; kingdom Metazoa; phylum Chordata; class Mammalia; order Pholidota; family Manidae; genus Phataginus; species Phataginus tricuspis. The sequence continues at coordinate 72,948,347 of JAQQAC010008350.1, forward strand.
TCAAGGTTAACTTCCTTATTATCTAAGAGTCTAATTTAACTCATTTAATATGCTATTACAAACACAATATAAAGGTTCTTCTTTTTATTTTTTTTCCTCCTCCTTTTTCTTCCTCCTCCATTCTTTATATATTAGGTATCATATTCAGTTCTGTTTGTCTACCCCTTGATTGATTTTAGGAATAGTTAATTTAATTTTGCATTTGCTTAATAATGAGCTGTTCTACTTTCTTTACTGTGGTTTTATTACTTCTGGTGACAGCTATTAAACCTTAGGAACACTTCCATCTATAGCAGTCCCTCCAAAATACACTGTAGAGATGGTTTGTGGGAGGTAAATTCTCTCAGCTTTTGCTTATCTAGAAATTGTTTAATCCCTCCTTCAAATTTAAATGATAATCTTGACGGATAAAGTAATCTTGGTTCAAGGCCCTTCTGCTTCATTGCATTAAATACATCATGCCACTCCCTTCTGGCCTGTAAGGTTTCTGCTGAGAAATCTGATTATAGCCTGATGGGCTTTCCTTTGTATGTGATCTTATTTCTCTCTCTGGCTGCTTTTAATAGTCTGTCCTTATCCTTGATCTTTGCAATTTTAATTACTATATGTCTTGGTGTTATCTTCCTTGGGTTCCTTGTGTTGTGAGATCTGTGCACCTCCATGGTCTGAGAGACTATATCCTTCCTCATTGGGGAATTTTTCAGCAATCACCTCCTCAAAGACACTTTCTATCCCTTTTTCTCTCTCTTCTTCTTCTGGTACCCCTATAATGCGAATATTGTTGCATTTGGATTGGTCACATAGTTCTCTCAATATTCTTTCATTCTTAGAGATCCTTTTTTCTCTCCGTGCCTCAGCTTCTTTGTATTCCTCTTCTCTAGTTTCTAGTTTCATTTATCATCTCCTCCACCATATCCAATCTGCTTTTAATACAATCCATTGTGCTCTTCAATGATTGGATCTGCAAACGTAATTCATTTCTGAGTTCTTGAATATCTTCCCGTACCTCCATGAGCATGTTAATGATTTGTATTTTGAACTCCCTTTCAGGGAGAGTGATGAGGTCAATATCATTTAAATCTTTCTCAGGAGTTGTATTAATAATTTTACTCTGGACCAGGTTCCTTTGGCGTTTCATATTTGTACATGTCGCCCTCTAGTGCCCAGAAGCTCTACTCTCTGTAGCTGCTCAGCACCTGAAGCAACATGGGGGATTGTAGGGGACTGGTATTGTTCCAGGGGGAGGAAAGAGCTGTTTCTTGCTTCGCGGCTGCTATGCCTGTCTCCACTGCCTGAACCAGTAGGCCAAGGACACAGGTATAACCCTCTGTGCTTTGCGTTTTTAGTTGCTGTAGAAAGATCTTCCCTCTGGCTGGCCTAATGCCAGGGTAGGGTTTCCAGTTTGCTAGCCCGGTGGGGCTGGCCAGGAGAAAAGCGCAGTAGTCTGCCTGCCACAGAAGGGGTTCTTGGAGCTGTGTAGGCAGCCAGGGAGCTGGAGCACCTGAAGATTGTGAAAGCTCCCAATCTTCTGGGCAGAGTACACCTGGACAAGTTTGTCTACCTGTCCTTTCTCCTGAGCAGTAAGCTCTGTGCAATCCTTACCCCTTTAGCAACCCTCTTGCTAAGGGCTTCTTTGTTAGGAAGTCTCTCAGACTGCCTGCCTTTCTTTTGTCCCAGAGCAGCTGGATATGGATCCCTGCTTTCCACAAGCAGCTGGAATCTCAGTCTCTCCAGGAATTCTGCCTGTCTTAGCTTTCCAACCCCCTAATTACAAGAGTATCATGCAAGCACCATGAAATGTAGGTTTGTGCTCCCAGAGCAGATCTCCAGAGTTAGATATTCAGCAGTCCCAGATCCCCACTCCCTCCCTGCTCCATTCCTCTTCCTCCTGCCTGTGAGCTGGTGTGGGGGAAGGGCTTGGACCCCACAGGACCACAGCTTTAGTTGTTACCCTTTTCCATGAGGGCTGCTCTTGTCTCCAGGTGTATGACGTTTGTTGCAGTCCTCTTTCCTGTTGCTATTTCAAGAGTAGTTGTATTAGTTATATTTTCATATTATATGCGGTTTTAGGAGGAAGCCTCAGTCTCACCTCTCACACCACCATCTTTAATCCTCTCTTCTCTTACTGCTTTCTTTTGAAAATAACTTTAAGGTGAATGTAGTCACCACAGTGTTTTTCATGTGAAACCTTCACAAGAGAGTATATCAATGATACCTTAATAAAAAAAATTTTTTTAAAGCAAATAACTTTGTTAAAGAATCGTTATCATTTTAATTCATAAATTCTAAGCATAGAGATAGTGATGATGTTAATAATCTAAATTTTTGTTGTTGTTACTTACATTTCTTTGGATAAATCCCCTTTCTTTTCAATGAAATTATTTGAATTTAAGGTTCTTAGATAGCTTTTAAATAGTTTTAGTTCAACCTGATTTGCTGATAGCTATTTTTCAGTGTATACTAAAAGCAAAGTGTTTTAAAACAGAATTTCAAATAATATCAAAACAACCACTTCCCTTATGAAAAATATGTTAGACAATTATTTAGTGCTCAATTTATATTTGGAGAATTAACAAAAACAACAAAACAAAACAAAACAAAACTGCAAGAATTCATTACGGGAAGACCCGTCCTACAAGAAATGCTAAAGGAAAATGTTCAGACTGATAGGCAGTGATGCCAGATAGAAACTTAATTCTAGAAGGTAAAATGAAGAGCCCTAGAAATGCTCTTTTTAAAAAGATAACCAATTGTTTAATGCAAATATTATAATAACCCTAACTGGGGGATTACAACATATGTCAGTTTAAAATATATGATGATAATACTACAAAGGATGGTGTGGATAAGTGGAAATAAAGTGATATATCATTCTTACATTACACATAACTTCATACAAGTTATATATTAATTCAAGGTAGACTGTGACAAGTTATAGATACATAATGTAAACCCTAAACAAGTACTAAAATATAAAAAAGAAGTATTTTAAAAGCTAATAGAGAAAAGACGGTGATGTTAGCAAGATGTCAGTGTAGGAATTACTAGCACACACCCCCTCTCAGAAGCATCAGTTTAAACAACTACATAGTAAGACATATACTAGTTTTACATAAACTGTTCCAGAAAAATAGAAGAAGATGGAACATGTCCCAACACATTTTATGAGGCCAACATAATGCTCCCATAACACCACACAAAAATCCTTAATAATTACAACTGAATTAAAATCAGCAATTATAAAAAGGATAATATATGATGACCAAATTGGAGTTATCCCAAGAATATGAGGAAAATTTAACACTTGAAAATCAACATAACAAAAAAAGTGGATAAAATTATGATGTCAATAGAGGTAGAAAAAATAGTTGACAAAATTCAGCAATTATTCATCATTGAAAAGAAAAAAACAAAAGCTCTAAGCATAGTTATAGTAGAGGAAACACTCTAATTTGGTATCATGGTTAAGCTGGTCTTAAAACTGGAAGGCAGAAGTTCAGAATAGTTCTCACTGGGCTAAAGTTAGAGTGTCAGGAGGACTTTCCTTCCTTCCTTGAGGCTGTAGAGGAAAATCCCTTTACTCTCCTTTTCCAAATTTAAGAGGCATCCCATATTCCTTAGTTTATATGGAAGTGGATCTCTTCCATCTTCAAACTAACAATGACCAGCCAAGTCTTTCTCACATTGCATCACTCTGACTCTGCCTCCCTATTCCACATATAAGGACCTTTCCGATGACATTGGCCTCATATGGTTAATCCAGGAGAAACTCTTTATTTTAAGATCGACCAATCAACAACCATAATTACACCGGCTACCTTAATTCCTGCTACCTTAATTTTGAGGAGCCACTATTTTGCCTACCACAATTGCTATTTCCACATTCTATCATCCTACCCCCTGGAGTATTTCAGAACGAATCCCAGACGTCATATCATCTCATCCATAGGAGCTACTTCAGTGTGTATTTTTGAAAAATGAGAATCATTTTAAAAAGAAAATTATCACACCTAAAAAATAATGATAATTCCTAAGAACATCAATTACTCAGTAATTATTTGGATTTCCCTTATCATACCATGATTTTTAAAAACATTTTGCAGTTTGCTTGAAAGGAAATTCAAGTAAGATCCATACATGGCCTTGAATAATTTTCTACTAAAAGGATATTTCTGAGGATCCCTAATATTACTTTAAATCATTTTAATTATACTGCTGGTTAAATACATAGAAACATGAAATCAGATATAAATTCCTCAAGGGGATGGCTGTCATATATCTATAAAATAAAAAATATTCTCAAAGCAAACCTGCAGACCCAGTTTGAGAAACATTGTTCCTATATTATTATTTGCACAGCTCATTTTGAAGTTAATTTCATGTTCTGTATTATTGCCTAAAACTGTTACTTCATTTCATCATTTACTTCCTACTCTTCAGTACACACTTTGGTCACCTACTGTTTGCCAGTCACTTTTCCTAGGTAGAGAAACACAAAGGTGAATATAACTTGGTCAAGTGATCAGAGCGAATTTTTCAAAAGGTGATGTATTATCAGAACAAGTGAAATTAAGCTCTGTGAAGATGGGAACCAGGTCTTATGCACCTTTATATTCCCCAAAGGGCCTACCAGAGTGCCTTTTCAAAGTCAGTGCTCAATCAATGTTCAGTAATTGATTCGACTTGAAAGCCTATATTTTAAGTTAAATTTGGCAGGCAGACCTGGAGAGAAAAAAGAAATGCCACTCTATTTCTCTTTTCTGCTTTAAAATGAGGAAGAAGTGAGTATATCTGTGTGTTGGCAATCGTGGTGAAGGGAAGCATGCTTGGTGACAGTGCCAGTGTGACAGCCACTGTGGTGGTTTGGAACCAAGCAAGTCATAAAGTTGACTTCACCGGGGGCAGATTCTTACCAGTCAGTGTAATAGATGGATAGCTATTATGGTCAACAGTGATGAATGGAATTTGCTCAGAATAGCACAACACATTCAGCTCTTTGGGGACCATAAACATTTATCACTGAGGATTAATCCTTTCATGAGTCCATTTCGAGTTTAACAGAGCCCTTTTCGTGCATTTTTTGTTCTTCATCTTTCAGGCCCACAGTCCTGCTCATTCAGAAATATTTTCACTCTGGGACTATGTTATGTATATAGCCCCTGAGTATTTAATCAAGGAACTGCATGGTAGATTTGTCCCAGCTCCTAGACTATGTCACAATCTATTTTCCAGCATGTGCCCAGTCCTTATAATTTCTCCTACCAGGAACACTCTAGGCTGTGTCGTCTGATAACACATAACCTTTGAAAAATTCGCCATTAGCTATTGGCCAAATTTTATTCAACTGGTACAAATTTCATTATAATTCCTGAAAGGGATTAGATGTTAACCCATTTTAAAGCAATATACTAATATATCGATTCTCAAAGGGCAAAATCCTCAGGAAGAGTGTACTCAGGGAGTGCAGGTTGAAATGCTGGGTGCATGCTGCTACTGTCCAAGAGGGTAGGTAAAGTTTGGGGCTGTGAGGAGAAAGGGACTATAGGGACACTAAAACAGGAGAGAGATAATCACATAAATCTGGGGTGTTCAATTATTCATGATTGCATTCTTCCTTGACTATAGTGTAAATCACTTAAGAACAGATGCCAGGTTTTTGTGCACATCTTGGCATCCCAGCCATAGAACTCAACATGTTCTTCACAGACCAACATCATTGCCATCACCTGGGAGTTTATTAGAAATGCAAATTCACAGGCCACACCCCAAACTGAATTAGAATCTGCATTAAAAAAAAACACCTCCAAATGATTTCAGTGTGCATTAAAGTTTAAGAAACGATGTTGTACAGCTCTAGCATAGTGCCACATGCAGCATAAGACTTAATGTATGTGTTAATCACCTAAAAAAATAAAGGCTTAATAAATTACAAATATACCATATGATAGAGTTTGGGAGAAAGATAAAAAAAAAAACAGGCACTACCACAATATGCACCTATCAGGAATATTGTACTTTTTTTTTGGAAACCGATCATAATTATATATCAAAAGAATGAAATATTCTACAGTACCTATCTTCAAAGTGAGGTGTTTGCCCCAGATTTATGCAAAATAATCCAACAGAATATAGGATGAGATTATTAGAATTTCCCTTTGCATTTTTATTTTTAAAGGGAGCTATGCTAATATTTAATAATCAGGTTGATGTTGATACTTACACTCAGTCTGCATGCTAGATAGTACATGAGATTAGTAGCAGAACTCAGCTTATTGAAATCTGGGGCAGTTTGTGTGTTTCTTATTAAGTGAATGTAACTAAAGGACAAATGATTCCAAAAGATGCCTTCAAGGGAAATGAGATTGAATATAATTCAAATACAAGGAAAACAATGACAAAAAAAGGTACAGTAGGCACTTACAGCCCTTGTGCCAAGCTTTGTCAATCACATTTAAGACAGAAACAGTGACAATGAAACTAGTCTGACCTGAAGTGAGCCCAAAATCCCTAAATTTTTAAAAACATGTTTACTGAGATATAACTGATATACAAAGAACTGCACATATTTACTGTGTACAATTTTTTCATCTTTTTTTACTAAACACATTTAAAAATTATTTTCAGAATTTAAAGCAACCCTCAAAACCACACTATCACTTATGATAAGCTTGCCCTAAACACACACGACCATCTCTGCATACTGAGCTTTGTGAAATAGACCTTCCAGCAAGGAGAGCTGATATGCTGAGAGTTACAGATCCACTTAGTTTAAAAAAAAAATGCAAGGAGCAGAATGGTGCATAAAGTATTATTTAATGGAAAAGGGAACCCACAATGTTTTTTTAATTTAAACACATCACTATGAAATCTCAGAACACTGGAGTCAAAGAAAAGGACCTACATTATTATAGAAAAAGGAGAAAAATAGGTCATATTTATCAGAAATTAGAGAAGCTTTACACTTCTCAAAAGTAAGAAGACAATGAAAGAATGCCTTTTCCACGTCTGAAGACACATTACTTTTATTTTAGAATTCTATACCCAACCAAACTACTAACTAGTGTAAAGGTAGACTACAGATATTTTCAAATACATAACTTCTTTTTTTAAAAATTACTTCCCAAAAGACTCTTTCTCAGGAAGCTATAGATGAGCTTCACTAAAATATAGCCATAAACCAACAAAGAGGAATACAGGGAGTCTAGAAGATGAGCAAGGAGAGATGGAGATTAAAGGAAATCCTGAATAAGAATCTGTCCATTCTAGGTAGAGAGGGCAAATACCTGAATGCGGGGCACATCAGAAGAATCTGGGAGACACTTCCACAAAGATGAAATTGACAGATATCCTGATCTGAGCATGTTAAGAGACTGAAGCAAATTGACAGATGTTTGCGGATGAATTAGTGACTAATAATAGGTAACACTTATAGTATGCTTACTATGTACACAGATACTCTTCCAACACTTTTTATATGAACTTTATGCAATGGGTGTACATATGGTCCCTATTTCACAGATAAGAAAAAGAGGGCAAAGCCAGTTAACTAGCTAGCTCGAGGTCGCACAGCTGGTAAGAAGCAGCACGAGCGCTGAAACCCAGGCAATATGACTCCAGAGACTTCCTTGTAAACATTATCCCGTATTGACTCCCCAATGGCACAGAAATGCCACCAATTAAGAAAAAACAAGAAAAGTCAACTTAAGAAAAAGACACATTATGAGAAAGGAAAAGTAAATATAGTTTTCACATGGTTGTGCTGTGAATGGTATTTTCAGAAACACAGTAATATGAGTACTAAATATTGATCTAACCAATTTTATGATACTTAAATGATATTTAAAATACTGGGAGATTTGGAGGGTGCTCATGCATAAGGAAGACAGGGAGAAAGAGGAGAGCTAAATCCTTCTCTTTCATATTAGAAAACCAATAAAGTCTAACATGAAAAATCAAAAAACAGCAATACAGAAATTAATTAGCAATAGGAGGCTAAAATCAAGAGTCCACTTAAAGCCTTTGGAAGTGCTGGACTCTGGGGACAAGAAAGTGGAGTAAAAGGATTAGAGACTTCTGTTTATCTTAGCACATCTTTGGAACTGGTCGAATCTTTAAACTACGTATATGAAGTTAAACTATGTGCATGCGTTTAAGCTATGTAGATGGGTGATTAAGGTAAAATTAGAAAGAAAAAAATGAAGTAACAAATTTTAAAGGAAGGGAGGAGTCACCTACATTTTCTTCTAGTCCTGTCCTTGTCCTTGAAGGTGTCCAAGACCTGCCACCCCAAATTCGCTACTTGGCATATTTTGAGCTGAAGCACTGAGAAACAGCAGATGCAGGGAGGGATTCCTGACACACACTTTTCTGCCTAAAAACTGGCCATAAACTTTCCTGAGAAAGGTGCCCTCTCTGTACCAGGACGAGATGAACATTCTTACCACAAGAGACTGGATATCAACCTTGATGTGGGTTTGTACAAACAAACTGGGTAAAACAACCCTTATCTTCTACTAGTTTGGTCTCCCCAATACATCACCAATTTCCTCCCCAGCCCAAACTCCTTTGTCTTGTCATTTTCTTACAAATATATTCTTTCTTTGTCTAAAAGGTATAAAAACTTCCTACTCTGGTCACATCTTCAGGGCTTTATCCTCTTATGATGGCCCCCATGTACATGTAAAAATGTAATAAAATATGTGCTGTTCTCCTGTTAATCTGTCTTATATCAGTTTAATTCTTGGACCCAGACAGAGATCTTAAGAGGTGGAATTTTTCCTTCTCTGCATCCACGATTTGTTGGTTCAGTTTCTTGGAAAGGAAGAACTGAGTCCCAAGTGGTGACACAGATGATTAGGGGAGGAAAACCTGTGAAAATAGTGGGAGGCTCAGGATTGGCTAAGGGAGCCCCTGGACATTTACACAGAGCCTGCAATCTCCCCCAGACTAGAGAGGAGTCCTGGAGCAAAGAAAGGAAGAATCTCATGCTGGGGGGATGTGGCCCAGCCCCACTCCACCACCCCCTTCAGCCATTACCAGGCAGGGGGGCTGGGAAAGAGGATGACCTCAGCTTGAACACCTAGTTGGAGACCATCAGCTATCCTCTCCTTGCATCTGGTTGGTGAGTCTGGAAGAGAGATTTGGGCTGTGTCTCTCAGTGTTGACATATTTCCTTTTTTTTATTAAAGTGTCATTGATATATGATCTTATCATGGTTTCAAATACACAACACAGCAGTTCAGCATTCACCCATATTATCAAGTCCTCACCCCCTCCATTGCTGTCACTGTCTATCAACATAGTAAGATGTTCTAGAGTCATTAACTGTATTCTCCATGCTGTACTACCATCCCCATGATCAACCTATATTGTGATTGTGAATTATTGTGCCCCTTAATCTCCTTCTCTCTCCCTGCCCCACCCTCCCTAACTCCTCCCTTTTGGTAACCACTAGTCCCTTCTTGGTGTCTATGAGTCTACTGCTATTCTGTACCTTCTGTTTTTTGTTTTGTTTTTATGCTCTACAAATGACTGAAATCATTTGCTATTTGTTTTTCTCCACCTGGCTTATTTCACTGAGCATAATACCCTCTAGATACATCCATGTTATTGTAAATTACAGGATTTCTTCTCTTTTTGTGGCTGAATAATATTCCATTGTGTATATGTACCACTTCTTCTTTTACCATTCATCTATTGATGGACACTTAGGTTGCTTCCATATCATGGCTATTATAAAGAGTGCAGTGTTAATTGTATAATTAATAATTATAAATAGGGGTACATAGGTCTTTTTGAATCAGGGATCTTATTTTCTTCAGGTAAATTCCTAGGAGTGATATATTTATTTTTTTTAATTAACAAATTGCAGCCATAATGCACATGCACTGCTTGATGTTTATTTTACAATTGCCTGTGTTCTATCTTTATTTCCATATTATTTTAATACTAATGAGGTTTTATTATATTAAAATTATTTTAATATTAAATTCAACACATGTGTGCAATTTTAAACCAATACAGTAAAAACCAAGTACCCAGGCCAGTTCTGTTTGCTCTAGATTCCCTTTCCAGGGGAACCAAAATCACCAGTTTCTTGTGCATTCTTTCAGAGACAGCCTACAGAGTAAATGAGTTAATACAGGTGAAGTGCTTAGAACATTGCCTAACTTAAAGGAAATGCCTTAAGTGTGTGCTCTTAGTAACCACAGTAGTGGAGGTGGAGGTGGGTAGTGGTAATAGGGTGTATATCTATCTACCTCAATCTTTTTTAATGGCTTTATGGTATTAGAGTGTAGCAGAGTGGAATATGATTTTCTAAACAATCTTCTTACAGAAGGGACAACAAATAACAAGTTATTATAGTTACCATAACCTCCTAAACTAATTTAGCAAACAAATACAGAACTTACATGTGTCAAAAAGCAAATTATCTACAAAATTCTGCATCCCCTAAGATCTGAATTAGAGCATTAGAGTGAGAACTGGGAAACCTGTGCTAATTTGACGCTGAGTGTGGAGGAGAGGGAAGGAGTCACAGACTTATGCAACCTCACCACTGGTTCCATGGAAGTACTAGAAATGTATATACTCCAGTGTGTTTATTTGTAGATATTTCACAGGTAGGGCCATGAACAAAAAAGGATGCTTTAATTAAATCAGTTCCTTTAGAGAGGAAACTACTTAAAATCTCTGTTCATAGATGAGTTGGTGCTGATAGCTTCAATATTACCTTTGTATGGTACATGCTAAATTGCAGAGGTCTTTTATCTCACAGATATGCCCTTTTCCTTTAATAGAAATAACTCTGGGTTTACGGTGCCCTGTGTTTGACCTGCAGCTGCTGTTTATAGTTGGATGACCCAGGGTAAATTACTTAACTTCTCTGAGCTTCAGTTTCCTTGTCAGAAAAATAGGGGTGGTGTGAAGGACTGTATGACTGGTGCTTTTAGCGATAGGGTGTCTTATTGTCTGATTTATCTAGCCGTAGTCACTAATCATTTTTATGCTCAGTTATGATTAAAGTAATTTTGTTTAAAAGGGAACCATATCCAGATGTTGAGTCTCAAGTGATTTGCGAAGCCACAAAGCTGTACCTAAAACCTAAAGTCATCATTCCGTCAACAGGAAAGTTTTAGTTTTGGCACATTTGATAACAGAGCTGAAGGATACGACCCTAGGAAAGGTTTTTGTAGCAGACCCAATATAACAAACACTCAAAAGCAGTACACTGAATTTCCCAGAAGAAATCTCTGGTACTTTAAAAATGATTAAGAATGGTAATGAGTATTTAGCACTTCTGGAAGGATAGCTCAATTGACCACATACTCCTAAAAGACTAAAAGTGCAGTGTAAGAATGCAATTCTGGCTTTACTTGCATCAGTTTTTGAAGCCAAGAAAACTAAACAAGGATAGGAATCCATGAATTTCAAGGACATTATTTGAAATGTTCCTTTTAAAAAAATCATCAAAAGCCATTGAGGCATAGCTGGATCAGGAGGAAGAAAAAAAACCACTAACTTATTTACGCTGGGGTTGCATCACTGCTTTAAGCATCTGTATTTGCTTCTAGAATGATACTTTGGTACAGAGAAAGTAGGCTATCGCTAAAATCTACATAGCACATGCAACCTAACAGCCACTTGCCCAATAGGGGGCACTCCTGAGATAGAATAATTTTCAGTGAAATAATCACTGGGAGAAAATAGTACTTTAAGCAGAAAAAGCTTAGGGACCACGGGTCCAGGTAGTTTTTGGATAAGAAAGTCCTAATTCCTTAAACATATTATCAAAATTATCAGTGAAAGGTAATTGAACCCACAGACTCCTTTTGTAGAATTCTCTAAGGAACATAAATTACACATATTAGCATCCTGGTTGGACACCAAAAAAACAGTACAATCACTGTCTTGAGGAAACACTCTTATTGAAGACAAGTGACAGTCCTAATGCAAAGTTAAATTCCAAAAAGGCAGAATATACAATAAGAATGCAGAAAACAAGAGAGGGAGCTCTCTACTCCTCTGTGGAGAAGGCATTGCTGTTTGATCCTTACACTGGAGGGATGGAGGCAAGGAAAGACAAGTGGAGATGACAGGCAAGTGAATAGGGAGGAAAGGAATAAACATCTTTACAACGCCTCCTTCTGTCACCGTTACTCATAATGCTGAGGAAAACATGAAGACTTAAAGGGCACCATCAGTAGAACAAAAAGACATCCTACAGTATAGGAGAATATATTCATAAATGACATACCCAATAAGGGGCTGATATCCAAAATATATAAAGAACTCACACACCTCAACAAACAAAAAGCAAATAATCCAAATAAGAAATGGGCAGAGGATATGAATAGACATTTCTCCAAAGAAATTCAGATGGCCATCAGGCACATGAAAAGATGCTCCACATTGCTAATCATCAGAGAAATGCAAATTAAAACCACAATGAGATATCACCTCACACCAGTAAGGATGGCCAACATCCAAAACACAAACAACAACAAATGTTGGTGAGGATGTGGAGAAAGGGGAACCCTTCTACACTGCTGGTGGGAATGCAAATTAGTTCAACCATTGTGGAAAGCAGTATGGAGGTTCCTCAAAAAACTCAAAATAGAAATACCATTTGACCCAAGAATCCCACTCCTAGGAATTTACCCTAACAACACAGCAGCCCAGTTTGAAAAAGACATATGCACCCCTATATTGCAGCACTATTTACAATAGCCAAGAAATGGAAGCAACCTAAGTGTCCATCAGTAGATGACTGGATAAAGAAGATGTGGTACATATACACAATGAAATATTATTCAGCCATAAGAAGAAAACAAATCCTACCATTTGCAACAACATGGATGGAGCTAGAGGGTATTATGCTCAGTGAAATAAGCCAAGCGGAAAAAGACAAGTATCAAATGATTTCACTCATATGTGGAGCATAAGAGCAAAGAAAAAAACTGAAGAACAAAACAGCCACAGACTCACAGAACCCAAGAATGGACTAACAGTTACCAAAGGAAAAGGGACTGGGGAGGATGGGTGGGAAGGGAGGGATAAGGGGGAAAAAGAGGCATTATGATTAGCAGACATAATGTTGGGGGACATGGGGAGGGCTGTACAACTCAGAGAAGACAAGTAGTGATTCTATAGCATCTCACTATGCTGATGGACAGTGACTGTAATGGGGTAGGTGGCGGGGACCTGATGAAGTGGGGGGTTTAGTAACCATAATGTTGCACATGTAATTGTAGATTGATGATATCAGAGAAAAAAAAAAGAAGACTTAGCTGGAACTAAAGGCTAGAAGTGGATGAGAAAAAGATCTTCTGCAGTGTCAGTCAGCAGAAATAGAGATTTTGTGCTGGGATATTTGAAAAAAACTAAAATAATGGGTTATGAACAGACATGGACTTCCTATTAAGACATTGGCAGAGAGGGATAAAAGGGATTTAAAGCAGGAGAGTCAAATGAGGAAAAAAGCTCAGGATTATTTATTTGGCAGTCAGGACATTTGGGAGGAAATTGCTGTTAGAGATACTAGACAAAGTGCTGTCTCAGTTCCTGCTATACACTCTTCATAATTTTCCATCCTGCCTGATAATGGTGTAGGGTCTCCTACCTTTTCCACACCTTCTCCTGTCTGCTAAGAATAACAATACTAGCTGCCATTTATTAAGGTTCTGTTTCCTGCAAGGAGTTTGTTTGGTAGGCATTTCTTGCAAAACTACACAGCCTGGTGAGAAGCATTTTACTAATAAGGAAGAGGAAGGGGCACTCTATGTCTCATGGCTTTTACATGCTGAAACCACAATTTAACCACTCCTCTCTTCAACTGCACTATCAAAAATCTTTCTACTGTATGCCTTTAAAATTCAGGGAAACTGAAGAGGAAAGAGATAAACTTCTTCACAACATCTCCTTCTGACACTGTCAGCCATAATGCTGAGGAAAATATGAAAACTTAGAACTCCAGCCCCCTTAAGCCTCGCCTTTGATTTTTTTATGTATAAGCTAGTCATTCATTCATTAAGGAAACGTTATTGAATATCTACTATCAGGTAGTCATGAGAGATCCAAATCCAAAGGGGAATGTGGAAAAGGTTCTTGAGATGTCTCACTAACACACATTGATATGCAAAGAGTAGGCAACTGCACGTTTCATTACCTGACAGACCACTGTCTGACATGAAATTTAAAAAAATACATATAAACCTCAATTTAAACCCAAAGACATACACAGACTAAAAGTAAAGGGATGGAAAAATATATTTCATGCAACAAATAGGGAGAAAATAGCAGGAGATGCAGTACTTGTATCAGACAAAATAGACTTCAAATCAAAGAAAGTCACAAAGAGACAAAGAAGAATATTACATAATGATAAAAGGGTCAATCCAACAAGAAGATATAACCATTATAAATATCTATGCGCCCAACATATTGTTTCAAAATATATGAAACAAATGCTAACAGAATTAAAAGGAGAAATAGAATGAAATGCATTCATTCTAGGAGACTTCAACACTCCTCTGAAGGACAGATCAACCAGACAGAAAATAAGGAGACAGAGGCACTGAACGACACAATAGAACAGATGGACCTAACAGACATCTACAGAACTCTACACCCAAAAGCAGCAGAATACACATTCTTCTCAAGTGCACATGGAACATTTTCAAGAATAGATCATATCCTAGGCCACAAAAAGAGCCTCAGTAACTCAAAAACTTTGAAATTGTGCCAATCAGTTTCTCAGACCACAAAGGTTTGAAACTAGAAATAAATTCCACAAAGAAAATGAAAAATCCCACAAACACTTGGAGGCTTCACAACATGCTCCTAAATAATCAATGGATCAGTGACCAAATAAAAACAGAGATCAAGCAATATATGCAGACAAATGACAACAATAATTCAACATTGAAAAATCTGTGGGATGCAGTGAAGGCCATGTCAAGGGGAAAGTATACTGCAATACAGGCATACCTCACGAAAGAAAAATCCCATATGAACATTCTAAACTCACAATTAATGAAACTAGAAAAGAAGAACACATGAGACCCAAGTCAGTAGGAGAGACATAATAAAGATTACAGCAGAAATATATAAAATTGAGAAGAATAAAACAATAGAAAAAAATCAATGAAAGCAGGAGCTGGTTCTTCAAGAAAATAAACAAAATAGATAAACCCCTAGCCAGACTTATCAAGAAAAAAAGCAGTCTACACACATAAACAGAATCAGAAATGAGAAAGGAAAAGTCACTACAGACACCACAGAAATACAAAGAATTATTAGAGAATACTATGAAAAATTATATGTTAACAAACTGAATATCCTAGAAGAAATGGACAACTTTCTAGAAAAATACAACCTTACAAGGCTGACTCAGAAAGAAACAGAAAACCTGAAGATACCAATTACCAGCAACGAAATTGAACAGCTAATCAAAAACCTACCTAATGAGGATTAAAGATGGCTGCGTGAGAGATGAGACAGAGGCTTCCTCCTAAAACCGCAAATAATATGAAAATAAAGCTACTACAACTACTCTTGAAAGAGCAAGGGAAAGAGAACTACAATAAACTGCATACACCTGGAGACAAGAGCAGCCCTCACAGAAAACGGTAACGTACTAAAGCTGTGGTCCTGTGGGATCCAAGCCCTTCCCCCACCCCAGCTCACTGGCAGGAGGAACAGGAACGGAGCAGGGAGGGAGTGGAGACCAGGAGCTGCTGAATACCTAACTCTGGAGATCTACTCTGGGAGCACAAACCTACATTTCATGGTGCTTGCATGATGCTCTTGTAATTAGGAGCTTGGAAAGCTAAGACAGGCAGAGTTCCTGGAGAGACAAGGATTCCGGCTGCCTGTGAGATCAGGGATCCATACCCAGCTTCTCCAGGATGGGGGAGGGGCAGGCAGTCTGAGAGACTTCCTGGCAGGGAGGAACTTGGAAGGAGGCCTGCTGAGGGGGCAAGGTCTGCACGGAGCTTGCTGCTTGGGAGAAAGGACAGGGGGACAGGATTGTCCGGGTGCACTCTGACCAGCAGATTGGGGGTTTTCTGATCTTCAGGTGTGCCAGCTCCCTGGCTGCCTGCACGGCTCCAGGAACCCCTTCTGTGACAGGCAGACTAGTGCACCTTTCGCCTGGCCAGCCCCACTGGGTTTGCAAACCTGGAAGCCCTTCCTTGGTGTTGGGCCAAACGGAGGGAGGATCTGTCTACAGCAACTTAAAAGGCAAAGCACAGAGGCTTATACCTGTGTGCTCAGCCCACCGGTTCAGACAGTGGAGACAGGCATAGCAGCCAGGAACCAGGAAACAGCCCTTTCCTCCCCCGAGGCACCAATACTACTCCCCTATAATCCCTGACATTGCTTCAGGGGCTGAGCAGCTCCAGAGAGTAGAGCTTCTGGGCACTAGAGGGCTCCATACACAAATATGAAACACCAAAGGAACTTGGTCCAGAGTAAAATTATGAACACAACTCCTGAGAAAGATTTTCATGATATGGACCTTATGACTCTCCCTGAAAGGGAGTTCAAAATAAAAATCATTCACATGCTCATGGAGGTACGGAAAGATATTCAAGAACTCAGGAATGAATTCTGGTCAGAGATCCAATCCTTGAGGAACACAATGGACGGTGTTAAAAGCAGATTGGATAGGGTGGAGGAGACGATAAATGAAATAAAAACTAGAGAAGAGGAATACAAAGAAGCTGAGGTACTGAGAGAAAAAAGGATCTCTAGGAATGAAAGAATATTGAGAGAACTGTGTGACAAATCCAAACGGAACAATATTCGCATTATAGGAGTACCAGAGGAAGAAGAGAGAGAAAAAGGGATAGAAAGTGTCTTTGAAGAAATAATTGCTGAAAACTTTCCCACACTGGGGAAGGAAATAGTCTCGCAGTCCACGGAAGCCCACAGAACTCCCAACACAAGGGACCCAAGGAAGACAACACCAAGACACATAATAATTCAGATGGCAAAGGTCAAAGATAAAGACAGAGTATTAAAGGCAGCTAGAGAGAGAAAAAAGATCACCTACAAAGGAAAACCCATCAGACTATCATCAGACTTCTCAAAAGAAACCTTACAGGCCAGAAGAGAATGGCATTACATATTTAATGTAATGAAACAGAAGGGCCTCGAACCAAGAATATCATATCCAGCACAATTATCATTTAAATATGACAGAGGGATTAAACAATTTCCAGACAAAGGAAAGTTGAAAGAGTTTGCTTCTCATAAACCACCACTACAGGATATCTTAAAACGACTGCTCTAGAGGGAAACACCCCTAAGGCTAAAAAGATGTCACCAGAGAAAATAAAAGCATAGCAAAGAAAGCAGACCATCCAAATACTAAATAAAGGTAAAGAATGAAACACCCAATATATAAAGAATGGAGGTGGAAGAATAGGAAGGAAGAAATAAAGAAACATCAGATGGCGTTCACAATAACTTAACAAGAAAGTTAAGTTAGATTCTTGATTGTAAAGAAGCAACCCTTGAACCTTTGGTAACCACGAATCTAAAGCCAGCAATGGCAATAAGTACATATCTATCAATAATCACCCTAAATGTAAATGGACTGAATGCACCAATCAAAAGACACAGAGTAACAGAGTGGATAAAAAAGCAAGACCCATCTATATGCTGCTTACAAGAGACTCACCTCAAACTCAAAGATATACGCAGACAAAAAGTGAAGGAATGGAAAAAGATATTTCATGCAAACAACAAAGAGAAAAAAGCAGGTGTTGCAGTACTTGTATCAGACAAAATAGACTTCAAAACGAAGAAAGTAGCAAGAGATAAAGAAGGACATTACATAATGATAAAGGGGTCAGTCCAACAAGAAGATATAACCATTATAAACATATATGCACCCAACACAGGAGCGCCAACATATGTGAAACAAATACTAACAGAATTGAAGGAGGAAATTGACAACAATGCATTCATTTTAGGAGACTTCAACACACCACTCACTCCAAAGGATAGATCAACCAGACAGAGAATAAGTGAAGACACAGAGGCACTGAACAACACACTAGAACAGATGCACTTAACAGATATCTACAGAACTCTGAACCTAAGAGCAACAGGATACACATTCTTCTCAAGTGCACATGGAACATTTTCCAGAATAGACCACATACTAGGCCACAAAAAGAACCTCAGTAATTTCAAAAATATTGAAATACTACCAACCAACTTCTCAGATCACAAAGGTATAAAACTAGAAATAAATTTTAGAAAGAAATCAAAAAGGCTCACAAATACATAGAGACTTAACAACATTCTACTAACTAATCAATGGGTGAACAACCAAATCAAAACAGAAATCAAAGAATATATGGAGACTAATGACAACAACACAAAGCTGCAACTTCTGTGGGACGCAGCAAAGGCAGTTCTAAGAGGAAAGTATATTGCAATCCAGGCCTATTTAAAGAAGGAAGAGCATTCCCAAATGAACAGTCTAAATACACAATTATTGAAACTGAAAAAAGAAGAACAAAGGAGGCCCAAAGTCACCAGAAGGAGGGACATAATAAAGATCAGAGAAGAAATAATAAAATTGAGAAGAATAAAACAATAGAAAAAATCAATGAAACCAAGAGCTGGTTCTTTGAAAAAATAAACAAAATAGATAAACCCCTAGGCAGACTCATTAAGAGAAAAAGAGAATCTACACACATAAACAGAATCAGAAATGATAAAGGAAAAATAACGATGGACCCCACAGAAATACAATGAATTATAAGAGAATATTATGAGCATCTGTATGCTAACAAGCTGCAACACCTAGAAGAAATGGACAACTTCTTAGAAAAATACAACCTTCCAAGACTGACCAAGCAAGAAACAGAAAAACTAAACAGACCAATCACCAGCAACGAAATTGAATCAGTAATCAAAAAACTACCCAAGAACAAAACCCCCGGACCTGACGGATTCACCTCTGAATTCTACCGGACATATAGAGAAGAAATAATACCCATTCTCCTTAAAGTTTTCCAAAAAATAGAAGGGGAGCGAATACTTCCAAACTCTTTCTATGAAGCCAGCATCACTCTAATACCAAAACTGGGCAAAGACCTCACCAAAAAAGAGAATTACAGACCTATGTCCCTGATGAACGTAGATGCAAAAATACTCAACAAAATATTAGCAAACCGAATTCAAAAATACATCAAGAGGATCATACACCATGATCAAGTGGGATTTATCCCAGGGATGCAAGGATGGTGCAACATTCGAAAATCCATCAACATCATCCACCACATCAACAAAAAGAAGAACAAAAACCACATGATTATCTCCATAGATGCTCAAAAAGCATTTGACAAAATTCAGCATCCATTCATGATTAAAACTCTCAACAAAATGGGTATAGATGGCAAGTACCTCAACATCATAAAGGCCATATATGACAAACCCACAGCTAACATCATACTTAACAGCGAGAAGCTGAAAGCTTTTCATCTAAGATCAGGAACAAGACAGAGATGCCCACTCTCTCCACTGTTATTCAACATAGTACTGGAGGTCCTAGCCACGGCAATGAGACAAAACAAAGACATACAAGGCATCCAGATTGGTAAAGAAGAAGTCAAATTATCACTATTTGCAGATGACATGATACTGTACATAAAAAACCCTAAAGACTCCACTCCAAAACTACTAGAACTAATATCTGAATTCAGCAAAGTTGCAGGATACAAAATTAACACACAGAAATCTGTTTCTTTCCTATACACTAATGATGAACTAACAGAAAGAGAAATCAGAAAAACAATTCCATTCACAATTGCATCAAAAAGAATAAAATACCTAGGAATAAACCTAATGAAGGAAGTGAAAGACCTGTACTCTGAAAACTACAAGACACTCCTAGGAGAAATTAAAGAGGACACTAACAAATGGAAATGCATCCCATGCTCTTGGCTAGGAAGAATAAATATTGTCAAAATGGCTATACTACCTAAAGCAATCTACAGATTCAACGCAATCCCTATCAAACTACCAACAGCTTTCTTCAATGAACTGGAACAAATAACTCAAAAATTCATATGGAACCACAAAAGACCCCGAATAGCCAAAGCAATTCTGAGAAGGAGGAATCAAACAGCGGGAATTACGCTCCCTGACTTCAAACTCTATTACAAAGCCACAGTAATCAAGACAATTTGGTACTGGCACAAAAATAGACCCACAGACCAGTGGAACAGAATAGAAAATCCAAACATTAACCCAAACATTTACAGCCAATTATTTGATAAAGGAGCCTTGGATATACAAAGGGGAGATGACAGTCTCTTCAGCAGCTGGTGTTGGAAAAACTGGACAGCTACGTGTAAGAGAATGAAACTGGACTACTGTCTAGCCCCATACACAAAGGTAAACTCAAGGTGGATCAAAGACCTGAATGTAAGTCATGAAACCATAAAACTCTTAGAAAAAAATATAGGCAAAAATCTCTTGGACATAAACATGAACAACTTCTTCATGAACATATCCCCCCGGGCAAGGGAAACAAAAGCAAAAATGAACAAATGGGACTATATCAAGTTAAAAAGCTTCTGTACAGCAAAGGACACCATCAGTAGAACAAAAAGACATCCTACAGTATGGGAAAATATATTCATAAATGATGCATCTGAGAAGGGGTTGACATCCAAAATATATAAAGAACTCATGCACCTTAACAAACAAAAAGCAAATAATCCAATTAAGAAATGGGCAAAGGACATGAATAGACACTTCTCTAAAGAAGAAATTCAGATGGCCAACAGGCACATGAAAAGATGCTCCACATCGCTGGTCATCAGAGAAATGCAGATTAAAACCACAATGAGATATCACCTCACACCAGTGAGGATGGCCAACATCCAAAACACAAACAACAACAAATGTTGGCGAGGATGTGGAGAAAAGGGAACACTCCTACACTGCTGGTGGGAATGCAAATTAGTTCAACCATTGTGGAAAGCAGTATGGAGGTTCCTCAAAAAACTCAAAATAGAAATACCATTCGACCCAGGAATCCCACTCCTAGGAATTTACCCTAAGAATGCAGCAGCCCAGTTTCAAAAAGACATATGCACCCCTATGTTTATTGCAGCACTATTTACAGTAGCCAAGAAATGGAAGCAACCTAAGTGTCCATCAGTAGATGAATGGATAGAGAAGAAGTGGTACATATACACAATGGAATATTATTCAGCCATAAGAAGAAAACAAATCCTACCATTTGCAACAATATGGATGGAGTTAGAGGGTATTATGCTCAGTGAAATAAGCCAAGCCGAAAAAGACAAGTATCAAATGATTTCACTCATATGTGGAGTATAAGAACAAAGAAAAAAACTGAAGGAACAAAACAGCAGCAGACTCACAGAACCCAAGAATGGACTAATAGTTACCAAAGGGAAAGGGACTGGGAAAGATGGGTGGGAAGGGAGGGATAAGAGGGAAAAAGGGGCATTATGATTAGCAGATGTAATGTTGGGGGGGCACGGGGAGGGCTGTACAACTCAGAGAAGACCAGTAGTGACTCTATAGCATCTCACTATGCTGATGGACAGAGAATGTAATAGGGTTGGTAGGTGGGACCTGATGAAGGGGGTAGTTTAATCACCATAATATTGCACATGTAACTGTAGATTAATGATACCAAAATAAATTGTAAAAAAATAAATAAAAAATAAAGGTATTACTGTTCAGTGTTTTTGAGGTTAGAAGGAATGGACACCCTCTGGCAATGCAGGTGGAAAACTAGTTTCACAAAATGAAAATGTCCTGTAATTTAGTAATAAGTATCAGAGACTTTGAAAATGTGTATACATAAGACCCAGGAATTCAATGCACAGGGATTTTATATTAAAAGCAAGTAAAGATGTGGAATTTGAAAAAAAAAAAACCTAATTAAGAACAAAATGCCTGTACCAGATGGCTTCATTGCTGAATTTGATCAAACATTTAGTGAAGACCTGATACCCATTCTCCTTAAAGTTTTCCAAAGAGTAGAAGAAAGGGGAATACTTCCAAACTCATTCTATGAGGCCAGCATCACTCTAATACAAAAACCAGGCAAAGACACCACAGAAAAGAAAATTACAAACCAATATCCCTGATGAACATAGATGCAAAAATACTCAACAAAATATTAGCAGACTCAATTCAAAAATACATCAAAAAGATCATCCATCATGACCAAGTAGGATTTATTCCAGGGATGCAAGGATGGTAAAACATTCAAAAATCCATTAACATCATCCACCACATCAACAAAAAGGACAAAAACCACATGATCATCTCCATAGATGCTGAAAAACCATTCAACAAAAGTCACCATCCATTCGTGATTAAAACTCTCAACAAAATGGGTATAGAGGGCAAGTACCTCAACATTATAAAGGCCATGTATAACAAACCCACAGCCAACATTATACTTAACAGTGAGAAGCTGAAAGCGTTTTCTTTAAGATTGGGAAGAAGACAAGGATACCCACTCTCCCCATTTCCATTCAACATAGTACTGGAGGGCCTAGCCACGGCAATCAGAGAACGCAAAGAAATAAAAGGCATCCAGATTGGCAAGGAAGAACTTAAACTGTCCCTGTTCGCAAATGACATCATATTGTACATAAAAAACCCTAAAGAATCCACTCCAAAACTACTAGATCTAATATCTGAATTCAGCAAAGTTGCAGGATTCAAAATCAATACACCGAAATCTGTTGCATTCCTGTACACTAGCGATGAACTAGCAGAAAGAGAAATCAGGAAAACAGTTCTATTCACAGTTGCATCAAAGAGAATAAAATACCTAGGAATAAACCTAACCAAAGAAGTGAAAGACCTATACTCTGAAAACTACAAGACGCTCATGAGAGAAATTAAAGCAGATACCAATAAATGGATACACATCCCGTGCTCATCGATAGGAAGAATCAATATTGTCAAAATGATCATCCTGCCTAAAGCCATCTATAGATTCAGTGCAATTTCTATCAAAATACCAACAGCATTCTTCAACAAACTAGAGAAAATCATTCTAAAATTCACATGTAACCACAAAAGATCCCAAATAGCCAAAGCAATCCTGAGAAAGAAGAATAAAGCTGGGGGCATTATGCTCTCCAACTTTAAGCTCTACTACAAAGCCACAGTACTCACAACAATTGGTACTGGCACAAGAACAGACCCATAGACCAATGGAACAGACTAGAGACCCTGATATAAATCCAACCATATATGTTCAATTAATATATGATAAAGGAGCCATGGACGTACAATGGGGAAATGACAGCCTCTTCAACAGCTGGTGTTGGCAAAACTGGACAGCTACATGCAAGAGAATGAAACTGGATTATTGTTTAACCCAATACCCAAAAGTTAACTCAAAATGGATCAAGGACCTGAATGTAAGTCATGAAACCATAAAACTCTTAGAAGACAACATAGGCAAAAATCTCCTGAATATAAGCATGAGCAACTTTTTCCTGAACGCATCTCCTCAAGCAAGGGAAACAAAAGCAAAAATGAACTCATGGGACTACATCAAACTAAAAAGTTTCTGTACAGCAAAGGGCACCATCAACAGAACAAAAAAGCATCCTACAGTATGGGAGAATATATTTGTAAATGACATATCTGACAAGGGGTTAACATCCAAAATATATAAAGAAGTTACATGCCTCAACACCCAAAAAGCAAATAACCCGATTAAAAAATGGGCAGAGGATATGAAGAGACAGTTCTCCAAAGAAGAAATTCAGATGACCAACAGACCCATGAAAAGATGCTCCACATCACTAATCATCAGGGAAATGCAAATTAAAACCACAATGAGATATCACCTCACACCAGTAAGGATGGCGAGTATCCAAAAGACTAAGAACAACAAATGCTGGTGAGGATGTGGAGAAAGGGGAACCCTCCTACACTGCTGGTGGCAATGTAAGCTAGTTCAACCATTGTGGAACGCAATATGAAGGTTCCTCAAAAAACTGAAAATAGAAATACCATTTAACCCGAGAATCCCACTCCTTGGAATTTACCCAAAGAATAGTTCTCAGATTCAAAAAGACATCTGCACCCCTATGTTTATTGCAGCACTATTTACAATAGCCAAGAAATGGAAGCAACTTAAGTGTTCATCAGTAGATGAATGGATAAAGAAGAAATGGTACATATACACAATGGAATACTCTTCAGCCATAAGAAGGAAACAAATCCTGCTATTTGCAACAACATGGATGGAGCTCGAAGATATTTTGCTCAGTGAAATAAACCAGGCGGAGAAAGACAAGTGCCAAATGATTTCCGTCATTTGTGGCATATACAACAAAGCAAAACTGAAGGAACAAAATAGCAGCAGACTTAGAGACTCCAAGAAGGAACTAGTGGTTACCAAAGGGGAGAGGTGTGAGAGGCTGGGTGGGGAGGGTGGGGGAAGGGGATTGAGGGGTATTTTGTTTATTACACATGGTGTGGGGGGTCACGGGGAAAACAGTGTAGCACAGAGAAGGCAAATAGTGAATCTCTGGCATCTTACTACACTGATGGAGAGTGACTGCATTGGGGTATGAGTGGGGACTTGATAATATGGGTAAATGTAGTAACCACACTGTTTTTTCATGTGAAACCTTCATAAGAGTGTGTATCAATAATACCTTAATAAAAAAATACATGTATACTTTATGGAACATTGGCTGCTTATATTTAGAGTTTCAGAAAGTACATTTCACTAACAGGAAAGTGTCTGAGCTTTTAAAAAGCCTCCTTTTCTTTTTTAAATAAAAAATCACTTTCAAATAATGTTAGATAATTTATAATTTTGGCCATATAGCCACTAATTTTCCTTTATAAAATAGATCATGAATAGCAGAAGTTCAGGTGTGTTTTCACCAATTTGTTAATATCTTTCCCTGGTAGTGCATGCCTCCTATTACAGACCAATAATATCACAACTCTGATGTCACACTCATTTTCAATTACTTGTCGATTCATTGTAACACTTTCAAAGGACAGACCACAGGCACTTTGCATTCCTTCTCCTGATTTCCTGAAAGCCTGATTGGGAACTAGGCTTAGAAGAGTTCTTAGTCATATTTGAAAGAGAATTAATACAAATGTTCCCATGTATATGTGTATATCATCTCTAAAAGTCCATTTAAAGGACTCCTAATATTGATTCTTTCTGAAGGGAGGATTCACTGGATAAAGGACAAAGGCTTTTCACTTGAATTTTGAACTGTGTGAATGAATTCTATACTCAAAAAATAAAAATAAAGATAATGTATTGTTCCTATTCTCACCTCCAGATTGGACTCCTGATAAAGTAGTCTTTGATGCTGGACTGCAGTACCATTAAACTTCTTTTTTCTAGCTTCAAAGAGCTCTGTTTTAATCATACAAAATAAGAATTACAGTTCACAAAAGGGTGGAAAGGGGCAGGCCACTGTGGATAAAATGAAAGTGTCTGTGGCCAGGGTTCTCACCTGGCCCTGGTGGGCTAGCTCATTACACACGTGTGGGCAATACATTGCTATTGACTCTATATAAAGAGTTCCTCCCAGAGCTCTGGGTGACATGGTGGCACGTCTACAGGAGAGCAAAGAGGCTGGAGTGGTGGCAGCACTGAGGACAAAGACTGGGACAGCGGTGCAGGCAGAGAGACACAGAGGATGGCTGTGGGGGCAGAGGGGCCAGAGGCAGACACTGGTTTGCTGCATGCAGACTCGCTCTGAGTGGACGAGATTTTAGTGATTGACCTGCCACTGTGGAAATAAAGTTGGGTATAACTCTTTCACCCCAAGAATGTTCTACTGTCATTTCTTTGGTCACATTGAATCCATAGTGAACTTTCCCAGGGACAAAACCCATTGGGAAGACAAATGGTAAACATGATATAAGCCGAGGTCGATAAGTGCTTGTGTTTTGGGACCTGCCTTCTCTTGGCCCCCATGGGAAGGAGTTTGGGCGAGCCTGCTAGATGATGAAACTTATGTGTACATTGTCCACCTGACATGGAGCCAACTTCCAAATTTATGAGTCGGGGGTTCCTTAAGCCAACTAACCTGTCATCTTCAGGGTGTGAGGCATCCTAGACCACCCAACGCAGCCTAAAGAACTTAGAACAAAATAACTTCCTAGGAATTGTTTCCAAAGACTATGTTTTTGGTTTTGTTTAAGCAGCAAAAGCTAACTGATAAAGTCTGCAATATGTATTCAGATTCATTTAGAAAATTCATTTAAGTAAATCTTGGAGCTATTTTAGAAGTTTCTCTCCCACTTAATATGAGCTTGTGAGGACAAGACACAGCTGTGATTGAGACAAAATTGTGATCAACCGACCTAAAGTTTATTTAGACAAAGGTTCTACACCAGGGGAATGCTCTTGGCTATTTCTATCAATTCTTTCTCTTGCTCATCTATAGTGACTGGGGACTTCTCACTAACCTCAGAGGCCTATGAGGCAAATGACATGTTTTGCTAAAGACAAGTAGAGTCAGAGAGACCATTTTATGCAGGTCTCTTTCTTGAAAGTGGCCAGTTAAATAAAAAACACAATCCTGAGGTCCTCAAACTGTTTAGCAACACCTGAGAGTGGTGGGTGGGGAAGGAGGAGGTGAATGTAATAAAGGAGAGAAATCCTTTCTTATTTTTCACTCTGGATTCTCATGCCTTACCCCATTATGGATGGATGATGTCCTTTCCTACATCTTCATTAACTCTTATGGCCTAAATTTTTGTGTTCCCCCAAAATTCATATGTTGAAATCTAATCCCCAATGTGATGGTATTTGGAGATGAGCATTTAGGAGGTAATTAGGTCATGAATATAGAGCCCACATGAGATTAGTGCCCTCATGAGAAGAGGTCAAAGAATTAACTCACTCTCTTTGCACCATGTGAGAATACCAGGAGAAGTCAATTGTCTGCAGCCTGAAAAAGGGCCTCCCCAGAATCCAACCATGTTGGCACCCTGATCTCAGACTTTTAGGCACCAGAACTGTGGAGAAATAAATGTGTTTGTTTTTATAAGCCACCCAGCCTATGGTACTTAGTTATAGCAGCCCAAATTAAGATAAACCTATTCTCATTGGTCGATCATTGTGAATAGAGTGAAGGTTCCTATAGCCAGGATTCTCACCTGGCCCTGATTGGCTTGTTCACTAAACACGTGTGGGCAATACATGGTTATTGAATCTATATAAAGAGCTCCACCAATTCTCTGGGTGACACAGTGGCACAGCTGCTGCACAGCTTCAGGAGGGTAGAGACCGGCTTGTTGCATGCTGACTCCTTGTGAGTGGACAGGATTCTAGTGATTGACCTGCCACCATGGGAATAAAGTTGGGTATAAAGCCTTTCACCCCAAGAATGTTCTACTGTCATTTCTTTGGTCACACTGAATCCCTACTGAACTTGCTCAGGGCTGAAACCCATTGGCAAGACATATATATATATATGTGTGTGTGTACACACACACACACACACACACACACACACAACCACAGGTACCAAGAGAAGCCACAGAAGATAACCTAACTGTACCTCAGGTACCAGAGTAAGGAAGGACATTTCTTAGATGGAAAGTCCTACAACCAAGTGCTTTTTTGGATGGAAAGAGAAATGGAAGGTGCTTTGATACAGGCAACAGTGTACAGAAAGCATGAAAGTGAGAGGAATGTGATTTATTTGAGCAATTCTAATATGACCAGAACCTGGTATAGAGTGGTAGTGGAAGAGTTAAGAAAATCATAAATGTTGTCTTGTGGGCCAATTTCAAAATCATTTCTGGGACGTAAGCCCCTTTTGATAACTTGATGAAATTTATATACCCTTTTGCCAGAAAAACAAATATACACTTTTGCACAAAATTTCAGCTTCTAAAGAACTTCTATGCATCCTGCTTATGACACTCAGCTACAGGTCCTAATAAAGGGTTAGGTGATTACAAGGGAGTAAATTAATTTGTCTTGCATTCTAGAGAAAGACTAGAAGAAATAAAAGAAAATCAATTAGGGTGTGGGTTAAGTGAAGGTTTCTATGGCCAGGATCCTCACCTGAACCTGAACTACTTGATAATGTAACTGGCTTGCTGCTAGACTACTGCTTCCACACCCATAGGCAATAAGCTATTAATGACTGAGTCACCATATAAAGAGCTCTGCCCAGTGCTCTGGGTGGAGGCAGACAGGAGGATTACTGACCAGCTGGTTGTTGGATACAGATGTAATTCTTCGACCTATCGCCGGGAGAACAAGCCAGGTAATGAACCTTTCACCCCAAGAATGTACCATTGTCATTCCTCAGTCTCACTGAATCCATAGTGAGGAATTGTCTAGGGCTGAAACCCATTGGCAAGACATAAGGGCAATCAACTACTGAGGAATCCAAGTAAGGAATAATTTAGGGTCTAAACTAAGGAATATGGAAGGGATAAAATGTAGAAAGAATCACCAGACTTTTGACATACCAGGTGTGCAGCTGGGGCTGAGATGGCCTCATTCTAGGCTGAAGTGGTGTGGGTGTGTGGATAAAATGAAAGTTCCTGTAGCCAACATTCTCACCTGGCCCTGGTTGGCTAGCTCACTACACATGTTTTTGACTCTATATAAAGAGCTCCACCAAGTGCTCTGGGTGACAAGGTGGCATGGCTGCAAGGCTGCAGGAAAGCAGAGCAGAGGCTGGAGTGGTGGCAGTGCCGAGGACAGAGGCCCAGAGGGTGGCTGTGCAGGCAGAGAGGCCCAGAGGCAGAGACCGGCTTACTGCATGCAGACTCGCTCTGAGTGAATGGGATTTTAGTGACTGACCTGCCACCTGGAAATAAAGTTAGGTATAACCCTTTCACTCCAATAACGTTTTGCTGTCAATTTCTTTGGTCACACTGAATCCATAGTGAACTTGCCTGGGGCTGAAACCCATTGGCAAGCCAGTTACATCATCAAGTAGTTCAGGTTCAGGTGAGGATCCTGGCCATAGAAACCTTCACTTAACCCACACCCTAATTGATTTTCTTTTATTTCTTCTAGTCTTTCTCTAGAATGCAAGACAAATTAATTTACTCCCTTGTAATCACCTAACCCTTTATTAGGACCTGTAGCTGAGTGTCATAAGCAGGATGCATAGAAGTTCTTTAGAAGCTGAAATTTTGTGCAAAAGTGTATATTTGTTTTTCTGGCAAAAGGGTATATAAATTTCATCAAGTTATCAAAAGGGGCTTACGTCCCAGAAATGATTTTGAAATTGGCCCACAAGACAACATTTATGATTTTCTTAACTCTTCCACTACCACTCTATACCAGGTTCTGGTCATATTAGAATTGCTCAAATAAATCACATTCCTCTCACTTTCATGCTTTCTGTACACTGTTGCCTGTATCAAAGCACCTTCCATTTCTCTTTCCATCCAAAAAAGCACTTGGTTGTAGGACTTTCCATCTAAGAAATGTCCTTCCTTACTCTGGTACCTGAGGTACAGTTAGGTTATCTTCTGTGGCTTCTCTTGGTACCTGTGGTTGTGTGTGTGTGTGTGTGTGTGTGTGTGTGTGTGTACACACACACATATATATATATGTCTTACTAATGGGTTTCAGCCCTGAGCAAGTTCAGTAGGGATTCAATGTGACCAAGGAAATGACAGTGGAACATTCTTGGGGTGAAAGGCTTTATACCCAACTTTATTCCCATGGTGGCAGGTCAATCACTAGAATCCCATCTACTCAGAGTGAGTCTGCTCTGGGCCTCTACGTCCCTGCAGCTGTCTCAGTCTCTGTCTTCGGTGCTGCCACCACTCCAATCTTGTCTCTGCTCTCCTGCAGCCTTGTAGCCATGCCACCGTGTTGCCCAGAGCACTGGGTGGAGCTCTTTATATAGAGTCAATAACAACATATTGCCCACATGTGTGTAGTGAGCTAGCCAATCAGGGTCAGGTGAGAATTCTGGCCACAGGAACCTTCACTTTATCCACAATATATAATATTTATTCATTATTTATAGCTATATATCTATCTGTATCTGTCCTCTGACACCATGAGCTCCTTGAAGACAAGGAATTATCTTGGTGTGATGATAAAATAATAGCCTCCCAAAGATGCCCATGTCCTATTCCTTAGAACTTGTGGTTATGTTACGTTATATGGCAAAAGAGACCTTTCAAATGTGATTGAGAATCTCAAAATGGCAGTGTTATCCTGGATTATCCTAGTGGGCCAGTGTAATCACAGGGTCCTTATATGAGAAAGGGAGGAGGGTCAGCGTCAGAGAAGGAGATGTGACAATGGAAACTGAGGTTGCAGTGATGAAAGGAAGAGTCCACAAGCCAAGGAATGCAGTGCTGAGAAGCCTGAAAAGGCAGGGGAACAGATGTGCCCTTAGAGCCTCAAGAAGGAATGCACCCCTACTGAAACCCTGATTTCAGGACTTTAAATCTAGAACTGTCAGATACCTTGTTTTAAGCCACTAAAGTTGTACTAGTTTATTATAGTAGCAAAAAGACACTAGTTCACTTGATAATATTTATATTCTAGATTCTAGTAGAGTACTGAATTTCAGAAAAGTAAACAACCTTTTCCTGGAAGAATTTATCTGTAAAGCTGAGAGTGGCTGAATCCTGACCTTACTGGTTACTCACTACAGACCCAAACTAAGTAGCCACTTAAGTGAGTAATAATTAATCAAATACTCTTTTTTTGTCTACTTCTGCCTAATTAAGAACAATCTGTCTTAACCCTTTTAACCTTCTTGGAGGAGGTAGAAAAACACTAAGGGTGGATTAATTAAGAAAAGCGGTGGACTGTGGATCTTTCTCTGGGAAAGTAAGGTTTGATTTAAGGTCTGAACTATAAGTACCTTTAAACTAGGCCAAAATTTATGAAGAGTATTCAGCTATTGGAGGTCAGAAGAAGGCTGGTAAATATGAAAAATGAAAAGAAAATCAGTTTAACTGAAGGCTAGAGAGCGTGGAAGAGACAGTGTGAGATAGGGAAGATACGGGAGAGACCCTGCAGAACCGTGCAGGAGTCCCCATTGGCTGAGAACAATGGGGATCATTGAGGGAAGGTTTCGGCAAGTGGCGCGGTGGAGATGGGCAATCACAAATCAATTCAGCTTTTAAGAAGAGCTCTCTGGCTTCACTTAAGGTATCTAGATATTGGATTAGGATGGATGTGCATTGAAGGGAGTGGATAAGAGGTTTGGCTTCTTTGTTTCCCAATTCTTTTGTAATTGAATAAGTTGAGCTAAAAATAATAACAATAATAATAAACATTCTCCCTCACCCACCCCTAAATTCCTATCTGTGAACATCTAAAACCATTCTATTAGCATTCCCTGAAGGGAAAACATATATACATGAGAGACTACATCTACCCAATTCTAAGGGCAAACAGAGATGGTGGCTATAATAGTGTGGCTAAGAAATAACAAAATTAATGTTGGAAGAGGAAGATAGGTCACTATTTGTTACAATAAACTTGATGCTTACATTCAACACCACCACTTAAAAAATCCACACTATTTATTTTTATACTTATTTTACTATCTTATCCCAGGTATTCTGAGCAATATATTTATCAATTGATATATTATTTTTCTGATTTTCATTAAGTTTATTGCTATAATTTTCCATGAAAAAGTTTTTTAAAATAGTTTTTATTTCAAATCTATTAACCACTACTTATTTTGAATGGGTTTCACTCAAAAACATGATAAAATAACCAATTAGAGTGGAAGAAAAAATACACCATAGTTATATATATGTGCATACATATTTATGTCATACATGTATGTATCTATAAAGTAGAGAAAAAGAAACTGCATTTAAAATGTAAACAAGTGATATGAATACATTTATAGAATACTCTTGAAAGTCCTAAATGAAGATTAAAAAAAATGGAAAGGTGTAACATAGTCTCCATTCAGAAGAATTCCAAATAATGTATTTTAATACTCCTTCCTCAAGGAGGTGAAAAGTAATTCCTTACTCCTTAAGATGGGCTGAACATAGTAACTTCCTTCCAAAGAATGAAGTTTGGAAAGGAAGCAGAGGAAAACTAACTTTATGGAGGAGAGGCCTTACAAACATTTTAATCAGTCAGGTCATCAAGCTCAACATCAACAGTGTAAGTCGTGCTGAGAGTACGTGCTCTCGATGTGATGGGAATAGCCATTTACCTCTGTGATCTTTCACCTCAAAACTCACCACCCCAGTCTAGTCATGAGAAATACATCAGACAAATTCAAATAGAGGGACGTTCTACAAAATACCTGACTAG
Source organism: Phataginus tricuspis (assembly GCA_029783875.1). Taxonomy (NCBI): domain Eukaryota; kingdom Metazoa; phylum Chordata; class Mammalia; order Pholidota; family Manidae; genus Phataginus; species Phataginus tricuspis. The sequence goes on from JAQQAC010008350.1 coordinate 72,980,655, forward strand.
TATGCCTCAAAACTGTCAAGGTTGTCAAAAATAAATAAAGTGAGACACTGTCACAGTCGAGAGTCTAGGGAGATACGACAACTGAATGGAAATGTGGTGTCCTGGATGGGATCCAAGGACACAAAAAGGACTTCAGTAAAAACTAAGGCTATCTGAATAAAGAATGGAATTTAGTTAATCCTAATATATCAATATTGGTTATTAATCGTAATAAATGTCTCACACTAATGTAAGATGTTATAATAAGAGAAATTGGAATGAGGTAAACAGAAACTGTTTATCTTCATTTTCTATAAATCTAAAACTAATAAAAAATAAAGCTTATTTAAGAGAAAAAAATCACATTCTGATATGCCGTTTTCAGTTATCAGATTGTTAATGCTTGAAATTTGATTTTACATTCAGTTGGTGAGAGTGTGAAGAAACAAGGCTTCTTATACATTGTGGGGTGAGTAGAAGTATACACTGGACTAATCTCTATGGAGAGAAACTTGTGATAAATTTTCAATTACTAATATCCATACCTAGCAATTCCATTTCTAGAAATTTATCATAAAATAGACTCATGATAGTACAAAATAATATATACTCAAAATTATTTACTGCAGAATTTTGTAACAATGCAAGATTAGAAATGGTAAGTTTACCTGAATATACCTTTAATATTTTGGAGGGATACAAGAAATAAGTAAATAAAACATAAACCCTCATATCCTAAAAGGACAGAGAGGGACGATATACCCTTTCTGCAACTTACAAATTTTGAAAATGCACACACACACTCAATACTTAAAAGAAAAAGTTCATTAAGGAAAATTTTCTCATCTTTAAATTTTATTTTGATCTCCTTTATTTTCGTGTTACTTTATGTAATATGTTCTCGAAACATAGCCCTAATGATATGAATATTTATCCCTAACTTCCACCAATCTATTTTTTTCTAACTCAGATTGTCTAGTACATTCATCAAAGATTTGAAAGCAGTCCTCTTCTCCTTCTGAAACATGATTACTATAGTGCCTTTAATGTTCTATTCTTTTCACCTATAAAAGATTCACTATTTCAAATGCATTTATTCAATAATAATTCATTAAAAACCTACTATGTGCTAGATTTAAGACAGAGTAATAAAAATACACCCTCTGTCCTTGAGAAATGTACTTTCTGGGGAAATGTTACGTCATTAAATAGCAATTTAATGAGTCAGGCCATCCTAAAGGTATTCATTCTGTTTCCGTAGGCAAATTATTAGCCATCCTGAACCTCAGTTTTCTGAATGGTTCCTTTTCCTTCTTTGGGTTCAGATGTGACTCATTAAAAAACTTTTCCCTAACCACACAATAAGAGATGATCCCCTCTAGGACTGACTCTTGTTGGCCGCCTGTTCTCTTTCTTCATAAAAGTTGGGTCTCCATTTGTACATTGTCTAATTTCAGCCTTCCCTACCATACTCTGAGCTATGTAAGACCAGGGACCATGTCGGTTTTTTTCACCAGGATCTACCCACTTCCTAACACAGCCCCTGGTGTATTGAGGCCACTAATAGATATAAGACATTCTTAATTCTCTTTACCCTGATCTTCAAGATAAAGCTTGAACAAACTCATTCACTCTGTCCCTTCTTTGTTTGAGTCAGGCATCTCCCCATTATGTCCCATCTGCAATGTTGCCTTTCATTCACCTGTGTCCCAAACAACGACAGAGTGAACAGTGGTTCCAATCAGTTTGTACCATCAGAGATGAACAGAATCTAGTTCCTTGAAGGATCAGTAATACATGTTGAATAAACAAATATAAAACCATTTGTTGTGACTTTATTTTAGTGGCTTTTCAGGCCTGTAAAAAGAAGGTGTCATTCAGGCAACCATCTTCACTATGGGGTCCTAATCATTATGATTCTGTTTGATTCATGAAAGTGATCTCTTCCATTCCTTCACCTGAAAGTACATCCCTCTTTTTTCCCTCTTTTCTCTCATACCTAGAGGCAGAATGTGAAATTGTAAATATAAATCAAAAGCAGTTTCTAGCTATACATATTGATTTTGAGATCAAGAAAGATAGGGTCATTTGTGCACAACAATAGAAAAAAATAGAATGAATAGAACTTTCAATGGAGAAAGAATGACAGACTGAAATACTAGACAATAAATAACATATAGCCAGAGTTGGTTTTCTCTGGGTTATTGGATTAGACTTCTTAATTATCTCAAAGATTGATGATATGTTTTTAATCCTGTGCTGGTCTCCAGGCTAGAGTGTTTAGGAAATAAATTTTTTTACTAGAAGACAATTCATTTGGACTCTTCTAGAAGACAGACCTTATAGCACTTTGCCTTAAGCCTATTTTGCCTTGACAGCCCAACTAAGCACTCTACTGGGAAGGCTTCAAGTGACATTTGACCTGCCTGTTCTAGTCTTCCTGAAAGCTTGGAATTTTAGCTTGGGCTGTCTCTAAAACAGACTGAATACAGGACAACTGTGCCATTAGCCATCAGCAGCCTGAATTCAGAGTAGTCTCACTTTAATTCTACAAAATATACTGCAGGTCACAAACTCTCATGTTCTCAAGCTTCTAGGGTTTTAAGTGTAAGTAATAAAAGTATAAAAGGTGAGATTAAGCGCTTGTACCATAACATCTCCTTTCTCTGCCCTCTTCCCCTTCCCCCACAGAGCTGAGGACAAATATGAGAAATTACAGGCAGGTAGGTTTAAAAACATAGGTATGAGTTCTAGGAAGATGGCGGCATGATCAGGGCGGTGGAAATCTCCTCCCAAAACCATATATATTTATGAAAATACAACAAATACAACTATTCCTAAAAGAGAGACCAGAAGATACAGGACAGCACTCAGCCTGCATCTACACCTGAGAGGACTCGGCACCCCGCGAGGCGGGTAAGATACGGAACTGTGTCAGGGTGGGACCTGAGCACTCCCCCACCCTAGTGCACCGGCAGGAGGAGAGGATTCAGAGCCAGGAGGCAGTGGAAGTACAGGCTCACGAAATAACCAGCCCTGGTGATCTGCGCCAGGAGCACTGACACACATGGTGCAGTGTATCGGAGATTGGAGAGACAGAGGGTGCAGGATCTGAGCCAGGGAATGCACTAGGTCCTTGCAGCTGGCTCCCGGGACAAAAGAAAAGCACGCGCTTTTTTTTAGCAGTCTTAAAGAGATAGGGGCCCAACGGAGGAACAGGATCATTCCAGCACACTCAGCCCAGCAGGCTGGGAGTCCTGGGGAATTTTGGACCCCTTGGCTGGCAACTGGGAAACAGTAGCCCTGCTAAGACTTCCCACAGAGATCAAAAACCTCCCATTCATTCTTGCCCCGGCCAGAGCTACAAAGGGCTCTGCAGAGTGGTGTGGCCATGGCTGAGGAATAGTGGAGCAAAAGCACCACCTACAGCATCCCCACAGAATCTACTCCCAGTGGACGTCTTTGTTTCTTTTTTGTTTTTTGTTCGTTTTCTTTTTCTCTTTTCTTTTCTTTTCTTTCTTTTCTTTCTCTTCTCTTTCTCTTCTTTCTTTTTTTTTTAAGTCTTAAAGAGCCCAGCTGTCATACGTGGCACCTACCAGCGACCACTTCTATCACCATGAAAAGACAGAGGAATATGGTACAAACAAAGCTTAACCAGACCCAGACACCAGAGAGGGAGTCTGAAGGAATGTAAATGCACAATCTTCCTGAAAAAGAAGTCAGAATAAAAGTCTTAACCATACTGATGGATCTACAGAGAAATATGCAAGAGCTGAGGGAGGAAGTGAGGGAGGTGAGGAAAGACAATGCAGAAATGAGACAAGTGATTGAGGGGCTTAACAGTAGACTGGACAAGATGCAGGAGACTATTAATGTAATAGAAAACAGAGAACAGGAATACAGATAAGCTGAGGCACAGAGAGATAAAAGGAACTCTAGGAATAAAATAATATTAAGAGAAATCTGTGACCAATCCAAATGGAACATTATTTGCATTATAGGAGTACCAGAGGAAGAAGAGAGAGAAAAAGGGGTAGAAAGTGTCTTTGAAGAAATAATTACTGAAAACTTCCTCATGCTGGGGAAGAAAATAGTCTTGCAGTCCACGGAAGCCCACAGATCTCCCAACACAAGGGACCCAAGGAAGACAACACCAAGACACATAATAATTAAAAAGACAAAGATCAAAGATAGAGAAAGAGTATTAAAGGCAGCTAGAGAGAGAAAAAAGATCACCTACAAAGGAAAATCCATCAGACTATCATCAGAATTTTCAACAGAAACCTTACAGGTCAGAAGAGAATGGCATGATATATTTAACGTAATGAAACAGAAGGGCCTCGAACCAAGAATATTGTATCCAGCATGATTATCATTTAAATATGATAGAGGGATTAAACAATTTCCAGACAAAAGAAAGCTGAAAGAGTTTTCCTTCCATAAACCACCTCTACAGGATATCTTAAACAGACTACTCTAAAGGGAAGCACTCCTAAGGCTAAAAAGATGTCACCAGAGAAAATAAAATCATAGCAAAGAAAGCAGACCATCCAAATACTAACTAAAGGCAAAGAATAAAACACCTAGTATATAAAGAATGGAGGAGGAAGAATAAGAAGGGAGAGAAATAAAGAAACATCTGACTGTGTTTAGAATAACAAGAAAGTTAAGTTAGATTGTCAGATAGTAAATAAGCAACCCTTGAACCTTTGGTAACCACGAATCTAAAGCCAGCAATGGCAACAAGTGCATATCTATTGATAATCACTCTAAATGTAAATGGACTGAATGTACCAATTAAAAGACACAGAGAAATAGAATGGATAAAAAAGCAAGACCCATCTATATGCTGCTTACAAGAGACTCACCTCAAACCGAAAGATATACACAGACTAAAAGTGAAGGGATGGAAAAAGATATTTCATGCAAACAACAAAGAGAAAAAAGCAGGTGTTGCAGTACTTGTATCAGACAAAATAGACTTCAAAGACCTCAAAAAAAAGTCAGTTACAGACCAATATCCCTCATGAATGTAGATGCAAAAATACTCAACAAAATATTAGCAAACCGAAATCAAAAATACATCAAGAGGATCATACACCATGATCAAGTGGGATTCATCTCAGGGATGCAAGGATGGTACAACATTCGAAAATCCATCAACGTCATCCACCACATCAACAAAAAGGACAAAAACCACATGATCATCTCCATAGATGCTGAAAAGCATTTGACAAAATTCAGCATCCATTCATGATTAAAACTCTCAACAAAATGGGTATAGACCGCAAATACCTCAACATCATAAAGGCTATATGTGACAAACACACAGATAACATCATACTTAACAGTGAGAAGCTGAAAGCTTTTCATCTAAGATCAGGAACAAGACAGGGATGCCCACTCTCTCCACTGTTATTAAACAGAGTACTGGAGGTCCTAGCCACGGCAATCAGACAAAACAAAGAAATACAAGGCATCTAGATTGGTAAAGAAGAAGTCAAATTGTCACTATTTGCAGATGACATGATATTGTACATAAAAAAACCCTAAAGATGCCACTCCAAAACTACTAGAACTAATATCTAAATTCCGCAAAGTTGCAGGATACAAAATTAACACACAGAAATCTGTTGCTTTCGTATACACTAAAGATGAACTAACAGAAAGAGAATTCAGAAAAACAATTCCATTCACAATTGCATCAAAAAGAATAAAATACCTAGGAATAAACCTAACCAAGGAAGTGAAAGACCTGTACTCTGAAAACTACAAGACACTAATAAGAGAAATTAAAGAGGACGCGAACAAATGGAAATTCATCCCATGCTCTTGGCTAGGTAGAATAAATATTGTCAAAATGGCTATACTACCTAAAGCAATCTACAAATTCAATGCAATCCCTATCAAAATACCACCAGCTTTCTTCAATGAACTGGAACAAATAATTCTAAAATTCATATGGAACCACAAAAGACCCCAAATAGCCAAAGCAATCCTGAGAAGGAGGAATAAAACGGGGAATCACGCTCCCTGACTTCAAGCTCTACTACAAAGCCACAGTAATCAAGACAATTTGGTATTGGCACAAAAACAGACCCACAGACCAGTGGAACAGAATAGAAAATCCAAACATTAACCCAAACATTTACAGTCAATTAATATTTGATAAAGGGGCCTTGGATATACAATAGGGAGATGACAGTCTCTTCAGCAGCTGGTGTTGGAAAAACTGGACAGCTACATGTAAGAGAATGAAACTGGACTACTGTCTAACCGCATACACAAAAGTCAACTCAAAATGGATCAAAGACCTGAATGTAAGTCATGAAACCATAAAACTCTTAGAAAAAAACATAGGCAAAATTCTCTTGGACATAAACATGAATGATTTCTTCATGAACATATCCCCCCGGCAAGGGAAACAAAAGCAAAAATGAACAGGTATGACTATATCAAGCTGAAAAGCTTCTGTTCAGCAAAGGACACCATCAGTAGAACAAAAAGACATCCTACAGTATGGGAGAATATATTCATAAATGATGTATCCGATTAGGGGTTGACATCCAAAATATATAAAGAACTCACGCACTTCAACAAACAAAAAGCAAATGATCCAATTAAGAAATGGGCAGAGGACATGAATAGACACTTCTCTAAAGAAGAAATTCAGATGGCCAACAGGCACATGAAAAGATGCTCCACATTGCTAATCATCAGAGAAATGCAGATTAAAACCACAATGAGATATCACCTCACACCAGTGAGGATGGCCAACAGCCAAAACACAAACAACAACACATGTTGGTGAGGATGTGGAGAAATGGGAACCCTCCTACACTGCTGGTGGGAATGCAAATTAGTTCAATCACTGTGGAAAGCAGTATGGAGGTTCCTCAAAAAACTCAAAATAGAAATACCCTTTGACTCAGGAATCCTACTTCTAGGAATTTACCCTAAGAATGCAGCCACCCAATTTGAAAAAGACATATGCACCCCTATGTTTATCGCAGCACTATTTAAAATAGCCAAGAAATGGAAGCAACCTAAGTGTCCATCAGTAGATGAATGGATAAAGAAGATGTGGTACATATACACAATGGAATATTATTCAGACATAAGAAGAAAACAAATCTTACCATTTGCAACAACATGGATGGAGCTAAAGGGTATTATGCTCAGTGAAATAAGCCAAGCCGAAAAAGACAAGTATCAAATGATACTCATATGTGGAGTATAAAAACAAAGAAAAATACTGAAGGAACAAAACAGCAGCAGACTCACAGAACCCAAGAACGGACTAGTAGTTGCCAAAGGGAAAGGGACTGGGAAAGATGGGTGGGAAGGGAGGGATAAGGGGGAAAAAGGGGCATTATGATTAGAAGATGTAAGGTAGGGGGGACACGGGGAGAGCTGTACAACTCAGAGAGGACAAGTAGTGATTCTATAGCATCTCACTACGCTGATGGACAGTGACTGTAATGGGGTTGGTGGGGGGACCTGATGAAGGGGGTAGTTTAAAAACCATAATTTTGCACATGTAATTGCAGATTAATGATACCAAAGTAAATAAATAAATAAAATAAATAAAGCATAGGTATGAAATAGAAGAATTTGGAGAGAGTACAAAAACTTTTGAAAAGTTGGATGTAAATATTAGTACAAAAGAGGAGCGTAATAGTTTGGAAACCATAGCTGAGACAAAAGTAGCAAAGATATGTCCTGTCTTTTCCGCTCCTCTGGGTGATCCTAGAGGTAATAGGAGTTCCACTGGCTTGCTAAGGAGCAGAGCTACTGCCTTTCATGGTAGCATAAATTTATTCTGGGCATTTGCGTGGCTCATCTGACAGAAGAAAGGGAAGGACCTAGCAACTTCTTGCTCAGGACTGCTTCCTTGTGGCAGATGCCTTACCAATCTTGGTCTTGTTTCTAGACATAAACCCTAAATAAAATTATGGAAGAAAAGTAAACTATGATGGAAGAAAGTTAATAATATTTCTTAAGGGGAAGAAGAGAAAATAATAAATATAAGAGGAAAATATTTTGAAAAAGTAATGACGAAGAACTTCCCAGAATTAGAGAAAGCAATTCTTATGCAGAAATTTTAGCTTTAAAAGTATTGATCAGAAAACAGAAGGATTAAATATAAATGAGCCAATAATTTAATTCAAGGAAGATTATAACATGGACCAGGAAGAGAACTGAATAAATTCAAAGAACCATGAAGGAAGGAAAAATGTAATAATAACAGAAATTAAGGAAGTAGAAAATAAAACATCAAGGCAGAGAATGACCAAAACCTGAATGAGCTGCAGTAGACGAAATATGAGTTGCCCAGGTTCTGCTTTGGAGAAGGAGAGTATTGTCAGGAAACAGCATTCAGCGCTCAGCCCCTGGGAGAGCCCCACAGTTGCAGATGGATGCTCTTGCCTAAGGTCATGGCCTTCCCTGAGCAGCCTACAATTAATGTCTATCTAGGCTAGGGTTTGTGCAGGAGAAATAAACATCTGAACCAAGATGGGCAAATCCTGACATTTTAGCTCCAGCACTCCCCCCAGAAGATGGCCAAGGTTTTGATTCTGGCTTGTATAGTAGTCCAGTTTCTCCCTCTCCCCTTCCTTTCTGTGAGTGTAGGTACCTACACTGTTTGTCACAGTCTGCTTCCTGAAGAACCCTATCTGGACATTGTTCTTTAGAGATTAATCTGGAAATATTAATAAAATGAATAGGTCTTTAACAAGACTGAATAAGAAAATAAGAAAAATCAAATCAAGAAAATATAGAATCTAAAAGAGAAATTACTGACAGCAGGCAAAAAATATACGGTGATAACTTTGAAACCTTGGAAGAAAGAAGCTCTGGAAAAATATAAGATGAAACAAGTAGCATAAAAGTAAGTAGAAAACTTGAATAAACCAATAACAATTAAAGAAACTGAAATGATAATCACAAACTTAGACCCCTCAATATAAATCCTTCCCTTGGTGTTTTTAAATAAGAATATCACAAACTTACGAGTAGTAAATAATACCCTTATTATACAATTTTTTCCAGAAAAATGGAAAGGAGATAACATTCCCAAACTCTGTTAATTAAACCAGTACAATCTATATTATAAAATCAGGTAACTCAGGATGTGAAAAAGGTGGTAACTCATATAATGCAACAATTTTAAATAAAATATGAGATAATTGAATGCATTTTAATAATATTAATTGGTCATAGCACATAATTAAAAGTTAAATTGAAAAACAGTTTTTAAGATTAAAAATAATTAATTTAAAATACTTTTGTGATCCAAGAGGTCATAATGGTACTCATAAAGGAGAGAGAAGAAAAAGATCTTTACAGTAGAATGCCAGCTAGAAAACAAAGACTGATAAGGTTTTGCAACCCTCAATGTAATAATTGATTCAGGTATGGGTGACCATTGGATGATAAAATTAATTGGTGAAGAGTTGTGGGGATGAGACAAGATTGTCACATGATGTCAAAGTATTACCCTAGGAAGTAGTTACAAATTATAAAGTAAAACTGCACCTAGAACTTGGAGAAATCTAATAATGTCCATCACCTCAATAAAGTGTTAACATTTTTAATATAATGGTGAGACACTCTGAATTACATGCCTTTTCATGAAATGGATTATGAAGTCCTCAATCTCATAGATGAAGTATTCCTGCCAAAAAAATTTTATCAAATTTAATCAAGACTCCGGTCTTAAATTTCAAGTTTACAGGAAATATAAAGAATTAGTCAAAGAACACTGTAAGGAAACAAACAATCCACAATGTGGTATATTGTACAGGAAAACTGACCTTTTCTCTTTCAAAAGTCAATATCATAAAAACAAAACAAAACAAGACAAAAGTAGATCTTGATTAAAAGTAACTAGAAATATATTATAATCAGAGTGCCTAAAATTCTCCTGAATCTTGGAGTTTCAAAAGAGAAGTACAAAACGTATTTTTTGGACAATTAAACATACTTGAATATGAACTAGATATTAGATGCTATTATGAAATAATGGTTTATTTCTTAGGTTTGACAATGATACTGTAATTATGTAGAAGAATGTCTTTGTTAGAAGGTACCTGCTGAAGTATTTAGAGGCAAATAATGTGTCTGCTTACTCTATCTGAGAGGATAACCAATAAAAAACAATTGGAAAGTGGTTTAGTGAATGTGGCAAATATGTTAACAAATGCTGAATTGTTTCTATTCCTTCAACTTTTTTTGGTGTAAAATTTTCAAATAAAGTTTAATAGTAAAATGCATCATAATAAACTAGCAGTATAAAAAATGTAAATGTGTTTCTACATTTGAAATTGATCAGTGTTTTTGACCACACTAATGATCTAAAAGGGAAAAGTAGTTTCTTTCATCAATTTGTTTTGTTTTCAGTTTACTTTCTTAGTTGTTTACTCCTTAGTAATTTATGGTATTTTTTATTCTGTTGTAAATGGGATCATTTTCTTAATTTCCTGTTCAGATTATCATTAGCAGTTTATAGAAATACAAGTGATTTGTATAGATTTTTATATTCTGCAAATTTGTTGTGTTTGTTAATCAGTTCTAACAGTTTTCTGAGGTATGATTTAGGATTTTCTATATGTAATATGTCAATCTACATATAAACAGTTTTACTTCTGCCTTTCCAGTATAGATAACACTTATTTATTTTCCTTGCCTAATTTCTCTGGCTAGAACTTCTAGTATCATGCTGAATACAGTGGTGAAAATGGGCATCCTTGTCTGGTTCCTGATTTTAGGGGAAAAACTTTCAGCAGTTCACTACTGATTATGATGTTAGCTGTAGACTTTTCACATATGAACTCATCATTTTGAGGAAGTTTTCTTGTATTTCTTGCTTATTGAATGCTTTCATCATGAAAGGGTGCTGGATTTTGTTAAATGCTTTTTCTGTATCAATTGAGATGTGTTTTTCCTTCATGCTATTCATAGGTATTACATTAATTTTTACATGTTGAGCCACCCTTGTATTATAAAGATAAATCTCACTTGATAATGGCCTATAATTCTTTTAATATGCCGTTGAATTCAGCTTGTTAGTATTTTGTTGAGGATTTATATATATATACATATTCATAAGGTATATTGGTCTATCGTTTTCTTACAGTGTTTGTGGTTTTGGTATCAGGGTAATGCTGACCTTATAAAATGAGTTTGAGAAAGATGTGTTGATTTTTTAAATGTTGGGTAGAAGTTATCAATGAAGCCATCTGGTCCTGAGATTTTCTTTGTTGGAAGGCTTTGATTACAGATTCAATCTCTTCATTGTTGGTTTATTCAGCATTTCTGTTGTAAGTTTTAGTAGTTTATGGATTTCTATGAATTTTTACATTTCAGCCAGGTTGTCTGATTTCTTTACATACAACTGTCCATAATCTCTTTATAATTATCTTTATTTCTGAAAAGTTTGTAGTAATATCCCCTTTTTCTAACTTGAGTCTTTTTTCAATCTAGCTAAAAGTTTGTCAATATTGTTGTTATTTTCAATGAACCAACTTCTTGTTTCATTTATTCTGTTGTTTTTCTATTTTTTATTTCATGGATATCTGCTTTAATCATTATTTCTTCTATCTCCTAACTTGAAGTTTAGTTCTTTTCTAGTTTGTTAAGATATGCAACTAGGTTATTGAGATCTTTCTTCTTTATAAAAATAGGAATTTATTGCCATAAATTTCCCTATGAACACTGCTTCTGCTACATTCCAAAAGTTTTAGGATGTTGCATTTTCTTTAATGTCTAAGCTATCTTTAATTTTTTCTGTGATTCCTTCTTTGACCCATTGGTTAATTTAATGTGCACTTAGGAGGAGCAGTGAAAAGATGGCAGAATAGGACAGCAAAGCAAAAACCTCTTTCCTCATACACACCAAGGAAACAATTAAAGCAAATGCAGCTAACCCTGAAAAAGACCTGAAGACTGCAGAGCAGACCATCTACACCTGGTGAAGAAGAGAGGACCACACTGAGAAGGGTAAAGGTGCAGAGCCATGATTGATTAGGACCCAGTCCCTTCACCCATCCCAGCCCACAAATGTGAGGGAGAGTAATAGAGTGAGGAGGGGATAAACACTCAGGAATCTGGCACACCTGGCCCTGGAAATCTGCTCTGAGAATATGAGTCCACATTGCATTGGTCTTTGGCTATCAATGTGGCTGGACACCAGGGAGAGTAAGAGCACTTTGGGGGGCTGAGACTCCTATCATCTACGGAGGACAGGCATGCTCTCTTGGTCCCGCTGAGACCCAACACAGAGGCAGCACTTTGAAAGATTTACCAGCAGTGAAAGTGTGCCAGATGTGTGAGGGGCAGAGGGCGCTCTCTCCAGAAGAGAAAGGGCAGGGGAACAACACTTTCCCAGCCATCCCTCAGCCCAGCTGGTTGGGTGTTCATGGGATCCAGCTCCAAAATGCTCCACCTTCATTTCTGGCAGCTCATCCCCACAGAGGTGCTCCCCTATGTACCTGCCCTGCCCGGACACTAGGCCCAGCAGTGGTCCAACTATGCTGATTGGCAAGCAGAGGGCAGGTGACACTTTCCCAGCTTTCCTGGCTCTCACTCAGCCCAACCGGTCAGGAGCCTGTGGGAGACAGCTCTGAAACTCTCCATCCCCCTCACTGGCTGCTGGGCCCTGCAGTGGCACTCCCTTATGTACCCATGCCACCTGGAACACTCAGCCCACCAGTGTTCAGATTTTGCTGACTGGAAGGCAGAAAAAAGATGAAATTTTCCCAGTTCTTCTGGCCCTCCCACAGCTCAGCTGGCCAGACACTTGCAGGATCCAGCTGTAAACTCTCCACCTGCACCACTGGATCAACCCCAGTGCCCCTCATCATGTCTGCTCTGCCCTGTAGGCTAAGCCCAGGTCCACCATTGCTGACCAGCAGGCAGAGGATGGCCCTGCTCACAGTGAGTCCCAGCACAGGTGCCTCACATCACACAGGGTTAAGCTGTGGGGATCACCAATTGCCAGAAGACTGGCAATAAGGCAGCACCCACCCACAGCCACCAACAGCAAGTGCAGTTCAGCTGCAAAGAGAACCAAGCAATGGTGAGCAAAGAGTCTTGAGTTTCTCTGCACTACAGAATTCCCACGTCATAAAGCCATTACTCGCAAGACCAGAAAGCATAGCTGATCTATCTAATACAAAGAAAGAAACACAGAAACCAAGACAAACAAAGAGGCAGAGTTTCCAAACAAAAGAACAAGATAGTACATCAGAAAAAGGGCTAAATTAAATGGAGATTAGCAATCTTCTTAATAAAAAATTCAAATAACAATCATTAAGATGCTCACTGAGCAGGGAAAAAGGATGATCTCAATGAAAACTTCAACAAAGAGATAGAAAATATGAAAAAGAGCCACTCAGAGCTGAAGAATGCAATAACTGAAATGAAAAATACATTAGAGGAAATGAATATCAGATTTATGAAAGTAAAGGAAAGAATCAGTGTGACAGAAGATAGAGAACAGCAGAGTAATCAAGTTGAGAAACAGAGAAAACAGAATTTCTAAAA
>JAQQAC010008350.1:72994681-73091877 GCA_029783875.1 Phataginus tricuspis
GGGGAGGGCTGTACAACTCAGAGAGGACAAGTAGTGATTCTCATCTCACTACGCTGATGGACAGTGACTGTAATAGGGTTGGTGGGGGGGACCTGATGAAGGGGGTAGTTTAATCACCATAATATTGCACATGTAATTGTAGGTTAAAGATACCAAAATAAATTATAAAAAAAAACAACAACTAGAAAACAAAATAAAAAAAAAATTAGAAGATGCTAAGACAGCTGTGTGACAATTCCAAACAAAACAATGTTTGCATAATAGGAGTTCAAGAAAGCGAAAAACAAAGGAGTAGAAAGTCTCTTTGAAGAAATAATAGTTGAAAATTTCCCAAATCTAGGGAAGGAAATAGATATCCTTGTCCTGGAAGCACAGAGAGCCCCTAAAAAGATGAACCCCAGGAAGACAGTATCAAGACACATAATAATTAAAATGGCAGAAGTTAAAGATAAAGAGAGAATCTTAAAAGCAACAAGAGAGACAGACAGTTACCTATAAGGGGAACTCCTTAAGGCTATCAGAGGTTTCTCAGCAGAACATTACAGGCCAGGAGGAAGTAGCATTAAATATTTAATGTATCGAAGGGGAAGAACCTACAACCAAGTATCCTCTACCCAGCAAGGTTATCATTCAGAACTGAAGGAAAGATTAACAGTTTCCCAGATAAATGAAAGTTAAAAGAATTACCGCCATTAAACGAGCCTCTCAAGATATGTTAAAGGGATTTCTGTAGAGAGAATGTACTTAATTTAAGCCTGAATATTTTTTATCAGTGAAAATAAACCTACAGTAAAGATAGACCAATTACTTACGAAGAAAATATGAAGTTAAAAAACAAAACAAAAAAACAGTAGTAATATCAGCTATACACAAAATTAGTTAAGGGATACAAAAAAGATGTAGATTATGACATCTTATAAAAGTGTGGAGGAGGAAAAACAATGAAAAAATAGTACGTTTAGAATGTGTTCAAAATCGAGTAACCATCAACATAACAGACTTACATATTTAGGGAACTGCCTATAAACCTTATGATAACCACAGATCTAAAGCCTATACACACACAAAACTAACTAACTAACTAAGTAAATAAAAGGAATCTCAGCATAACATTAAAGAAAACCATCAAATCACAAGAGAAGAGTATAGGAGAGGAAGGAAAAGAGATGAGCTATAAAAACAAACAGAAAACAATTAATAAAATGGCAATAAATACATACCTATCAATAATTACCTTAAATGTAAATGAACTGAATGCACTAATCAAAAGACTTAGGGTGGCAGAATCGATAAAGAAACAAAACCCACCTATATGCTGCCTAGAAGCAACAACTCATTTCAGACCTAAAGACATACATAGACTGAATGTGAAGGGATGGAAAAAGATATTTCATGCAAATAATGGTGAGAAAAAGTCAAGAGTAGCAGTACTCAGACAGACAAAATAGACTTCAAAACTAAGAAAGTAACTAGAGAAAAGGAGGACATTACCTAATAGTAAGGGGATCTGTCTAACAACAGGATATAGCAACTGTAAATATCTATGCACCCAACATAGGAACACCTAAATATGTAAAACAAATACTAACAGACCTAGTGGGAGAAATAGATGGCAACACAATCATATTAGAGGATTTCAACACTCCACTTACATCAATGGCTAGATCATCCAGAGTGTCAATAAGAAAACAGAGACATTCAATGACACATTAGATCAGATGGATTTAACAGCTATGTACAGAACATTCCACCCCAGAGAAGCAGAATACAAATTCTTCTCAAGTGCACATGGGACATTCTCCAGGATAAATTATATATTGTAACATCAAAAGAGCCTCAATAAATTCAGAAAGATTTAGACAGTATCAAACATCGTTTCAGACCACAATGGTATGAAACTAGAAATCAAGTACATGAAGAAAACCAAAAATAAAATAAAAACACAAATATGTGGAAACTAGACAACATGCTTCTAAATAATCAATGGATCAATGAACAAATAAAAAAAGGAAATCAAACAATACATGGCGAAAAATTTTTAAAAAAGCACACAGTTCAAAATATGTGGGATGCCACAAAAGTGGTTCTAAGAGGAAAGTACATCAAGAAACAAGAATAATTCCAAAGAAACAGTCTAAATCACAACTAAAGGAACTAGAAAAAGAAGATCAAATGAAACCCAAAGTTAGTAGAAGGAAGGACATATTAAAAATCAGAATAGAAGTAAATAAAATCGAGAATAAGAAAACAATAGAAAAAAAATCAATGAAATCAAGAGCTGATTCTTCAAGAAGATAAACAAAATAGACAAACCCATAGCCGGACCTATCAAGAAAAAAAAGACAGATTTAAGTAAACAGATCAGAAACAAAAAAAGAAGTTACAACTAACATTATAGAAATTCAAAGAATTATTAGAGAATTCTATGAAATATTATATGCCAATAAATTGGACAACTTGGAGGAAATGACAAATTCTTAGAAACAAACATTCTTCCAAGACTGACTTAGGAAGACACAGAAAATCTGAACAGACTGATTACCAGTAATGAAATTGAATTGGTAATCAAAAAACTCAAAAAAAAACAAAGTACCATTACCAGATGGCTTCACAGCTAAATTCTACCAAACACTTAAAAAACTAATACCTATGCTTCTAAAAATATTCCACAGAGGGAATACTTCCGAACTAATTCTGTGAGGCCAGCATCACTCTAATATTCAAACCAAAGACACTATAAAAAGGAAATGAGAGATCAATATCCCTGTTGAACATAGAGGCAAAAATCTTCAACAAAATATTAGGAAACAAAATTCAAAAATACATCAAAAGGATCATCCATCACAACCAAATGGGATTTATTTCAGGGATGCAAGGGTGGTACAATATTCATAAATCAATCAATGTGCTACACCACATTAAAAAGTAGTATTAAAACTACATGATCATCTCAAAAGGTGCTGAAAAAGCATTTGACAAAATTTGACATCCGGTCATGATAAAAATTCTCAACAAAATGGGTGTAGAGGGTGCATACCTCAACATAATAAAGGCCATATATGACAAACCAACAGCAAACATTATACTCAATGGTAAAAAGCTGAAAGCTTTTCCTCTAATATCAGAATTAAGACAAGGATGTCCACTCTCACAATTTTTATTCAACATAGTACCTGAAGTCCTAGCTACAGCAATCAGACAAGAAAAAGAAATAAAAGTCATCCAAAGAAGTAAAACTGTCACTATTTGCTGATGAAATGATATAACACAAACAAAATCCTAAAGACTCCACCAAAAAACTATTAGAACTAATAACTGAATTTAGCAAGGTCACAGGACACAAAATCAATATACAAAAATCCTCTGTATTCCTATATACTAACAATGAATTAGCAGAAAGAAAAATCTAGAAAACAATTCCACTTATAATTACATTAAAAAGAGTAAAATACTGAGGAATAAAGCTAACTAAGGAGGTGAGCAACCTATATTCTGAAACTATAAGACACTGGTGAAAGAAATTGGAGAAGACACAAATAAATGGAGCTCTATCCCATGATCATGGAGAGGAAGAATTAATATTATAAAATTAATAAGTTAATTAATATTGTCAAAAATGGCCCTCCTGCCCAAAGCAGTTAACAGATTCAGTGCAATCCTTATCAAAATACCAAGGGCATTTTCCAATGAATTAGAGCAAACAATCCTAAAATTTATATGGATCCAAGTAAAAAAGACCCTGAAGTCAAAACAATCTTGAGAAATAAGAAGAAAGCTGGGGATATCATACTCGCTGATTTCAAGCTATACCAAAAAGCTACAGTAATCAAAACAGTATGGAACTAGCGTAAGAAAAGAGTATTGATCAATGGTACAGAAATAAAGAGCCCAGAAATAAACCCACACATATATAGTCAATAATGTATGACAAAGGAGTCAAGAATATACGGAGAAAAAACAGTCTCTTCAATAAATAGCATTGAGAAAACTGGAAAGCTACATACAAGAGAATGAAACTGGATTACTCCTTAATACCATGCACAAAAGTAAACTTGAAATGAATTAAGGATCTAAACCTAAGACATGAAGCCATAAAACTCTTAGAAGAACATACGCAAACATCTCTTCAATATTAGCATGAGTAATTTTTTCCTGGATACATCTTCACAAGCAAGGGAAACAAAAGCAAAAATAAACAAGTGAGGCTGCATCAATCTAAAAATCTTCTGTACAGTAAAGGAAACCATCAACAAAACAAGGTAATGTAGAAGATGGGAGAATATATTTGTAAATGATATATCCAGTAAGGGGTTAACATCCAAATTATATAAAGAATTCATTTGCTTCAACCAAAAAAACAAATAATCCAATTAAAAAATGGGCAGAGGACCTGAACATTTTTCTAAAGACCTACAGATGGCCAACAGGCACATGAAAAGGTGCTCCACTAACCAGGGAATTAACTCCACTTATCAGGGAAATGTGAATCTAAACCACAATGAGATATCACCTCACATCAGTCAGAATGGCCACTATCCAAAAGAGAAGAAAAAAGAGTTGGCAAGAATGTGGGGAAAAGGGAACCCTCCCACACTGTTGGTTGGAGTGTAAATTGGGGCAGATACTATGGATAGCAGTAAGAAGATTCCTCAAAAAACTAAAAATAGAAATACTGTGGGACCCAGTAATTCCCGTTCTAGGAATTTACGCAAAGAAAATAAAATCTCTGTTTGGAAAACATATAAGCACCTTATGTTTATTGACACATTATTTACAATAGCCAAGATATGGAAGCTACCATAGTGTCCATCAACAGATGAGTGGAAAATGATGTGGTACATATATACAATGGGATATTACTCAGTCACAGAAAAAAATCCTGCCATTTGGGACAACACAGATGGACCTAGAAAGTATTATGCTAAGCAAAATAAACCAGATGGAGAAAGACAAATGCCATAAAATTTCACTTATTTGTGGAATTTAAAAACAAAACAAAGCAAAACAAACAAAATAGCAATAGACTTATAGGCACTCATAAGTGATTGGTGGTTACCAAGGGGGAAGGATTGGGGTGGATAGGTAAAATAGGTGAAAGGGATAGGAGGCAGATAATATCAGTCATAATATAGTCATGGGGATGAAAATATAGCATGGAGAATATAGTTAATTCTGTAACATCTATGTTGACAGATAGTAACTGCATTATTTGGGTGAGCATTTAATAATAAAGATAACTATTGAACCACTATGTTGTATATTTGAAAGCAATGTAACATTGTATATGAACTATACTTCACTTAAAAATTTTAAGAAAATTAAAGTGTGTTTAATTTCCACATTTTCTAGTTTTCCTCCTGTTATTTTTTTTCCTTCTATTATTGATTGTATTTATTTCATCATCCTATTTTGATTAACGAAAATACTTTGCATGACTGCAGTACTTTTAAATGTACCAAGACTTTTGTGCCACCATACTGTTTATCCTGGAGAATGTTCTAGATGCACTAGACAAAAGTATGTATTCTGTAGTTGGATATTCCATAGACGTCTGTTCAATCTAGTTGGTTTATAGTGTAAGTTCCCTATTTCTTTCTTTTTTTTGTTAGTTTTACAGAGTGTATTTTATTATTATTTTTTCATTTTGGTATCATTAATATACAACCACATGAGGAACATTGTGGTTACTAGATTCCCCCCATTATCAAGTCCCCACCACATACCCCACTACAGTCACTGTCCATCAGTGTACTAAGATGCTATAGAGTCACTACTTGTCTTCTCTGTGCTATACTGCCTTCCCCATGCCCCCCACTATGTTATGTGTGCTAATTGTAATGCCCCTTATTCCCCTTTTCCCTCCCTTCCCACCCACCCTCCCCAGTCCCCTTTCCCTTTGGCAACTGTTAGTCCACTCTTGGTTCTGTGAGTCTGCTGCTGTTTTATTCCTTCAGTTTTTGTTCTTATGCTCCACAGATGAGTGAAATCATTTGGTAATTGTCTTTCTTCACTTGGCTTATTTCACTGAGCATAATACCCTCTAGCTCCATCCATGTTGTTGCAAATGGTAGGATTTGTTTTCTTCTTATGGCTGAATAATATTCCATTGTGTTTATGTACCACCTCTTCTTTATCCATTCATCTACTGATGGACACTTAGGTTGCTTCCATTTCTTGGCTATTGTAAATAGTGCTGCAATAAACATAGGGGTGCATATGTCTTTTTGAAACTGGGCTGCTGCATTCTTAGGGTAAATTCCTAGGAGTGGGATTCCTGGGTCAAATGGTATTTCTATTTTTAGTTTTTTGAGGAAACTCCATACTGCTTTCCACGATGGTTGAACTTTTTTATATTCCCACCAGCAGTGTAGGAGGGTTCCCCTTTCTCTGCATCCTCGCCAGCATTTGCTGTTCCTAGTCTTTTCTGTGTTGGCCATCCTAACTGGTGTGAGGTGATATCTCATTGTGGTTTTAATTTGCATTTCCCTGATAATTAGCGATGTGGGACATCTTTTCATGTGCCTGTTAGGCATCTGAATTTCTTCTTTGGAAGTGTCTGTTCATATCCTCTGCCCATTTTCTAATAGGGTTATTTGCTCTTTGGGTGTTGAGGTATGTGAGTTCTTTATATATTTTGGATGTTAACCCCTTATCGGATATGTCATTTACAAATATATTCTCCCATACTGTAGGATGCCTTTTTGTTCTGCTGATGGTGTTCTTTGCTGTACAGAAGCTTTTTAGCATGATGTAGTCCCATTTGTTCATTTATTTTGCTTCCCTTGCCTGAGATGTGTTCAGGAAAAAGTTGCTCATGTTTATATTTAAGAGATTTTTGCCTATGTCTTATTCTAAGAGTTTTATGGTTTCATGACTTACATTCAGGTCTTTGATCCATTTCAAGTTTACTTTTGTGTATGGGGCTAGACAATAATCCAGTCTCATTCTCTTGCATGTAGCTGCCCAAATTCCTATTTCTTCATTGACCTTGTCTCCTACACATAATTAAAGTGGAGTATTGGCCACAAAATATTACAGAACTCTATTTATCCTTTCAGTTGTTTGCTTCATATTTGGTGGGTCCTTTATTTGGTGCACATTTTTTATCTTCGTGGTGAACCCAACTGGCAAAGTAATATGTAATTACTTCAGTGTCTCTTGGAAGTTCTGGATATATACTATTTACTTTATACCCTTCTTTTCTGAATTTGAGCACAACTTCATTTTATAAAAAGCAAGGCAAGGGGAAGAAACTTTTTATTCAGAATGTAGGATCTTCTACCAGATTGGTTTAGATTTTTCAAAAAAATATTGAATTGGAAAAATAATGAAAGAATTGACCCTGAAAGTTGCAATAACCAAATACAAATGTGTAAACACTAATTAGATTTTGCTTAGAAATATCTTGGATAATTGTGAAAATCTGAAAGATGTCTGGTTTTTTGATATTAGAATCTGTTATTTTGTTAAAAAATGTGATAATGGTATTATGCTCATATAAAGATAACTTTTTCTTAGGAAATGTGT
Source organism: Phataginus tricuspis (assembly GCA_029783875.1). Taxonomy (NCBI): domain Eukaryota; kingdom Metazoa; phylum Chordata; class Mammalia; order Pholidota; family Manidae; genus Phataginus; species Phataginus tricuspis. Next base: position 73,002,209 of record JAQQAC010008350.1, read on the forward strand.
GTATATGTTTCTTGGTGAAATAGCATTATCTCTATCTCTGTAACTTTTAAATGATTTAGTGGAAAATATAGTTATATGTTACAATAATATATCAGGTATCAAAAAATATTACCATACTGAATTTAGATGGAAAACATACATGTTTTAAGTTCTGCGTTTTAATGTTTCCATAATGAAAGCTTTAGAAAAAGGGGAAATGTGTGACTTCTCTTCAGAAAATATGCAAGCAAGAAGGGAGTGGAGTGACAAAGCGTGGAAAGGATAAAAAAACACAAAAGAATTCTATGTCCAGGAAATTTCTCCTTCAAAAGTGGAGAAATATTCTCTTAGATTAAAAAGCTGAGAAAATTGGTCACCAGTATATCAGAATGTTAAAAGAAAGCTCCATAAATGAACAGTGACATGAGAAACTTGGCTCTTGAAAAAGAATTTTAGAGAAGTAATAAATGAAGGTAAAATAAATCTTTTTTTATTCTAACGCATAAGGTTTATTAAAAAAAAATGAGTATAGCTCATGGATAAGGGAAATAAATGACAGCAGCGTTTTAAGGGACAAAGTAGGAATTGGGAATGCTACATTACAAGGCGCTCTCGATACACATCAACTGGTATATTGTCATTAGAAAGAGAACAAGGTTATTTGCAACTATGTTGCAAACTCATGGGCAAGCACTTAAAAAAGTAATGGCAGTATAATTGATATGCTGAAGAGAGAAGAAAATGGAATCACAAAATGCTCAATTAAAACCAGAGATGGGAGAAGACAAAAAAAAAATGAAATAAAAGATGAGGGCAGTGAAAACAAATATGGTCGTAATCCATCTATTTCAATCACTTTAAACATCAATGATCTAAATATATCAACTAATCAAGAGAATGAGAAGACAAGCCATAGTTTAGAAAAATATTTGCAATTGACTAATCCGATAAAGGACTGTTACCCAAAATATTAAAAAGAAATCTTCAAATTCAGTGAGAAAATGACAAGATAAAAAAAATGGGCCAAGGACCTAACAAACACCTTACTGAAGATGCACAATGGCAAAAAAGCATGAAAAGATGCTCCACATGATATGTCATCAGGGAATTGTTCATTAAAACAAGGAGACACTACTGCACACCTATTAGAATGACCCAAATCCAAAGCATTGACAACACCTAATGCTGGTGAGGACGTGCAACAAGAACTTTCATTCATTCCTAGTGAGAATGCAAATGGCCCAGCCACTTTGGAACAGTTTGGCAGTTTCTTACAAAACTAAACACACTCTTACGGCAAGATCCAGAAATCAAGCTCCTTGCTATTTACCCCAATGATTTTAAAAGGTTATTACGTCCACACAAAACCCTGCACACAGTGAAACATTTGTTTAGATGTTTACATAGATAAAGCTTTGTTCATGACTAAAACTTGGAAGCAACCAAGATGGCCTTCAATATGGAACTGGATAAACAACTGAGTCATGGTACATTCAGACAACGGACTATTCAGTGTTAAAAACAAGTGACCGTCAAGCCATGGGAAGTTTGGGGGCTGGGGGGAAGTATTTGTGAACTCTGTACTTTCTGAATTTTTCTGAAAGCCTAAAACTGCTAAGAGAACTAAAAAATCTATTAATATAAAACCAAATTATATTCTATATAGCTAAACAGTGGCAGCAGCTGTGGCAGTCACTTTTTGGCAAACCTCAAGTACAGAACCCAGACAGTCACATCTTTAGGTATCAGGCAGCACTGAGGATGACCAAGACAAAACACAGAAATCACTGGGATGTAAATCAGTTCAGCGGTGGACTCTCCACTTTTTCTTCTTTACTGAGATATGGCCTATCCAAAAGGATCAATGCGGGTGTGTTCAAACCAGGCTGCTTCCGCCTCCTCATTATAATCAATCTTTTCATCATTTTCTTATTCCTACAAAGCAAGTTAGAAAAAGAATCTTGAAAAACTTTTAGAGTAAGATGGACCATTCTTTACAAACCACCTGAAAATGAAGAATTTACTTCTAGAGTTCCTTAGCAGTTTGTCCTACCACCTTAAGAATGGTGGGTAAAAAGATTTTAGTAAACAGAGGAACAAAATTGTCCACTTAGTATCATTCTATTTCCTTTTTCTTTATGTTTCCTTTCCCTTCCCACATCCCCTCTCTGTTCACACATGCTCATGGTTTTCCCATTAAAGAAAAGGAGAGCAAAGAAGGAATATAGGAAGACTTAACAAGCTCCCTTGACATTACTTCACAACTAACTGCTATCGCCTCCTTTGTAGCTCAAGCAGGACAGATTATCAATATGTCCTGTTCTTAGTCCTTCACAGGCTGTACTCCAATTTACCACATCACATTTCTGCTTCTACTGACCCTCAACCTAGTCTCAAAAAAACTAGCACTGAGCGGTCCTACAGTGACATTCCCAAAAGCATTGCATTGGTAACTTAGAAGGCGCTGTCCTGGCAACTGTTTCTTTCTGAGACTCTCTGCCCATTCCTTCCTTTTTCCACCTCTCTCCCAACCTCTAAATGCACCTTTTCAGTCTCCATTGTTCACCTGCCATGACATACTGCTTCTCTTTAGGGGTCTTTTCTCAGTTCGCTCTAATTCCTCTATACTCTATGTAAAACGTATATGACAGTGATTCCTAAAGATGTTTCTCTCTAATCTATACTCTCAGAACTCTAGACCCATGTCAAGCATGTCCACATACCATATTCTTCACCACTCAATGGGACTTCTACCATTCCTCCATCTAACAAGACAGCATCCTGTTCCTTTTACTCTTATACCTCTTAAACTTGTCCCATTATAAGATTTCAATCTACTTCCTAAAAATACTCAAGAGTATCTCTCCACACCCATCTCTTTCACCTCCACCTAATTCCATCACCAAAGGCTGGATTTCATACTCCTGGATAAACACTAGTTCTAAGATCTACAAGAAATCAAAAGCAGTGCTCATGTGCACACCCAATGTATATATTTTTGTGGGTAGAGGGTATGTAGTCATCAGAGTCTATGTCCCAGAAGTGACCAAGACATTATGACCTATAGGGTAACATATGAGACCAATACAGATACCAAACCTTCAATATTTGTTCCTCCATTTCCTAGATTTATTTGTCAATGTAAGCTTCAATTATATTGACCTATTCATAATTTGTAAGAATGACATATTCCTTCATTTCCATGTATTTTTCCAGGCTGTTTCCACTACCAAAATGCCCAAATTACTTCCCAGCTGATAAGCTCTTCCTCAGTAGAGGAAATCCCTTCTGAAGTTTCCTTAATCTACTCCTATTTAGGTACTACCCATGTTTCATTTTAATTCCAGCATGTTAATGGAATTTGTCTAATTTTTGTATCCCCAGCTAACTATCTGACATGTAGTAAGAACTCTAATGTTTTGTTGTTTCTCTTATAACTGGTCCCTAAAATAGAGGCAGTTAAGATTAGAACTTATCAGATACTTTAAGGTTGCTAAGAAGAAACCATGGTTTTCTGAGTTCTAATCCACTACTAAATTCTTTTTGTTTCCTATTTTTAACTGATCTATATGGCAAATTACAGCATGTTTGCCCTCTGCCTTCTCCTACTAAATTATTCAGGAACGCATTAGACATCTCCCTTTCTGTGTGCCGTTCTTAGGAAGATACATGAAATCTACCTCTTGACACATTCAGGGCATAACATATTATCTTCCAGGTCTGGGGATGGGAAAGTGCAGGCCGGTAACAGGAAGAGAGAGATCATCTTCTTGGGAGTGTCAGGCACCCAGGTCTGACCTGCATGGAACTGCAGGCGCACCCAACCCTTTGTTTTTGCCAAGAGAGGTCTGCCGTGGACCACACACCACCTGACACCTAGGGAGGGAAAGAGAAACAAATGTAAACAGGTAAGATCAAGTAACTGCACCCCAGTCCAACCTCTCACTAAGTCTCTTGAAGTTGCCCTATATTCTGTTTATGAATCTATAGAATGAGAAGCATGAATAAATTAGACCAAAAGACACTATATAACAACAATGAACATTTTGGAATGTTTGTGCCCAGGATTCTGCTAAGTGGTTTACATGTATTAATATACATGCTCTTAATTAAAAACACTGTTAATATTCACCTCGATTTACTTTTCTTATTTACAGGTAAGGTACTAATGGAAGCTTAAGGTGTTAAATATAATTTCCCCAGAAGTAGGACATGGATCCACATATTCTGAACAGAGACTATTTCTCTAACCACATTATACTGCAACTGTAGAAAACAGACAAAAGGATCTTGCAAAGTCTAAGGAATAATCTAATCGGGGAGATGGGATATTTGAGAGAAACACAGTAAGTCTTACAGAGATCAGTTGTCTGAAAATAAGGGAAAGGGGCAGTCACTGTGGGTTTCAATATCTGTAAAATCTCCCCAGTTACACTAAAAAAAAGAGTGGAAATTATGTATGTTTATCACAATACCTGGTTGACTAGGCATACCCCAGATCACAGTAGGTACTTAATAACTGCTGAATGAAGAAGAGCGAGTTTTGAGACTGGACAGTACTGTTGCCTATCAGCAAAAGGTGCCCATTCTTCCTCACAAAAGGGAATGCACCTTGGGGAGCAGAAAGTAAGCCAAGTTCACCTTTTGGCTGGGTTCCTTGTGTGGTGAACAATATGCCTTACCATACAGGACAGAACTGAGTAAAAGTGTGTCCAGAACAGTCCTGGGATTGGGAGGGAGAAAGGAAAAGAATTCATCCAAAAGAAGCCAAAAAGGAGGAGAGTGAATCTGTGCTGGAGATGAAAACAAAAATATTAAGGAGAGAAAATAGGAGAAAGGTTGGGCTGAGTTATTCTCTAGGTTTCTAAGAGGGTAGGGACCCCAAATGTTTTCATTATTATTGTCTAGTTTTATAACATGCTAAGTTGTATCTCATAACTGTCAGATCATTCTACAACATAGAATAGTTGTAATCTTCATTTTATAGATCAGGATACCAGGGCTTAACCTAGTAACTTGTCAACACCTCATACTTAAGTAGTTAAGACAAAAATTTGAACCAAGGCTGCTCAATTCTAAAACCCATACTAATGGACTGAGAAGAGAAACAAAAGAGAAGACATCAGGCTGTGGCTGACCATTATTATCAGATTATACTTTCTTCCAACCTTGCTTTGTGATGAGAAATGGTCACCAATCAATCTCTATCCAGGCAAAACTTAGCTCTCTATCAATTAAAGATAAGCTCTATTTGAACCTAATGTCCAATCTATAGATATTTTAACTCTTTCTCTTTTACAACCTTTCAGTATAGACTAATAAATTAACCTTTTTTCCCTGGAACTGTACTCTTTCAAGGTACTCTTACCAGAGGCTTCCACCAGAAAGGTCTCAACAGAAGCAGGAATGGAACATGAATTTGCAGACTTAGGTTGAATGGCTTTTGAAGCAATTCTTGCCCATGCTGCCAACGTGGCTTCCTGAGCTGAAGTTACCACTTCAACGGTGTGAGTCCCTTCCTCTCTCTCATTCTTATGTTTCCGAGTCCTTGCTCTCTTGGTCGCCTTCCTGAATTTCCTTGAACATGACTGCGATCTGTACTCCTGTGTGGTTTCAGGAATATTCTGCAAACGGCAATCATAGTGAGTATTCAGTGAAGTGCTACTGGCTTAAGGATTTTTGTGTCATCTTTATAATTCTTTATACATCGACCTGTGAATGTAAGTGTGAGAAGGGCTTAGGAATGTTAGTTCCTTTTGAGCAGTGGTTCTCAAATGGGAGAAATTTGTTATTGTTAAAATTAGTGTGGTGAGGGGAGGGGTGTAGCTTACTGATACCTATGAGTAGAGGCCAGACCTAGTGGGTAGAGGCCAGGGATGTTTAGGCTGATAAGCACCCTAAAATGCAAAGGACAACTTCCAAAAGAAATTATTTGGCACAAAGGTCAATAGTCTTGGTTGAGAAACTTGCCTTTGAGGTACAACATATATAAAGATGGTAGAAGAGGAATGATTTACCATCAGAGCTTGCGTTCACTCACCACATTCCTCACTCACCTGTTTTTTTTCAGAGTAAGCATGTTTCTGGAGCCTCAGGTAAACCTCTATTTTCTAAGGAGATTAAGAAAGTAAGTAAAAATTACAAGTTGACAAAACTTCCCATTCTTGCCCTGAGCAGCTGAGGGTCCCATCAGAGTACTCACCGGGCCAGCAGTACTCAAACTGCATTGTCGGCACCAGTTCTGCAAAGTGTCCAGCCTCACTTTCCTGATTGGAGGCAAAACGGTTGGCAAGGGAAGGGGTGGTTTCGTACGACTAGGTTTTGGGCAGGTCTGGAACTGTTCATGTGTTTGAGGAAGATGTACTGAGAAAAAAGGGCACCAAATAATAATTTAATGCTTGTAAGATTCTTTGTTAATTTCATGAAGCTCTCACTTATTTCTTATAACCCAATTTGTGCATATACATTATCAGATATTTTTCCTCACATTACAAATAAGGTAACAGACTCTGAAATTAAAGGACTTGACCAAGATCACACCTCCATTAAAACAGCAAACCTGGTACTCAAACCTCAAACTCAACAATTTTGAAATTCTATATTGCATGCTTTTTACGCTACACAGAGCAACCTTTTGTTTTTTGTGACCATAAGCAACCACCTGGATAGGACATTGTAGTGGATTGCTCCTCCAAAACACCTAGATTTTGGACCACATATTATCAGCGGTTCCTACAGAAATCAAAGGAACTACCCTAACCAACAATGGTCCTCCATTCTGTCAGCCCACCTAATTTTTTTCTCGACAGCACCTGTCTCAGCACATTCTGCTAGGTCCAACCTGTCACTATCTACTTCACTTTTAAGCCCTCAGTATTGGCCCAGAAAAACAAAATCAATCTAAAAATACTTATCAGATGCCTTTATGCACTGAGAACATATACTAAAGGCCATGATATTAAGAGCTGCTAAAAATTTGATCAGTAATTACTCGCTAAACAAAATCACTAGATATTTTTCAAAATTATTTAGTCTTCCAATATTACAGGATCTTATGTGGAATTTAAAAAACCTGAACTCAGAAAAACAGTATATAGGTATTTGCTGAAGGGTGGGGGAAATGGGGAGATGCTGATCAAAGGATGAGTAAGTTCTGGGGATGTGACAGATGGTATCGTGACTATAGTCAACAATACTACGTTGTATGTTTGAAAGTTGCTAAGAGAGTAAATCGTAAAATACCTATGGCGGGGGGTTGGTGGGGATCTGTGAGTTAGATGTGTCAGTTTATTTTGGTAATTATTTCACTATTTTATGTATATATATATATATACATATATATACATATATAATACTGAAATATATACATATATCAGTAATCACATGTATACTTTAAATCACACAATGTTATGTGTAAATTATATCTCAGTAAAGCCGGGAAAAATGATTTAGTCTTCATAACACTTATGTAAAGCTCGTATTAACCAAAATGAAGAGAAAACTGAGCTCCATGGGTTGGGAAATTTGAGTTCACACCCAGCTGCCCCGCTAAGACTGCGCTCAGTCCAAAGCACTCGGCATGCCTGTTTTTTTGCGTGTTAAAAGAGAGTTCCTAGTGCTTAGCAAATGAAAAGTATGGAAGTCTGAGGAATCCTTTACCACCGGTAACCAAGATGAGATTGAGGCTGGGAGTTGTATGGTCGAAGGACAGGGAAGAGAAATCTTTTTCCTGGGCTCCCTGGAGGTGCCGCAAACCGAGCGAGCCCTACCCTCTTACCTTTACTGTTTGTCACAGGCATCTTTTTTATGTCCATCTCTGAGGTTGAAGAAACACTTGGTTCCGTTTGATGTTCATTAGCTTCCTCATTAACTGGAACCAATGTGAGAATCACATTTTCTTCATCTAATTTCTCCTCAGAGAAATTCTGGAAAAGCAAGGGTCAGTCACTGATTCGTATTCAATGCCGTCCAATGAACCTGCTCACTCTCCAAGTGCAACTAATGAAAACAAAACACTAGGTGGATGGAGATAAGAGTTAATGATTCCTTGATTTTGGTGTTGATTAGCAGAAGCTTTATTAGATAAAATAAACAACCAATGAAATGGGCAAAAGCAGATTTACAGGTGGGTGATAAAGTGGAAATGGAAGGGTAGGTTGTGGGTTTGGGGAAGTCATTTCCCTCATGGTCTTCCTCTACATCAGCTAAAACACCAAATACTTTCATTTTATCTCCTAACTCTATAGAGAAGTTTCTCTTGCCTTCCCATCTTCTATCATGATTCTATTTTCAAGCCATCATCAACCCTCCCTGGCAAACGCAATAATCTCCTATTATTCCAAACCCCATTCTAATGCCAGTCTGTTTGCAGATTGCTCTCCTGCTTGTTTAAAATACTTCTATGACTTTGCTATTTAGGTTAAGGACAAAACTCCTTCACGTAACCTACAAATCCCTGAACAGTCTGTTCCTGCCTGCCACTCTAGCTTAAGACCTCTTAGTTTTCTGAGCTCCAGCCATTCTGGCCTTATTTCAGCCCCATGACCCGAGGAGGGCAAATCTATTTGCTTTACTCTCCGCTGCAATCACAGCAACACACAGTGTCCAGCCCAGAATAGGCAGTCCATGTTCCTTTAACGAGCCCATGAATGAAAGAGAAAGGAGAGAGGAAGGAAAGAGCTAATTACTGGGTTTGTACAGTACATACACTGTGCTACAGGTTTTCTATATTTCTCTCATTTAATCCTCATATAATATTTTAAGTAGATTTCCTATTTTACGGATTAGGCAACTGAGTCACAGAAATTAAATAACTGATGCCAGAGAGTAACACAAGCTTAAGTTTCTGAATTTAGCTTTTCTTCTCAAATCTAAGTGTGAATAAACCACCACCTTTTAAGTCTCTCTCTTCCCAGAACAGCCAAGGGAGTCTGAGGTTGCCAGGCCTTTTCCCCTATTGAAATCTCTGAGTGGCTTTCCAGGGCTCTCACACTCCTAGCTCCCATTTAGGGGTTTTGCATTTGTATACTTTTTCAAAACACTGCCACACACATTCATGGGTCAGCTTAAAAAAACCTGACGCTGGGAACTATTACTCCACTGCAGAGGTCAGCGGGGGGAGGGGAGGGTCAAAGCAACTCCAGGACTTCCCCGCAGTCATATACTTAATATTGGCCAGTTCAGCCCTCTAGGCTGGTACGTAAACACCTATGAAACCTTCTTAATTTATTTTCTCCTCCAGTCCAGGATTACCCAAACCTAGTCTGAAAACTCATTTGGTAGTAAGGCCATTGGGAATAGGTTACTTCTTACTCCCGGACGAAAGAAACCAATGAATTGGTCACTTCACTCTCTGAGCTCATCCACATTATTACCCTTTTCCACTTTCTCTTTACCCTATCCCCCATCTCTTCACCATTATTATCTTGCTTAGCTGCAACATGTCTTAATGCAATAAATCTCTTACTTTGGATTACGAACAGGAATCTTTCTCCTTTTTACTCTTACCCATGTATACACTGAGCCACAGTCACATGAAAGGAAAGTAATAATCTGCTTGCAAAGAGGAGATTCCAAGATACAGATTTCTTAACATCCAGAAATTAAGATTTGTGACAAGAAGGAAACATAAACAAGCTCTAGAAAAACTTTCAAAAGTGAATCTGTGGGAAATTAATTGTATTCAAACTAAACTTACCTTCTCTCTGCTTTCGCAATTTGAGTATGCCATTTCCAGGAACACCGAGAGGGAAGGAAGCCAGCCAGCAACGTTAAAGATGATACCTGCAGTTTACTCCTTTTAACCTGAGGGGCTCTAGCCTGATTTCTCCTTTTATAAGCAAATGTCTCCTTCTCCTTCCCAGAAGAGCTATTTTCCTACCTCCTCTTTTTTCCCCTCCCTTATTTTCTGACACTGTGATAACATTGTCAATTTTATGCCATTTTGTTTATTAAGCGAGGGTTGAGTTACTGAGTAGTTAACATCATTCCTAACATACATATTTTTTAAGTAAGATTTTTGTCTTTAATTTTTTAAATGAGGCTTGGGAGAAAACTGGAAGTGACAGACTCTCCCCGGCGAGTTACAATTGAATGAGTGAATACTTTTAAATAATTCTAGGACAATATTGGTGATGGATTGAATAGTATTATGGAGGGAATAGAAAAAAAGATTCAGAGGTATTTTATAATTACTTTATGTCCTTGGATGTGTCACTTACAGGGAGATCACATTTAAATTGTCGGGGTTGGATAATATAATCATTCTTAGACCTAGTTCCTAACACAAATACTAAGCCTGCAATATGGGTGATCTGGGTAGAAAGGAAGGGTTTGGCTGTTCAGAATAGGGGCAGCAAGAGTCAAAACGCCAAGGCAAGGGATAGGCTAATTAATACAGGAGGGAACTGTAAGCACTGAGAATTGCTGGAGCATAAAGTTGCAGGCAGGATGTGACAAGAGAAGACACCTGAGAATTCACCCTTTTTCATAAGTCACTCTAAGAAGCCAGAGCTACTAAAGGAAAATACAAACAATATTGCAACACTAGCACCAATTGGTCTCACGAGGGCCTCTCTGCCCCTAGGAAAATGGTCTGGTCCATCCGTGCCAGGACCCAGGGAGAGCAGGTCAGTTTAATTTAGCATATACTATATTCAAAAGGCGGTCGGCAAGGGTTCGGCTTCAGTTTACTGAATTGCTTGGAAAAATAAATTACAAGACTCCATCCAGAGCTCCGGAATCTGATCTTAGAGGGCAGGACTCAGGAATCTGCTTCAACAAGCCCTCAGGGTAATTCTTATGCACCACCTAAAGTCTAGAGGCCTCTGGCTAGGTCAGGGTGTGATCAAATGGTCTTGAATTAGGCAGACAATAGCTGGAATCCTGACTCCTCCCTTTCTTGATAGAAACTGAACCCCCCCATGGGCATTCAGTCAAGAAAGCTCTACATCCACCTACTTGGGTGTGCCCCCTCCAACCCCCCAACAGCTTTCTCTGGACGATTTACAGGCGAGCTGACCTAGGATCCTGAACTGATACCAGGGCCTTAGGCTATGACAGAACTTCAAGTGGAATGACCATTTCAATAGTAACTTACTTTTCTTCTTAGCATTTATTACAATATAATAATCTTACTTGTTTTCTTCGGTTTTTTCAATGCTTTTTGAAAATATTATATTACAGGAAAGTTCAAACATGTAAGAAAACACATATCCATCCTTCACACATCCAGCATCCAGCTTCAATACCTATTGACTCACAGCCAATCTGATTTCTATCTAAACCACCGATTCCCCCTTTCCTGGGTATTTAGAAGGAAATACTAGGTCTCATATAATTTCATTCATAAATTCAGAAAAAAAAGGACTTTTTCTAACTATAATTATAATATCTTTTTTCATATCTAAAAATAATTTTAAGTAATTATTTCATATCATCAAACAATTTAGTCCATTCAAATATCCAGCAGTATTTAAATATACAATTGTCTCTTACATTTTCTGTTTCTCAAACACTGTTTTTCAATCACGTCCACAAATTGTGATTAGTCAATATGTGCCTTAAATTATCTTCAATCTGAAATTCTCTTCCATCTTTTGTTTTCCTTATGATTTTTGTTGTTCATGTTATTGTCTAAAGAATTGTGAGTTTCCTGTAGTTTCCTATCTAGATTTTGCCAGTTTCATTTGTTCCTCCATTTAGCCAATTCTTCTATCTTCTGCATTTATTATACATTGGTTTGATCAGATTCTGGGATGAGTTTTGTTTTTTTTTTTCTTAAACAAGAACACTCTTTCCTTCCTCTTCACTCATCTGACTCATTTTTTAAACTTTTTTTTTAATTGAAGTGTATTTGACATGTAACATTGTGCAGCTGTAAGGGATACAAGATGTTCATCTACACACTTATATATTGCAATGCTGTTGCCATTGTAGCTCTCATCAGCACCTGTATCACTTCAAGTTTAAATGCCAATTTCTGGGAGTCACCCTAAGAGCGTTTGCTTCTCTTACTCTCACACTCTTTTACTTTACAGAATTCACTTGAATGTGTAATTCAGATATATAATGAGTGATATATTTAGGATTTTAGTTATTTAACTTCATCTCCCCAGTTAGCCAGCAAGGTTCAGAGGACAACAGCAGGATGTGCTTGGGCCAGAGCCTTGCCCTGTGTCTGGCTTAGAGCAGAGGCTCAATCAGTGTTAGTTAGTCAGATTGCATCAGCATCCACCTTTCCCCTCAACTTACCCAGTCCCTTTTGAGTAAAGTCCTTCTCTGCGCTACAGCTAAAGGATAGCGGGTAAATGCGGAATCACGGACTGACAAGGCTCTGTCCTACCAAACTGCAATGCTTGGAAGTTTTCAGGCTCATCATTATCTCCTGGTGCTGAGCATGGTGCCTAGTTCGGAGAAGGGTCTTGATAAGGTGCAGCAAATGATATTACATATTTTACCAACTTAAGTTTGGACTCAATATACACCTTAAACTCAAAAGCAGCCACTGAAAGGACGCTAAGCTGGAAAAAAATAACCTAGGCTATAGGGTGGAGTTTTCTTAAAGAAAGAAAAAAAATTGAATTGCTTGGAAAAATAAATTACAAGACTCCACGCAGACCTCCAGAATCTGATCTTGCATTCTAATGCCTGCATTCTAATATTTATACCAATAATTCTGAAATAAAATGAATTACCTATTTGAAATATATTTTATTTACTATAAGTTAAATATAAATGCTTTGTATTTCTTATTTAGATAAGTGCTTTTCAAAATCTTCTTTTAATTTAAATCAGAGGAACATGCTGTAGAATAAATGTTTATGAATCACCAATATATAGTAGGTAAAAGTGAAACAACTCTGAGAAATAAAAACCTTTAAGACATTCCACAGAGCCCTAAGTTCTTAAGAAATCATTTCAAAATTTTGGTTCCCTATCACTACCAGGTGGAAGGGATAGTCGGTTAATGAGTCCTTCAGTTTTCTGAGGAGGAAGATGAAAATTCCACTGAAAAATGTTCCCAACTTTGCTACATCCTTTATTTCAAGAAATGCCCACTTCAAATTAAGGACTATTGAACTCATTTTTACTTCAGAACAATAGTTACAGATCCGCACCTTCTGTCTGAGAATAAATGAGCATCTAAAATTTTTTTTTCTCTTGAAAAAAAATTCCTCTCTATCATGAAACAACAGTCACTCTCAGAAGAATCTTAAATTTAGAATCTAGACTAGTAAGGTCTGTCCTCCTCTGTTCTGTATAACTCAGAGGATGTGGTAAGGAGAGAGCATGCCATTGTGGGGAGATGAGGTGGGGGGACAACTTCTGATGACAGGACAGGGAATTAATTTCTCTGTAGGTTCTCCAGTAGACGTTTCAAACAGGTATATAGCCTTACCAGCAGGTGTTCTTGGCTAGTCAAATCAAGTCCTTCCTCATCCTCTTCCTTCATACTGAATGCATATTGCATCTTCATTAGGATCTATTTCCTATGAGGCAAATGCACACTGGGGTAAAACATGTTGGAGTTGTCCTCTTCAGTGACTGAAGGTGGGTGTTAAGAATTTTTTGGACTCCTGGAGCAATGCCTTACTATTTGAGGATTGTGGATGAAGAAGGTGGGGGACTCAGGCCACGTAAAGTAAACCCAAGTGACTCCCTCCTCTGCCCCATCAGTCACTTGTTCCTTCATGAGTTTTCTACCTCTCCCTCTTTTGCAGTTTCTTCTCTGGCAGCACACAAAGCCTGTCCTACTCAAAACGAAACACACACACACACACACACACGTACACACACACGCCTCCTTTGACTCATTCTATTTAACTACTATTCTCTGCCCCTTTTATGGTTCAACTTTCTGAACATACTTACCCTACCTAGCTCCTTTCCATTCTGGTCTAATATTCTGCCCCCCCCCCCATTTTCCCCACCTAACTCTTAAAACATTGATGTCCCATATGGTTCATTTATCTGCACTTGGTCATGACTCATGCCTCATTCTAGATAGAGCAGCCTCACCAATTCTACAATTTCAGTTACCGTTTACAGGCTGATGACTCTCATATATATATTTCTAGCCCAATCTTTTTACCAGCGTTACTGACCCAAATTTTGGCATGTCCTATTATGTACTTCAAACATATTAAAAAAATTAACTTCTTCCCCACCAACTTTCAATCTCCTTTTGTGTTTCTTCTCTTTTGAGATGTATTATCATCCACCCAGTCACCTAAAAACAGAAGCATAACAACTTCCTTAAAACACACTTTCTCCTTAAACTCCAATGAGTCAAAGTCCTATGGAGTCAAACATGTACACATTTTGCTTTATTTTGTCTCTCCCGTAATTCTACTGCTATCACTTTATTTCTTGTCGGAATCATCTCTAACAGTTATTGAAATTTCTAACTGGTCTTACTACCTCCTAGCCAGATAGTTATTGATGCTGTAAAATACTCATTATATGCTACCACAAGCTGAGTTTCATAACTAGGGAATTTAGCATCTATGCACACAAGGGTGGAATAGGAAGCAGTTTCAGGGGCTTTGAATTGGCCTTCCCACCAAATTGGCCAAGGACCCAATGCGGGAGTTACTTTAACTGTGAAGTATATCAATTCCAATTAAACATCCAGGTACTGGGAATATGATCCTTGGGTATGTTCATAAAACCAGTAGGCTTTTTTGAGTTAACTTTAACCAGGACTCCAATTATTACTTGGCTCTTTAAGCCCCAGTTCAGCAAAGGTGATGGGGGATGATCATGATGATAATTGACATGATGAGGATCAACGTCCATTCAGACCCTATGTCCGGTGGGCTTCAACATGTCTCATTTCTCTTTCCCAGTGTATAATCATGTAGTTAAATGACATTCATACTTTGCTCAGTACTGGCTCTCACCTTCTCCGGGCTTCTAAGAATCATCCTGGCAATGAGTTTGTTCCATCCCTTAGGATCCTTGCTAGGATGTTACATCTCGGGCAAGGAGAAAGTGCTCCCCAAGACAATGAATTCTTGCTTATCTACTGTTGTATTCCAGTCCTTTTGATCAATTGCTCATAAAATCTAACCCAAGAATTTCTCCCTAACTCCTGCCAGTACATGTTGGCTAATATCTGCTAACTGGTGTATATTCTTTCCTCACTTGCCAGGTCTATCACTCAGCCAGCTGTGCTGTGCTGGAATTTAACTCTTGGTTTGGCCTAGTAGCTGGGAGGATCTGTAGGAATTTCTGAGGGAGGCATCTGCTACCTGACGGGGAAGGGCTGTGTGGCGTCTTCCAGCACAGTGGCAGGGCTAGCTCTCACTAGGGAACTGAAAATTACCTCTGCAAGTTCTGAGAACTATAGGGATCTACGGAGCAAAAACTCTCAGGGACATCCATTCCAATATCCACCCCTGATGTTTCGGGGGCCAAGATATTACCAAGCAGGTTGCTGACTTTAGCATAACAGACCTGCTTTTGTTAAAATTTTAAGCCTCTTAAGCTCTGCAACTTCTATTTAGAGATTCTGTTTGCTACTCAGCTTCCCATTCTTCTAAGAAATCTGGGCCTCTGTAAACTGTAAGAAGCTCTTTGGCTCTTACCTCTTTCAAAGCTTTTAAGGGCCCTCAGTTTTTCATTATCTCACTGATGAACATTAATACAACTACAACGTACCAATTACCTGCCAACCTCTCAATCTTTGCTGATCATTTAACACCTACATTTTCCAAATGCCTGAATCATTCCATTTGCAAGGGTATTCCCCTCTCCTAGGACATTTTCCCAGTTCGCTTCTAGTGAAATCTTTTGCAATCGGAGCACTCTTGTATGCTAGGGTGACCCATCCCTCACACAGCACGCAGAATTGTGTCCTTTTGTGGTCACCAGCAGGTCAAGGAACGAGTTCCAGAATCCCATCTTATCACCTGTTTTCTCTGACTACTACTGGCATCATATGTATTTGTTCATGTCATCCAAGAAGCAGATGCCAAGATGGGATTAGGCGTGCAAAAGATTTACTGTGGAAACAACTGTGAAGGAAAGACCAGGAAAAGGCGAGAAATGTCAGAACATGATGTAGGCACGAACCTGGCGAAAGAGAGGGAAGGAAAGCTGTTTGGGTGGGAAGAGTCTTGAACCACAGTGCAGTTTTAAGAAAGCTTCAGCAAGGCTGATGAAGGGTCCTCAAGTTTCAGGCACAAGAATGGCCCCGTCTTAGAATCCCTTTCCCCTTTGTGGCTGGGAATAGCAGATGGGAGTTACAGCCTAAGCCTGGCTTTTGCAGTGGGGAAGTTGAAGTTGAGGCTATTGACCAATTGCTCTGCGGTAGAACTGAAAGGTTCACTGCACGTTCACCACATCATAATGCTATACAGTTGATCTTTGAGCACAGGTTTGAACTATACATGTTGACTTATATGTAGATGTTTTTCAATAAATGCATTGGAAAATTTGGTGGGGATTTGCAGCAATTTGAAAAAACATTTTATTCCCCATAATTTAAGAATACAATATGTAATACATATATAAAATTTGTGTTAATCAACTGTTTATATTCTTGGTAAGTCTCCTGGTTAATAGTGGGCTATTGGTAAAAAGGTTTTGAGGACTCAGAAGTTATATACACTCAGATTTTCCACTGTATAGTGGGTGGGTGCCCCTAAACCTCATGTTGCTTAAGGGTCAGTTGTACTTATTTTACCTGACTGCCTTGAAGGGGATTAAAATAGGATACGCTCAGGTTGTAGCACTCCTCTTCTGAGCTCATCAAAACTTTACACTTTCCTTTAAATTATAATTATACTCAACAGTAAATGAACAGGGCCAAACCTCTCCTCTATCTATCCGCTATCCCTCTGCTGCTTTCTCTGGCCTTGCTTCATACCAAATTTAGGCACAATTGTTCAATATAATTATGACTTTATACCATGACTGCCTTCCTAATGATTTTTTTTCAATATGCATATTTGCACAGTATCTCATAATTTGTTCTGCAGAGATCAAGAGGGAAATAAGTTAATAAAATGACCCACACTCCCATCCTTGTTCTGAGGAGCACACACTCCCAATTTACTAATCCTTGTATCAGAACTCATTTGTTGTTGGCTCCAGATACATAAATAGTCTCAAGATAACCCGTGGGAAGCAGACTGGTCAGCCAGGGAATATTCTGTTTGGAGCAACTTAACTTTGAAGAAGAGAAGCTAAGAATTTAATGAAACAGTCATAAATAATATTTGGGCAGACTTTCAATTTGTGAATTGTATTATATATTTTTTCTCAAATCTTACAATTCTATGAGATAAATATTATGCCTATTGCCATTTACACAACAGATACTCCAAATCAACCAACAACTAAAAAGTGCCAACTCTAGTTTTACATGGCCTTTTGGAGCCAAGGGAAATATATGGAGGGCTGGCTCCAGATTTCTCACAGCCATTTCTATTTCACCTCATAACTTACACACACATTTGAACACATACCACATGTGCATTGTAGGGATAGACAGTTCTGCATGGCTTACTTTAATTTCCAGGTGGGAAACAGAATTTCATCTCTTGGCTCTCTGCCAAACACCAAGCATACCATAGGGTCTTTGCAATGGAATTCATGAGGCACAGAGTATGTTATAGCTTCAGCTTGTCACTCTCCCTCATAATAGTGTTCTGGGGGTATGGGAGGGACAAAGTAAGGATAGGGATGGAGTAGGATAGTTAAAACTTTATAGAGCTTTGGGGGAGGCTTGAGGGAATTAGAGAGCTGGGGAATAAATGTGCCTTTAGAGAGAGATTCCATTTTGTCAGGGGCAGAAAGAAGGGGGAAAATTAACCATTTTAAATGGTAGAACACAATTGATTTTATACAGAGAAAACTTTAAACTTATTTAAGTATGTTAGGAAAAGGGAGCTTTAGGCAGAATTGGAAAGCAAAGTAAAATTCCCAAATTAATTAAAAAGAGAGAGGAAGGAAATAGAATAGAAACTTGAGCAATCCAATGAAAACAGGGAAAAGTTCAAAAAGGAAACAAAATTAGAATGAATAACATACATACAAGATATAAAGAATACATAAAAGTAAACTCAAAATGGATCAGATACCTGAATGTAAGTCATGAAACCATAAAAATTTTAAAAGAAAACATAGGCAAAAATCTCTTTAATAAAAGCATGAGCAATTTTTTCCTGGACACATCTCCTCCGGCAAGGGAAAGAAAATAAAAAATGAACAAGTGGGACTACATCAAATTAAAAGCTCTGTACAGCAAAGGGCACCATCAGCAGAAAAAAAAAGCATTGTACAGTATGGGATAATATATTTGTAAATGACTTACCTGATAAGGGATTAACATCCAAAATATATCAAGTACTCATATATCTTAATACCCAAAAAATAAGCCGATCAAAAAACAGGGAGAGGACCTGAACAGACAATTCTCCGAAAAAAACACAAATGCCAATAGGCACATGAAAAGACGCTGCATATCACTAGTCATCAGGGAAATGCAAATTAAAACCACAATAAGAAATCACCAACACATTAGGATGGCCAACATCCAAAAGACAAGGAACAACAAATGCAGGTGAGGATGCAGAGAAATAGGAACCCTTCTACACTGCTGGTGGGACTGCAGATTGGTACAACTGCTGTGGAAAGCAGTATGGCAGTTTCCTTAAAAAACTAAAAATAGAAATGCCATTTGACCCAGTAATTCCACTCCTAGGAATTTACCCAAAGAAAACAAAATCCCTGATTCCAAAAGACATATACACCCCTATTTTATTGCTGCACTGTTTGCAGTAGCCAAGAAATGGAAGCAACCTAAGTGTCCATCAGTAGATGAATGGATAAAGAAGATGTGGTGCATATACACAATGGAATATTATTCAGCCATAAAAAGAAATACTGCCATTTGTGACAACATGGATCAATCTAGAGGGTATTACGCTTAGTGAAGTAAGCCAGGTGGAGGAAGACAAATGCCATATGATTTCCCTTATTTGTGAAATATAGAAACAAAACAAAACAGAAGGAACAAAACAGCATTAGACTCACAAACACTGAGAAGTGACTAGTGGTTACCAAGGCGGAGAGGAGTGAATAGGGGTGGGGGTGGGGGGACTGCTGAACCACTGTGATGTAGATTTGATAATTAAAAATAAATAAATAAATAAAATAAAGATATAAGGAATACAATGTATTTATTACATTGAAAAATTCTGACCATAATGAGTAATTAGTGTGGAAACACTGCAAGAACATGTATATATTTTGCTATCAACAAACTTTCCTCTTTAATTTTTAACATTCATTGAGGATTCTTGCCCAAACCAATCTATATCAAGATGGTTACACACTTTCCAACTCTATCACTCCTTCTAGTCCACTTTGGAGAGGGGAAAAAATCCCATAATTCAAAAATCCATAATAAAACAATGTTGGAAACTGCCATGAAAATACAAGTGAAATGAAAAACATCAGATCTTTCCCAAGACTCACAGGACCACAAATTTAGGAAGTAAACAAAAAATTAAAAATGAGTCAACCTCATCAAGTTATGTACATTAAATATGTACAGCTTTTTGTATTCTCAATCATATCTCAATAAATTGGTTTAAAAAATCATGCAAAAGAAAATTATGCTTTTTGACTTAATCCTACTGAGTTAAGAACATTAACAATAATTTGTGTGCAATGAATATGGCCTTTAGATATATTAAATGATTTCATATACATGTTTAAGATTCAGTATATTATGTATTCATGATTCAGAAATAATCTTAAACATTTTCAAGCATTAAAATATACAAATAGTTCTAAGTGGGAATAATACCAGCAAAGTGTCCTGTGTTTTTATTTTAGACACACCATAGCAGTCTCAAGTTATTGAGAAAACTTCAAAAAGGTTGTGTTATATATTTAGAGTTGTGCATTTCAGGGTGGGGAGAGAATAACAGCTTTCCTTTTGGCTTACAGATAATCAGTAGTTTGAAGTCATCCAACTTTAAGACAAGATCAGTCCCCCAAGGAGCCTGAATTCTGAAGGAAATCCAGCATGGAAGCTACTGTCATTTCTTCACTCAACCTTCCACAATGCTCAGCTCAGGCTCCCACTTTAAAAGAGCTGTTAGTGTCACTTCTATTTCAGGGGGGTAAACAGTTGGTAGCATGAATGACTTTTTCCATATTATTAACTGGAATGGTGATTTGTGAACTGCTTTTCCAATTTAAGACCTAAGAGTTTCCTTATTCCAACCCATGAAGCAGCGGGCACTGTTGGGGATCTGAGGGTAACCTCTGTAACCCAGCAGCCTGAGCGCCCTGCCCAGGAAGCACAGCGGGTGTGGAGTATGTACAGCTGTCAGTGGCACCACGGTGTTGATGGCAGCTCCTTTCCGTCATAGCTGTATCCTTCTTCCTGGTTTTGCAACTCTCACTGGAGACTTTTTATTAACACCTTATTCCTATAAAGCAAATAAAATGTTTGTTTAAAAAAAGATGAGCTTACAGAAGAAATATTAAGTTGCATCCCTGAAAATAGCCAAGAAACCTACTGCTGGAATGTCCATAATTTCGCCCTTAAACTTTGGGATAGTGGGTGGGAAGTGACCATGTCATCAAGGAATGACAATCAGCCAAGTGATCATGTCTCTGTAATATTCCTGTCTTGTGCAGACAGTGGGCAGGAGAGGCCTGAGAATGGATCCTTTACCATTTGTCTGTGATCAGAGCACACCATTAAAGCTACCCAAAGTGACCTTCAACAGCCAGAAAGAAAGACCGGTGCACACTCACATACTTCCTTCCTGTGGGAGATGGGAACTGTGCCAGGGCCCCAGGGGCAGAACCCTGGCTGTGGAGGGGGAATGTAGCCTCAGGGGCCCACCCACTTCACGCTTCTGTTCTCTGCCAGCTGTTGTAAACCTCTGGTGTTCAGTAATCATGACACCCTAGGTAGGCCCCTAGCAGAGCAACGCAGAGCCTAAGATGGAGCCCAGGACGGTTCCTGGACAACTGAGGGTGGGGAGATAGACCCCTGGGAGCCACACGCGGGCTGCACCAAGCCCCTCTATTCAGTGGCTATCTTCTTCCCATCCACCCTCCCCTTAGGCGCTTCTCCCAAACTAAGCCCAGAGGCCTGCTTAGACTTACCCTCTACAATACAAACAAACAAAAATTCCTTTAGTCATCCTACTGCTTCACCTCTCCAGTTGTGCTTTTAGAAAGTACCTCCAATAAACTTCTCTCCTCCCTGTATTCAACCAACACCAAATTACAGTCACTTTACTGCTTTCAACCTCCTGTACTATCTAAGCAAGTCTATTGATCGTGCCTTCTTCAGCTTCATTTGATATTGCTACAGTTTCCCATGCAAATTCTCCCACTGATTTCATGCTTGAGCTTTTCTCCTTGTATCTTTTCTACCTCTGTTAGTAGTTCCGTAAAACACTGCTGTTCCTTGAAACTTGGTCCTCAGCCCCAGTGAAAGTCCTATTATCCTTATCAATATTTAAACCACTACCAAATGAATATCTAGAAGCCAGATTTCTTTTTGGGCACCAAGAGAAGGTTCCAGGCACTTTAAAAATACTAAACACTGAATTTTCCCACAAGATTCTTCTAACAGATCTTACACCCTTCCCTCCTCAGCACTGTAAGCCTTAGTCCATTTATCTCCTTAAAACCTTCCAGTGGCCCATTACCCAGAGAAGAGCTGCCTGACTTCAGACCCCTTGTCCTTCCTCCTAGAAATTATTTACAAAATTTCACATACTTGCATTTTTCTTTAAGGCTGCTCATAAGTTTCCTCAAAGAGTTCATAAAATTAAACAGAATGGCCTTTGGGAATGCAAATTTCTTTACAGGCATGAAAACTTCTTGGTGACTTTAGTTTTAATACTGGAGGTGACCTTTGCACACCTTCTGGTCCAACTGGCTTTTTATTAGAAACGTGGAAACGGAGGTCCAGAAAAGTGAAGTGGCACGTGTAACGTTATTGACGTGGTTGCTGGTAGGACTTTCTCCTTGCTGCTGCTTCAAAACCGTACTTACCTGTCCCCCCATTTTCCAAATTTGATGGCTTATTTTAGTAAAAGTATTTCCCATTCTTCTTTAGAAATAAAAATGTTAAATAATTAGCTAGTATATTTTAATGCATAAAACACATTTATCAGGCCCTTTCCCCAGGTCTGTTCCTCATCAGTCTATTATTTTCTTTAACATGTTGATTTAAATTTGGCTTGGAACATAAATTATAGAGAAAAACTTTTTTGTAGCCTTCTTTCTGTTCTCTTCAATCAGTGCTTCTTAAGTTGGCCATTGGCGATTGGAAAGATATTTCATTGATCATATCACACAACCAATAAAAACAAAAGAACACCACTGGCTCCTAGGTAAATTCTAAACATTCAAAGCTGAGTATAATTTGACCCCAAACTAAAGAAATGACTCAAATTTGTAAGGGCCAAGTTGAGGCAATATTGCTTTTTGGTAACACTGTACCATCTTCATGATTGTGTTCAGACTAATCCCACTGGCCAAAATAATACCCATAATTTTTATGAAAGCTTGCTATGTGCCAAGTTCTTAAGAGTGCTAAGAACTTTATATACATTAATCCATTTAACTGTCACAGTATCTTCAGACAGTCATTATCACACCCATTTTATGTGAGAAAACTCAGCCTTATTTTCCACCATATTCTGTCACACTGAACTTACTTGTCATTTCTACTTTATCCTGAGTTTTCTCACAGCCTCAGCACTGGTGGCTATACTGAGAGATGATCTTACTCATTTTTTCCATCTAGTCAATTCTTCCCTTAAGAAACCTCTTCTTTAATACCAGTCACCACATGGTATTCTAGCTGTTGAATACTAGTCATTCCCATAGACTTGTAGTCTACTTAAAGGTGTTTTCTTGTTTTGGCTGATCATTATTTCTGTGTAGTGCATATGCCTGTAATACAGTAATTACATAATGCTATATAATTATAATTGTTATCTCCAGAGTAATGGATCTCCAAAATAGAAGCATTAAGCCCCGACATATAAATACTCTTTTTATGTATCTCCCCTCTCTCCTTAACTAACAACCCTGTGCCCACTTTAGTTTGTAGAAAAGCACCAGATAATTACCTCTGAACACATTTGGGGCACAGCATATTGTCCTCCAGGTGTGTGGGTGGAAAATTCCAGGCAGGTAGCAGGAATAGCGCACACACTTTCCCTTGCTTGTCAGGAACCCAGGCTTGTCCTGCATGAAACTGCAGGCGAACCCAATCCTGTATGTCTGCGGGGAGACATCTCCCATGGACCACACACCACTTGAGACCTGGGGAGGGAGAGAGAAGAATGAACACTGCACTACCGAATTTTAATGTTTAAGATTGCAACGTGGCCTTTGATTCTACTGTTTCTCAAGAGACAGCTCCGAGACACGGAATGGCCAACTACTCTATCCTGTTGCCTCTTAGAAAATAATACAAAACGGTTCCTGTTAAAACTTTGAAAATAAAAAAATCTAGTTGGAGGTGGGATAGCTTCAAGCAGGTAAGTAGTAGTGCAGGGGAGATGAAGCTTTACCTGTTCCCCCCCAGGTCTCGCACAAAAGGATTAACAGGAGAAAAACAAGTTATGAATGTTTGCAGCACACAGCAAGCAAAGGAAATGCCAGAGAAAAAGAACTCAGACTGGAGCCTTAGAATTGCAGCTTGTGTAACATCTTCCACAAAGAACAATGAATTTGTAGAGAAATGAGAGGACAAAGGAAAGCAGTTTTAGGTCCCGAGGCTGGCGAACGGTAGACAGGTAAATACACAGGAGGCACCAATGGCGTAGGTTTCTTTGCACATCCCTCTGGTGCCATCCTTGCTAATGGAAGGAGAATTATAACCTGTCTCTAGGCAGAAAAGGGGGAGCTTTTCCTGAGTTTGTTGCTTTGTAATTGCCTTCAGCTCAGAAAAAATCTCTTGTCAAAGAGGTATGTTTTGGAGTGACATTGTGGTTTCCTTCAATGAAAAGACTAAGCCAATGCATGCGGTCTCGGAAGGCCTTCGAGAAATATGTTCAGGGGTCGCAACTCTTGATAGGCACTGTGTTATGCTAACCAGTTTATGATCATTCAAAACTGTATCTCCTTAATTCTTACAACGTTATGAGGCAGGTATTATTATCCTATGAGGAAACTGAAAACTAGATTGAACAAATTTTTAATGTCATTCATTTACAGATGGAAGCTCCAGGGCTTAAACCTCAGGGAGCTTATTTCAGAGCCTGGGTTTACTTGTAATTTCTTAAAGAAAGGGAAAGAAATGAAGCCAAAGATCTTGCTACCCCTTTCTGATGACATCGGCAATTTAGAGCAGTTGGTTCTCCAAGTGTGAGCCCTGGAGGAGCATCACAATCGGTGCCTGGACGATTGTTAGAAATGTAAATGCCCAGGCCCCACCTCAGAACCAAATAAGGAATCAGGAACTGTGGGTGGGGCCCAGGAATCCTTCAGGTGACTCTGATACACCCTAAAATTGGTCAGAGGTCAACAGGAGGTCGATTCATTTCCTCATCAGGACCAGAACCAACTCTTTAACACGGCGCTTACCACGGGCCTCTTGTGGCAAGTCCACTGCCTCCGTCTTCCAGGCCTTGGCTGCCATTCTGGTCCAGGAGTCAAACACAGCACGCGGGGTAGACGTGGTCACCACAGCTCTATCAGCCCTGGCAAGGCGAGCAGTGGACGCTGCAGCCTCAGATGGGGAAGCCACCTCTGGAGGATCAGTCCCTTCAGAAAACACCTCGTTTTCAAAAGTTTCTGGGGGTATTTCTCCTTTGTCTATCTTCAGTTTTCTCTGCACTTTGGACAAGATCTTGGCCTCCCGTGCTGTATCAGGAATGTTCTACAAATAGAGTTTAAAAGGTTAAAGTACTATTAGTAGTACAGCCTCATTTTTACCTGTCTTTGTACAGAGCTGGTGAAAAGTGAGAGGAGGGGATGTTGTTTCTCCTTAGAACAAGGAGTGGATGGGGGAGGGGGCACAGGGCCCAGGTAACTTGTTGACTTACTTTTTGATGCTATAATAGATAATTGGTATGAAAACTAAACCTTCCACTGCCAAATTCCCTACAAATTACTCACCTTTTGATCAGGGTAAGCATACTCACAGAGTCGCCTATATGTATCTAATTTCTAAGACAAGAGAAAAATGAGTTAATAATCAAAGTAAGGTTCCTACTCTTCCTCCCAGGAGCATGTCTCCTACCGTGGGCCCTCACCCGGCCTCCGGTGCTCAACTTTAATTGTTGGCACCAGGCCCGTATAGTATCTCGCTCAATCAGGTTGACGGGTGGCAGTCTGGAAGGTAATGGTGGAATTATCTTCTTTAGACGTTTTACTTTGTCATGGCCTTGGACCTTCTTTTTTGGACAGGATGCTGAAAGAGAATGGGGAAAGATTAATAATAATAAACTGTGTGCTGCTTTTTAAAAATGTCCAATGTACAATCACTTTTAGTTCCCACGGTATAGTCCCCAGGGTAGAGTTAAATTGTTAGGAATGTTAAGTAGGAAGACAGACATAAGCGCTGGCAAAGGAGACGATAATGTTCAAAGAAAAACCTGCCCGAACTCTGTCCAGAGAGGGGGTCCGGGTGAAGACAAGAAAGGTTTTGCAGGGAGAGAACTTCCTTCCCAACCAGATCCCAATGTGGGCACCACTGAAAGGAGCTAAGAACTGCCCAGATCCCACCTCAGCATGGGGAAAGGACATGCTCACTAAGAGGGAGGGCTATATAGGCGGACCTGTCAATCAGATAACCCCACCTGTCGGTCAAAGAGGCACCCCTAACCAGAACGCAATATATAAGCCTTCCACCTAAGGGATCAGGGCCTTTGTCTGCCTTGACTCTGGCCTGCTCCTCCCTTGGCGTGTATTCAAATAAAACTTTCACTCCACTTCTTACTGTGTCTCTGCCCTTCACTTCTTTGTTGGGGTGGGGACAAGAACCGAGGAGAACAAACCTGACCCATAACAAACTGACTTGCCAAAGACCACATCACCTCCAAGGGACAGCATTAAATCTAGGACTGACTCAATACTTCTGAGTCCCTCAGTTTTTACTTCCTAAAACTCCCCACTACTCACCTACACTTGTTCTTTGTGAGCATCTTGACCCACAGACTCCAAGAAGGTAGCACTAGAGATTGCACTTCCAATCCAGGGGAATGATAAAAGCTGTAGACCCAAGATCGTAAATTCCTAGGGGAGGCTTGTAATCTCACCATGGAAGAAAATACACCACCTGGCACTGCTGCACTCACAAACCATTAGTACCCACGATACTGTCAGCCCGGCCCCATCAGGACAGAACTCTGGCCGCACTGCGGGCAGGTCCCCTGCTGCTATAACTGACACATTCCCACCATTCAGCAAAGACCTACAGACCATACCTCCAGAACAGACATTAACTATGACACTGAGGTAGGGCAGGGACATGGGACAAGGGTCATGCCATTATGAAATCTACTTGGCCTGAAAGGCCCAGCTTATTCTTTAACACAATCTATATGCTGTCCTTCCTCTTCTTCCAGCCCCTTAATCAATTAAGTAACTTTGTAATCAGGACATGAGACAGACCTCCAAAGTGTAAATGAACCTATGTGGATAAAGAATGCAGAGATCCATGTCAACACAGTCCCCTAAATAATCCTATTCTTTAGAAAAAACTTCAAAGGAATTGTGAATCACCTGTATACATCCTGCCTTATGCTGAACCCTACTCCAAAGCCCTATAAAACCCCAAACCTCAAACCCTTAAGCACACGTCCTCTTTGAGTTTGCCTGCATTCCTGTCTGAGTGTGTGCTGTCTAATCAGATAAACTTTCTTGCTTCAGAAACCGATTGTGATTGTCTCTGAACTCTTCTCCATGATAAAGACAAGAATTCACTGACCTCCACCTCTGGTGGTAAATGTGTCACTTTGCTCTCTCATTCAGCTTTCTGGTCTTAACACCAACCTTTCCTCTCTCCCTGTTTTATTTCAGATCGGTAGGAGGTAGAAGTTCTCAGAACATAATCTCACTCCATCGAGTGCTCTGCAGCTTGCCGCAATCCTGGGGTGGTAGGGGCTCAGTTTCCCCACCATGCAGATTCAAGTAGACACTGGATGCCAGGTGACCCTGGTTTCAGGAGTTGACAAGGGATTTGCCCTACATTGAACAGTTCAATGAGCTTCCCTTTCCTTCCTCTGTCCTTCCCTGTTCTCTGCTGCCTGCATGGCAGCTGCCATTGGCTGCTACTCTTGCTTTAACAAATTCTTTCCTTACTACACTCATCCGACCTCTCGAGAATTCAGTCTTGTTCAGAGTCAAGAACCCTCCCCCATTCAGGCTGAAGTTTCACCTAGTGCTCAGGGAGACCTCCCCCAGACACAGCTGCGCACACCACCACTGACAGTTCCTAGAGTTTACTGCATGCACATTACTAGTCAGGTATGGTGTAGGTGTTTTACCTAATTATTCTATGTACATCACAACCAACCTTCCATGTCACCCCTCCCCAACCCCGACTTAGCAAGGAGGTATAGTGTTCAATTTTTAGAATAGGAAGTCAAGTTTTCATGGATGGGATTTCAAATCTACAGCTTTCTCCAAATCATTGCCCACTGAGATCCTTAACTCCCAGCAGCTAGTGAAGGCAAGATGATGATCAGACTGAATATACTGTGGGAGTCTGGAGACAGGAGATGGGTTCTAATAGAGGTGACCTAAAAAATGCTTCAGGGAGGTGAGATTTAAGCTAAACTTGCAGGGAAGCGTAGGATGTGCAGAATACAGGACAGAAACCTCTTCACTACTTTTTCTACCCTTTCAGAAAATTCCTGTCTTCCTAGACCTGAGGATATGGGGCTTCTTACCTTCAGTGACTTTCTCAGAGCTTTTTCTTTTGGTCCCCTTCCCCGATGTTCTTTGTGTTTTTGGTACACCAGAAGCCTGCTGTCCCTCTGACTTCTTTGTGGAGTTCTTCTGGGGATAAAGAGCCACCAGTCATTCCTCTGGTGTCTGACACCACCACGCACCCTACCTGCCTTAAGGTAAGTGCCAGACAGGGCACCACGACAGTCACTGAACTCCACTGGCAGTGCGTACTCTCCCGGGTATCAGGTTAACATCCAGATTTATGAGATGGGGATGCAATTACAGGGAAATAGGGAGAGGCCAATTTGAAAGTATGAGAAAAGACAGAAAGTGTAAGAAAAGAAATTTGGCTCTGATCAGGAGGGAAGCCCTTATACCACCCACTACATTCATTACCTGAAAGATTTCCTTCCCATTACTTTATTCTCGACCTCTTCCTAAACTCTCCCTATTATCGCCTGTGGGATGCTATATATACATTCAGTGGTTTATTGTTTGTAGCATGATGATATGGAGATAAGTGTTGGAGGGGAAGAGACACATTAACAGAGAAAAACCCCTAAGTTTAAGTTTATAGGCATAAATTCCAAAGTCAGTCAGGGAGAATGCAGTATATATGTCAACCTGAACTAAGGAGAAGAGGATAGGGGTCTGAGACTTCAAAGGAAAAGGGAAGCAATTCGTAGAACTATGAAAAGAGTAAATTGTTGATAAATGAAATACTTGATGGGCCACAAAGAAATTATAGGGCAGAGAGAGGTTTTAACATACAGGTTTTGTCACATTCCTTCCGGTCTGTCACCTCCTAGTTTACATTATAATATAACTTTCAGGAGCAGTTCCTCCATCGAAATGCTTTTTATGCATTTTGGGGGTAGGAGGTCAAAGTATCTTCCTAAGTATTGGGCCTTGATGGTTTTCAGTTAAAAATAATCTGTACTTCACAATGGCACACCTTGGGATGAACTACTTTTAGCCCCAACATAAACAAATGTCTTTAATCCAGCAAGCCAACCTCTCCGCATAGTAAGTACCTTCCATTGGCCCAAGCTTGTCACAGAATTCCTTTTCTTTTGACCGGGCTACTTTGGCCTGAGGGTGTATCACTTGGCTCCACCCACCCCAACCCCTTTCTATTTACATTCTTAAATCTTGCCCTTCTTCCCTAATTGTCACTTAGTTCCTCTAGCAATCCTTTCTTTGCAGAGTAAGTGGAATCTACATATTGCCTCATTCCTACCACTTGTCAGTTGCAGTTTTACTTTTGATTGTGGGATTTGATTAATGCCTGTAACTCCATTTGATTGTAAACTCCACAAAGGCAGAATTACTTTCCCTTTCATTTTAAGCATTCAATAAATCAAACAATTGGGATCAAGTTGTTTGATACAGAGATGCTAACAATTGTTCAGTCTCTATCTTATATATTGCTTGGTACCTTCCTTATTTCTTTCATTTAATCTTCTCAGCAAATCTGGTGACAATTTATTACTTTACATAAACTGAGGCTCAGAATTACATAACTAATGGCACACAGGAATTTTAGAAATATCAGATTTGCTCCCAAATCTATTTCCTTTCTCAAACTCCCAAGGTGGGAATACTGGGCAAATTTACATTTGTATGATATTTTTACATCTCTGTAGCAATTTTACATTCATTAATTCAATCAGAACATTTCCACAGCCCTTTACACAAAGTACCCATTTCGGGGACCCATGAAAGTATTAAAACTGAGAAGGTGAAAATGATCCCATTCTTGGAAAAAGTGGAGAGCATGCAGGCTTCCCTGGTATGGTGATTCAGTTCTTCTTGAACAAGTCTCAAAGCTTCTCTACCTCTTAGTTTCTGTCTGCTGTGCTTGTCAACACATCTGGCTTCTGATTATTCCTTGGCCCTAACAACTTTGCAGAAAGGACAAGGCCAGACCAGCACCGACAGTTCCTAGAGTTTACTGAATGCACATTACTAGTCAGGTATGGTGTAGGTGTTTTACCTAATTGGTTTAGGAACTCTGTCTGTCGAAGGCAAATTAAACGTTTGCATTCTTTTCCAACATTAGCCCAATTACCTCTTCCCAAAGTCTTTCCTTTTCTCCTGTTACCATTTCCCTCCATCCCTGATGCTTGACTCTTCTAAGGATAAAGCATCTCTCCAAAAGCAAAAGAGAAAGTCACATTTCTTACTTTCACTCCAGTCTACCAGACAGCAGTCATATCCAGGACTTTCCCTTTTTCTTTCGAACAAGTGAAGAGTAGGAAATTCAAAGGCACATTCTTTCCTCCTCAAAAGAAAGACCCAGTGTGCTCAGGGGGAGAGAGAAACATGAGAAGATTCATGAAGACAGAAAACAAACCCACTACAACTGTATTTACCTTCTTGCCTTTTGCATTCTCCATACTCCAAAATGAAGTCAAGGCTGAGAAAAACAAAATTCATCTGATTTCTGAAATGGCCCCAAGCTGAAGATCACTCTTTTAAAAGTCTCCTCCCACTTCCTGCATCCAAGGCGCTCTGCTTTCTCCTCCTGTTTCCTCCCCCCCAATTTGTTAATGCTGGTTCTGTGCTTTCTTATTCACAAGGTGGCTAAGGTATCAGTGGATTAATACCATTCCTTACTCTTTTTGGGGAGCTTTTTAACATAATCATCTACAGTGTGGGTCAGGAGACACTGGGAAGTTGAAAACTTCAAAAGTTCCAAGAGAAAAACAAAAGTTGCTAGAGACTTCTGAGAAGGATATGTGAAAGGATTTATGATGGAATTTGTGGAAATAGAATCCCGGGGCCAGACTGATGGCTCAAAGAAAGTAAAACCGTTACCACGTACCACATATTTTATTTCTTAAGACAACCAATTAAAATTCCAGATTTCCACATATACTAATAATAACCAGCACCTTTCCATCTGCCGACAACTAATAATTTTAAAAGTCTAGTGTGTACATGTATCAAACTCTAGATTTCAAATTTCATAGGCATTATTTTATTGTTCATCACAGATGGCAAAATTGTGTTTAAAATTGTGGTAGTTACCTACTCAATGGTACAGAAGCGAGAACCAGAAATCAAATCTTGCTCAGCCTGATCCTATTCCTCAAGCCCCAAACCTCTGACTTCAGAACAAGGTAAAGAATCTTAAAAGACTGAAACAAGGGCTGTGAGTTTGGCACCAGGAGGTCGGGGAGGAAAGTGTAGGCAGGGTCTGGGTAGGTTGACTTTGAACTTCAGGCTGAAGAGCAATGAAACCTATTGAAAAATTCAAGTGTGGGTGGGAGTTTGGGCTGGGTGGATGTTGATGAGCATTTGTAAAGATCTCTCACCTGCAATGAGGAGAAAGAAGTGGGCAGTCACAGAAAGGCGAGTGAGGAGGTTGATGCGGCGGTTTACGGCCAGAGACACTGGCAGTCGTAGCGGTTACTAGAGTTGTGGGTAAGAGCACAGAGTCCAAATCCACACTGCACTGAAACCCTGACTTCCCCTTTGGTAGCTGCGTGACCTCAGGCAAGATATCTCACACCTTTAGGTCTCTCCCTTTCCTCTCCGGTAAAATGAGAGTCTTGGAAATAATAGCCCTTTTCAGCGGGTTGTGGGGTGGTAAAATGGGCGCTCACGTGTCTAAACAGCGCATGTTGGATCGATGTTAGATGGTTAACTTGAAACAGAGCAAAGAGCAATTTTATGTAAGTAAAAAACAATGAGTTTATTCAGGACTAACAGGAAATGCAATTCGGGACAAGCAAGCTATTGTGACCATAGGCAAGTCAGAAGAGAGAAGGTCGGCTTTATTAGGTTTTAGAGGAAACTGGGGAGGATTGTTTAGAACACAGGCTTATTGGAGGAGAACCAGAGTTCAAGCTCGTGGTTGCTCACGGGTTGCACCCACAGTTGGCACGTCATTGCTGGGGAGGGACGGGGAGGGTTTTTTTTTTTCAAAAGCAAGAGATAAAACTCCTTTGTGAAAAATGACCTCCTTTGGGGCTTCTTCCCGCTACTTGTGCGGGCTGCACTGAGTTGTACATGCATGAGAGCACCTACTTCAGGGCTTCCCCACTTCATTTCAAATGAGAGTGCCTGTGTTTTCAGGGATATTTCTCTTATTAGAGTGCTGAAGAGAAGACAGGCTTGAGAGAGGGGGAGTGTTCTGGCCAGGTTTTCCTTTTTCTTGGTTTTGGAGTGCATTTTCTTCTCTAAAAAAGTTTTCATGGAATCAAAGGACCTGGAGTTAATGAGGCTTTCAGTTGTTTACCTGGAGGTAATAAGGCTTCCAAAGTCATTACTTTGTATTTACAAAAGAAAACCAGGATTGTGTCACACAGAAATACTTGATGAAATGGAGCAGTTTGGTAGGAGGTGTAACTGTGGAGGCTGGGTGGAGCGCTTGTCTGAATCTCTCTGCACTGTTTATTCCTAGAAGGGCTGGGTCAAAACCTAAGCTTTTTTAAGGTTTAAATATAGTTCGATTCATATGCAGAATGTTTTGCCAATTTTTAACAGTGTATAAGAACACCTCTTTCTCCATATGAAAGCTGAGTCTGGTATCTTAACAAGCACACTAGAACTTAACAAACCTAATTATAATCTAACTTTTAAGTATCTCCTGTAGTGGGAAATCTTTGCTTTGTGGGGTTATTTTAAGAAACAGAAGTAAATCTTTAGAAGTAAAGATTAGAAGTAAATCTACATAGCAAAGCAGACCATTAGGTTAGTTAATAGCGTTAGTTAAAAAAGAGAAAAGTTGGAGGTAGATTGTGGAGCTAGTTTATTGAAAGTGTTAGGAAGGAAGGGACTGGGCTCGGAATTGCAGGAAAGTCAGATGCAGTGAGACAAGAGACCAAAGTCAAGAAAGCAAAGTAAGTTTTAATACACTCTGCATAGAGTAGCAGTGCGCACCTACCTAAGGTGAGACAGGACTGGATGCTCATTCTGAGACTTCTTTTATGTGGGTTCTGGCCGGGCAGAGAGGTCCTTGATTGACAGCTATTCTAGGCTTGTTCTGATTGGTGAAATGCGGATAGGGGCTGTGCCGTGCCTGTGCCTCTGATGTTTCTTATCTGCGGGGGACCCTGGACATTTCCTGAGTCCCTCATGGACCCTGTGGATTCATCAGATTAACTCTCTGAGTCATTTTTGGCTTTCTGGTTCTGTTTGATCAACTCCCTAAGTCATCTTTGGGGGCCCCTTCCTCCTTTCATCCTCCTCATTTCTGTCTTTCTGCCTAACAAAAGGAAAAAAAAAACAAAAAAACTCAGCCTGTTTGTTTATAAACTGTCTCCCTCCACTCCTTCCATCATGTCAGGTACTAGTGATAAAAAGGTGGTTTTAGTTCTTAATTACCTAACACTAGGAGGAGTTCCAAAAATGTGAGCAAACTGTGTGTCACTTTGCATTACATGCCTAATTTCCCTAGACATCTAGTACTTTCAAGAACGAGACATGCTAATCAGGGGCATATTTTCCATGAAGCTACTGAAGCTTAAGCTTCAGGTACTTGTACTGTCCCATACCAGGTTCCCGGGAGGGCCTTAGCAACTTGCATTCATAGTGTTTATATTCTTTTTCTTGAAGAGGGACCGCCAAAGTTGTATAAGCTTCAGGCCCAACAGATCTGCCCCAGTGATAATACGTAAATACTGAAATGTTTGTAGAAAACACTTAACGTTTTCCTTGAAAATCTCACTCAAGTGCTCTGCTCTATGCTTCCCCCTACCTGCTCTCACCTGTTGTGGCCCAGGAGAATCATTCCCCAGTTAGGTTTCCAGCTTCTGATCCTCCTGTAGGTGCTAAACGCCAAAGTATTTTGTGTCCTAGGATCTCCTGTGACACATGTGAAAGTCAGTGAACATTCCAAAAAGGTGACACTCTGCGACTGTGACAGATTGCAAAAAAGCATCCACTCAGGTGAAACACTTAGAAAAAGTTGCCACTTCGTGGAGGCATGTGCAGCTCAGCGAGGATGTCACAGGGCTCAGCAAGTGGCTCCTGAGCTTTATTTCAGCTTCAGTTCGTGTCCTTTCTCTGGGGTGTCCACATGAAGACCACAACCCGTACAGTTAGGGACGCAGCTTTGTGTCCCTAGGTTATTTCAAATATGTTGTTGAGTACAAATTCAAATGCTCTTTGAAACCAAAATAAATTATATCTATTAACACTCCAGGAGATTCATCATTGCCATAGAGAACATTGATGTTTCCCAAAATTTGTTCTTCACCAAGCAACCAACAGTGCTTGTGGGCTGATTAGTGTTGACTTTCCAAGTCGTTTGCAGCTGTGTGGCGGGGGGGGAGAGGCAGCTGGGAGCCTGCAGGCCTTAGTGGACCGATTTCATTCAAAAATGGACAAATATCTGGCACTGTACTAGTCTCTGTGATTGTAAGAAGTCGCCTAGCTATGATGACCTACTTAAAAGTGAAGGAAGTAGAACACAGAGATTATACAAGCTGTGGGGACCGAGACCATTCGTTCAGTTCCCAGTGTGAGGGGCAGAATCCTTACTTCTTCCTCATCACCCACCACATCTCCCTCCTGAATGTTATGTAATGCCGATTCCTCATCTTCACCACAGGTAGAGCCTGCGTTTAGGGTCTCATTTCTTCTCACCTGCACCACTGTAATAGCCTCCTATTGATTGTCTCTTCATTCAGTGTCCCTCTTCCAAATGATCCTCCACAGGAGGATTGATTTGTAAGGCTGGACATGCACCTCTGGAGGACAAGATAGGATGTGAATGGCGCCCCCTGTAGTCCTTACAGCTCTAGTGCCAGTGACTTGGGAAATGGAAAACAGGAGTACATGAGGCTTTTTTACATAAACCATCCAAGGAATTCAGGAGTGAAAGTTTATAAAAGCAGGCTTAATTTAATTTTGCAGCATGTATGCATTTTTGCTCAGAAGACTTAACTCTTGTTAAATATGATTCACTTTTTTATGGCTTTAAATTATACCCAGCTCTGAAATAGGGAGGTTTTTATGATAAAAATTGCTTTCCTCCTGAGCTAGATGCATAACCATCCATGGAAGAGTAAGAGTAACTTAAATGAGAATGATTACTAAAGGCAGCCTCAAAGAGAAGGTAGATAATAACACTTTGCATTCATACAAGCCTGCCTTTCATCTGAGTATCTCAAAGGCAGGCAAATCATAGCGGGCGCTGTGTTATGGTTGAAAATTACAACTGTTATTCCTGAGTGTTTCCCTTCTCAAATATGATACTGCATTAAAGCATCTCTAGAATTCAATGTGTATTGATTTTGAACACAGGTTTCTCTTTTTCTACCCCTCTAACATCAACTCCAAGTTGCAAAGGCATTGATGGACCACTGCTCTGTGGCTTTGAAGTGTTTGCTGTCATTGGAGAAAAAGATAATGATAAGGGAAGGATGGATATCTTTCTAAGCTATTTTAAAGTTGTGGTTGAATAATGTAGAGATGGAGATAGACATAGAACATTCCTGCTCCGCCAGAATCAATTCAATTATGGTGCTAAAAAACACTTCAAGAATGCATCAGAGAGCTGGCTTGTCTCTCCTGCCATCGCAAAAGAGGTACAGGATGTGCTCAGCGGTATAAATGGAAATTATTCCAATTAGAGCCCCGAATTACACTACTAGAAGTGGTCTATACTATGAATGTTCTGTATATTGATGGTAGATGTAGAAATTTCCAGAAATACGTTGCTGTGATCCCCTTTACACACTTTCTATTGTGAGGTTGCAACCCTGTATTTTTTTGGTAGCTTTAAAATGTTTCTGTAATACCTGTCTAAAGGCACATGAATTTTTGAACCCTGACATGAAAGAGGTTAAAACAGTGAGCCTCTAAATCTCTAAATAGATAGGAAAAGTATATATTTTTAAGGCTAATCACTTACAGTAGACATAATATAAGCAAAAGGTAAACAATAATTTTTTTCCCAAGGTAATTAAAATTTTCATGATAAATAAGACCAAATCTTCCCATCAAAGGAACCAAAAGGGCCAGGCTACACATTCTTAGATAGCCTTACATTTAGACATTTCAAATAATCTCCAAATGAGATTATCCATATAGCGATCAATACACTATAAGGATTAAAAGAAAAATATGACATTCATGTGACTTTGTTAGAAAAAAATGTTTCCTGCAACATTTTTTTAGATTTATGTTGTCATTTCTTCATTTTCTAATATACATGGAAGGTCAAAAAATGGAAGTCTCTTGGGCCTTTCTAATGGTGATATGTATCTGGAACAGAGCTTCTAAGACCCTGGGGATTTCCCAAGTGATGAGAGCAGTAAGGGTGTCTTTTGCTAACCTAATGAGGTGATTTTTGGAAAGTACCCAGGGTTGGGGGCTGGTTGCCAGTGGAACTAACCGTGTGATTAGGGGGTTGCACCTTTCAGTCCCACCCCTGATGTTTGAGGAGGAGAGAGGGGCTGAAGGTTGAACTAGGCTCCAATGGCCAGCAATTTAATCAATTGTGCTTATGTAATGAAGCCTGCATAAAAACCCTCAAGGAAAGCGTTTGAAGAGCTTCCATGTTGGTGAATATGTGAAGGTTCTTGAGGGGCATGGAAGCTCCATGTCCTTTGCCATACCTTGCTTGATGCATTTCTTCCATCTGACTTTCCTGATTTATAGCCTTTATAATAAACTAGTGATCTAGTAAGTGAAATAGTCTCTGAGTTCTGTGACCCATTCCTCCACAGTAATCAAATCCAAGGAGTGGGTCATTGGAACCCCTGATTTGTAGCTGGTGGGTAAGAAGTGAGGCAGGTATTAGTGGGACGTAGGTAGCCTTAGAATTCATGGCCCCAGTAAGGGGAAGTCGGGGGGGGACTAGGGTCAAGGCTTTGCAATAAACAAGGAGCCACCTCCTGGGCATCTAGAGCAATCAGCAGCTACATCCTGAACATCTGGAGAATTCAGCTTGAAAAAAAAGGGGTCTTCCTAGTAACAAGCCCCTGCCAACCCTGTGAACTTCCTTCTTTTTGGCTTACAAACCCTAGAGAGCTGCTCTAACGGTCTCCACTCTTGGAGCCCCTCCTGTTTAGAGGGAGGCTTGTTCTTTCCTCATTAAAAACTTTGCTGGTTGCTCCATACTCTTGTCTGCTGGCTTCATTCTTCATCCCTTCCAAGACACAATCCTGGGAAAAACAACATCTCAGCCTGTAACAGAAGCACGGATGACAACTTGGATGTGTGACTGGCCTCTGTAGTAGGGAGGGGGCCAGTCCTGCAGGACTGACCATTTAACCTGTAAGATCTGATGCTCTAGTTCTGAGAATGGTGTCAAATTTGAGTTCAATTGTGGGACACCCAGCTGGTGTCAGAGAATTGTTGGTGTGAGGAACACCCCCTCACCTTCAGGGTGGAAAGGGGTGCAGAACCCTTACTCATCATTACAGAATGTATTTCAATAATATTATCAGCAAAAGGGAAGGAATATGAAGGGAAAGAGAAGATGGAAAGAGAAGCAAGAGAAACTCAAAGACATGAAACAGGAAAAGAAAAGCAGCCCAAAGTGAGAGTTTCAGGGAGGAATATAAACAGGAGCAAAGAAGAGAGAAACAGGAAAAAGAAGGGTAGGGGCTAAGTGTTCAATATTAACTTTGTATATTTCCATATTGCTTGACTGCCTAGGGTGAACCCACTGAAAATGACAGGTGAGTGTTATAACCATGCAATTTCCTGATTCTTGAGAGTGTTTTTCTGTTTGTCCAATACAGTCCGGGCTGCACAGCAAGGAAAGAAGGGTGCTGTCTACTGTTAGGGCCTGATGACAGGAACCCCAGAAAACCCCCATCTAACTCTTCATGCTGCATTTTCTTACTCACCAAATTACATTCCAATTAAATATTGTCTGCCTATGAACATTTGGCTAGAAAGAGATGGCCCATCCCAAAGGAGTTAATTGATTCACTTGAGAGTTACTTTTGTCCTTGCAAATTGGCATCATTCTGTTTTACGCCCCTGTCTTCCGTGAGCTTACTTACTAAGATTACTCACTTGGAGCTGAAGAATTCAGATTTCCAGGTTTACAAGCTGGAGTATAAAGCCCTAGGATTCTGTGCCCGTAAGTTGTCTGCCAGTGGCAGCGGCTGCAGTCTGCTCGCTCCCTCTGTGTTCTTCACACTCCACCTGCAATCAGACTTAGTGAATAACATGAGTTCAAGGGAATGAAGTCTTAAGTTCAGAATATTACAAAGAATATCAGTGTATTTTTCAAGATAATACATCAAAAAGACATAAAATACCATCAATTTGAAAAGTGAAAGTTTCATGGAAAGAAAACATATATAAAAATATTCCAAAATAGGGAAGAATGTCTTTAGTAAATGTGAAATAGTGAAAAACTTTAAATAGCCCAAATATACAGCCATAAACAACTGGATAGGTAAATTTGTGATGCATTCATATAATGCACTGTTTTCCAGCCAGTAAAAATAATGCTAGAGCAATGTATTCTTACACAGTGAAGAAACTTAGGCATATGTTTGAGTAAAAAGAAAATTTCAGAGCAATGTGCATACTATAATACCATTTTTATACAGTAGTTATGTGGAGAATGGGAGAAAGGATTATTGGCAATGTCAGACATTTGTGTAATATTTGAAATTTTTGGAATTAACATGTGCAATTTTTATAATTAGAAAAAAAACATTAAAAAGGATTACCCCCTGTCTCCTGTGTTGAAATTCTATTTTACAATAGAGTATATTTTTACCTAAAAGTATTTTAACCACCTAATGTTCAAACTACACTAAAAGGAGATTTAATTTATTCTGTACAACATTTAACGATTGTGCAGTAGAGTGAAAGAAAGGAAATCATAACTATCCAATTCATCAGGCAGGGTCTCTGGATGAAACAGTTATCCTACATTTTATTAAGGGCGAGAGGTTGCGACATCCTCAGAAATGCTGAGCCTGGTAGTTTGTATTCAGTGTTGCCATCCTCCCCTGACATGCCTGGGATCCTCTGACCTTCTTTACCCAGTGGCACAGGCAGCACCCAAGAGCCCAGAATCTTACACATGGGGACCCTGTCCTAAAGAATCAGTCTGCGAACCTTGAGAGTGATCAGTAATACTTGCTTCCCACTCATTCATAAAACCTACCTGTTCTGACTGATTTCCTCTAGTCATGCTCTTTGTGTGGGAATGTATTAGGTAATAGGAAAAATATATAGATAATTAAGCAGCTAATATTTATTGAGTACCAATGTGCTAACTATTATATTTACCTTATCTCATTAAAATCATTACTCCTGTTTACAGGTGAGAAAACTGATGATCAGAAGGTTAAACAGTCGTCATACTGTTATTGAGAGGTGCGTTTAAGATTCCAACTCAGATGTTTCCTTCTCCATAACCTGAGATGTTATTAACCCCTGATGGGGAGGAAGAATTTTCCTCAACCCCTGGAGGTTCTTCTAGTTGATCTGAGAATCAAATTGACATGAGATGATTAATAGGATTAAACACCGAAGTTTAACTACACACGTATGGAGGCCCAATAACAAAATTGAGACCCAAGGAGTGACCAAGGCAGGCAGCTTTTATACATTTTAGACAAAGAAACATAAATCTGTGAGGAACTGATGGGACAAAGAAAAGTTAGTTTTGGGAGCTTCAATTAGGAAGCAATTCTAAAAAAGTGTTTGGGCTGGGATAGTAGATAGTAAAAAAAGAGCAAGATCTGATATGCAGCCTTCTTGGCTCTGACATCCCTATCTGGGGATAAGGATGCCTTCTACGCTGCATGGGCTGGGACGGTACATTCCACGTGGGAGATTTATTTCCTGGTTTCCAGGCAAGGAGGACAGAAGCGGGGTCAGAGAATTGCTCCTCTGTTGGCTGTTTCTCCAGTTGTTTCAATTCAAAGTAATATGCCAAAGTGGCACATTTTAGGGCAGTCTGCTCTTGGCATCCCACACCCCTAAGCCAGTAGTTATCAAAATTTGCACTCAGACCAGCAGCCGCAGGTCACCTGGGAATTTATTAGAAATGCAAATTCTCCATCTGTACCTCAGATCTACTGGATAAGAAACTTTGGGGCCTAAAAAGCTATTTTTAAAAATATCCTGCAGGTGATTTTAAAGTACACTAATGAGCTTTTTCTCCATGCCAATTTGAAGATCCACCGCTATCATGAACAACAAAGTGTAGGGAAAATGAAAGTTCCATTTCCAGGGTTCTCACCTGATCCTAATCTACTTGCCCAATATGTTCATGCAATGATGCAATATTTAGCCTACTGCGTAGGTGCATGCTTGCATACCCATTGGCAATTAGCCATTATTGCCTGTGTTGCTATAACAAGAGCTCCACTGGGTGCTAAGAGCAGAGGAGAGCAGAGCCTGGAGCAGAGTAGAGCCTGGAGGTGAGGCAGAGACTGGAGCAGAGACAGAGACAGAGATGGACTTGCTACCTGCAGACTGCCCTGGGCGGACATGACTCTAGCATTTGACCTGCCATCACGAGAATAAAGCTTGGTAGAAACCCATTTACTCCCCAAAGTTCTGTTGTCATTTTTTGGTCTCAGTGAATCCAGAGTGAACTTGCTGGGAGCTGGGAACCCACTCCAGCCTGGAGCTACACTCAGCAACTATCTGGATAGGAGGTCCATGACCAATTGACTACTTGGGTAGAAACAAACGGTCACTGACATCCTTCACCCTGGGAAGGCAACAGTATCTAAGACAGAAAGTTGGGAAAACTAGCCAAACTGTATAGTCTACACCAAATGTCATCGTTGTATTTGTATTTGGAACCCATTTTGGTGGTGGTGGGACAACTGGCTTTGGCATGATTTATGATTCTTTGGATTATGCATAGCAAAATGAACCCAAACCTAGACTTGCAAGAGATGGACTGTATGAGAAGAAAAGACCTCAAGAAAACAGCGAAAGGAACATGGGAACAGAATGAAGAAAGGCGGGACTGAAAGGCCCATGTTGGTGCTGGCAATCAGTGAGCTGGAGACTGGACAGCAAAAGGAGTAAGCATTCTCCAGGGGCTTTATCTGGGTATTCGTGCAGATTTTTCATGAGAGGATTAATAAGCTAAAAACTAAAAAAAAAAAAATACAAAAAAAAAAATACACTAATGCCCCAAGTTATAGAGCAGAGTTATCCAACTGAACTTTCTGGGATGATGGAAATGTTTTATACAATCCAATGTCCAGTAAGGTAGCTACTAGCCACATGTAGCTACTGAACATTTGACATGCAGCTAGTGTGACTGAGAAACTACATTTTAAATTTTATTTATTTTAATTAAAATTTAAATACTCACATAATGGTTCCTGGCTACTACGTTGTACGGCACAGCTATTGTCCCCTTATATCCTTGACTATGGTCCTCTTTGAGATCATCCCTGAACTGTAAGGAGCGCTACTAACACAGTCATTCAGCAACAATTAGAGCAGAACTGTTTCACCTACATTGGTAAATGCTGTCTTGTGTAGGACACATTATCCAGGAAGCTTCCACTTTGTCTATGTGTAGAGCTTGTTTTAAAAAGAACCCACATGACCCTGATACTAGTCCACACAACACCAAATGTAGTTACTAGGTTGTTTACACAGATAGATGATTCCATATAGACAGTGAACAGTGTTTCTGAAGCATAGTAAGATGAATCCCACAAATATTGACCTAGATAGGATTTTTTGGTAAAAGGTCACAAAAATTCCTGATGGGATACCTACTTTCTCTGAATAGCATGTAAGAACATATAGGTATGATAACTCATTTGATGTGATTCAAAGGCAGTTGTCTGACAAGATGGCACTTTAGGAAGTAGCCAGCCTGAAATGCAATGAATCTAAAAGAGTCTGTAAACTTAAAATTGTAATCTGGTTTGAAAGTGGGGGAACTGAAGAGAGGCTTTGTAGTCACATCCTATTTTAAACCAAACAGTAGGGTGGAGAAAAAGAAAATATGTTAGTGCTTGAATTTATTTACAACTGAGAGAGAAACTCCAGCCAATAGGTATAACCATCCTTGATAGTACAGTGAAGTAGATACTGAGTATATTAAATCCCCTCTGCTCACCTTGGGAAGTTCTTTAGCAGGAGCCAGAGGTTGCTTCTAGCAAACATTGACTCCTTTTGAGTCAGTGCTGATGAGAATTTATTGATGAGCACAGCTGTGTTCCTGAGAGAGGCATGATGGGAGTTCAGCTTTAGGGGAGTGACTCTGGCAAAACTGTGGGACTTATATTGTGGGACTGCCTCCTAGGAACTGTGAAGACGAGGATGAGGCAGTTGTTGGTGGCACTGGAAAGGGAAGGAAGTGGTGTGAAGATTGCAGAGGTAGACTCCCATGGAACTTCTTATATGATATGGGGGGTTGCACTTTGTTATAAAAGTGAGGCTTAAGGAGTATTATTCCGCCATAAGAAGAAAACAAATCCTACCATTTTCAACAACATGAATGGAGCTAGAGGGTATTATGCTCAGTGAAATAATCCAGGTGGAGAAAGACAAGTACCAAATGATTTCACTCATTTGTGGAGTATAACAACAAAGCAAAACTGAAGGAATAAAACAGCAATAGACTCACAGCTCCAAGGAGGGGCTAGCAATTACCAAAGGGGAGGGATAGGGGAGGGCAGGTGGGGAGGGAGGGAGAAGGGGATCAAGGGGCATTATGATTGGCACATGCGTGTGTGTGGGTCATGGGAAAGGCAGTGTAGCACAGAGAAGACAAGTAGTGATTTTGTGGCCTCTTGCTATGCTGATGTACAGTGACTGCAATGGGGTGTGGGGGGGACTTGATATTATGGGTAAATGTAGTAACCACAATGTTTTTCATATGAAACCTTCATGAGAGTGTATATCAATGATACCTTAATTAAAAAAAAAAGTGAGGCTTGCATTTTGGTACCAGGATGATGGTGGAATTACTAACACCACATCTGAACCAAAGAGAACATGGGGATGAGAGATGTATCATGGCCTTAAGGGATTGTAGCACTTTATAACTCTTGAGAGGTGTTACTTCCTGCCATGACCCAAATGTAGCAGAAAATGAATGCAAAGTTACATAAACAAGTATCTCTCAGGCTTTGGCCAAGATTCTGGACACAGCATAGAGGAGAGAACCATAATAAAGCTTTCTTTATTAAAGAGCCTGGAATTGCAGATTTTTGAGTCCATTTAGTGGTCCAAAGTATAGCCAGCCTGATAAAATGTCCTAGTTAATTATCTGACAAATTTATCCCATCTAATTCTTCCCTTCTTGATTTTTACAGATCACTCACAACTTTTATTCTACAGTATAATAACTTGCTAGATTGGCAGTTCCTTGATTAAAAGGACTATGCTTACTTAAGTTTGTATACCCAGCCCTAGTCTAAGGGCTAGCACACAAATATTGGTTAAGTAATGAGTAAATGACTGAATGGATGAACAAACAACATGCTCTAGGGATTTGGTTTGGTACTCCGTATTGCTGCTGAGACTGAGCTTGGGTGTCTGGCCATTGTCTCAAATTGCTCCTGCAGGTGGGCTCTTCTGATATTAGGTATGTGTGACAGTCAGGGCTTGGTTAGCAAGTGGTGGTGACAGTGGCAGTGCTGGCAGTAGTGTGAGGTCAAGAGAAGGAATTGTGATGATGGATGTAGGTAAAATAGAAGACATCTAAATAGGTACATTTATTTTTAGTGCCTTTCTACTTTCCTGTTACTCTGATCAAATTTTGATCTCCCTTTTCCTAATTCTCAGATACCTATATCTAAGAGGTAATATGTACACAGGCACTGTGCTAAATATTGGAATGTAAAATACAAACAGCAAGTCCTAGAGGGCAAGATATCCCATCCATGGTGTCTGCACTGTTCTCCTATAGCTCATGTTGGCATGCCCAGTGAGTCTTTAATAACCTTCTTGCTTTTTGGTGCTATATGATATCCCATTATCATTTTATTTATTTTTGAAAGAGTTCCCATACTTCAAATAAACACATAATAAAATCTCTCTCACCTAAAAATCTATCTCATTCTCCCTTTTTTATTCTTCTCAACAATCATCTATTTTATGGGGAGAATGTTTCAATCTTACTAAAAATTAACTTTGGGGCTTTACTAGCTGTAGAATATGTATTCAATTTCATTTTCAATTTAATGGCAGCTTGGTAATTGTGAAGTTCAGCAAAGTTTCAACACTGATATTTAATATCTTGAAGCAAGTCTCTTTCCTTGTAATTCTAATGTAGATACAGCATCTGTTTTGGGTTTGACAGTGACGTCAAATAGGACATTGTTTAAAAAACAGATTAAAAAATTTTTTTTTCATTTTTAAAAGGAAGTTTTAATATTTATAATGTAAACCAATAATACAGGA
This sequence comes from Phataginus tricuspis, assembly GCA_029783875.1. Lineage (NCBI taxonomy): Eukaryota > Metazoa > Chordata > Mammalia > Pholidota > Manidae > Phataginus > Phataginus tricuspis. The sequence goes on from JAQQAC010008350.1 coordinate 73,046,414, forward strand.
GGAAAAACAATTTTTTCTTTAAGAATCATGCAAACTTTTCTTAGGGTTTTTCTTAACCAATGAGGCATTGGTAATAAATCCTCATAGTTGGACAGAGATGAACAATTCTGATTTTCAAGGTCATTTTTAGTTGTCCATCCTTTTCATACCCATACTGCTGCTTATGCTTGCTAACCCTTATCTTTTTCTTTTTTTTCTTTTTTCTTTTTTACAATTTATTTTGGTATCATTAATCTACAGTTACATGTGCAATATTATGGTGATTAAACTACCCCCTTCATCAGGTCCCCCCCACAAACCCCATTACAGTCACTGTCCTTCAGCGTAGTGAGATGCTATAGAGTCACTACTTGTCTTCTCTAAGTTGTACAGCCCTCCCCGTGCCCCCGCTACCTTACGTCTGCTAATCGTAACACCACTTTTACCCTCTTATCCTTCCCTTCCCACCCACTTTCCTCAATCCCTTTCCCTTTGGTAACTATTAGTCCGTTCTTGGGTTCTGTGAATCTGCTGCTGTTTTGTTCCTTCAGTTTTTTTCTTTGTTCTTATACTCCACATATGAGTGAAATCATTTGATACTTGTCTTTTTCGGCTTGGCTTATTTCACTGAGCATAATACCCTTTAGCTCCATCCATGTTGTTGCAAATGGTAGGATTTGTTTTCTTCTTATGGCTGAATAATATTCCATTGTGTATATGTACCACCTCTTCTTTATCCATTCATCTACTGATGGACACTTAGGCTGTTTCCATTTCTTGGCTATTATAAATAGAGCTGCAATAAACATAGGGGTGCATCTGTCTTTTTGAAACTGGGCTGCTGCATTCTTAGGGTAAATTCTTAGGAGTGGGATTCCTGGGTCGAATGGTATTTCTATTTTGAGTTTTTTGAGGAACCTCCATACTGCTTTCCAAAATGGTTGAACTAATTTGCATTCCCACCAGCAGTGTAGGAGGGTTCCCTTTTCTCCACATCCTTGCCAACATTTGTTGTTGTTTGTGTTTTGGATGTTGGCCATCCTCACTGGTGTGAGGTGATATCTCATTGTGGTTTTAATCTGCTTTTCTCTGATGACCAGCGATGTGGAGCATCTTTTCATGTGCCTGTTGGCCAAAAACAGATTAAAATTAAATATGTATCTTTTATTTTACATATATACATATTTTTAAAAGCACTTGGGGAAGCAACAATTTTTTAGTTCCCTGCTAAACAAAGCAGCAGGTACAAATGAACGCTTTCCATCTTCATTGTCCCTTATCATTGTCTTCCTGTTTGAGAAGTAAATGCATCACATTTTTTTACATGAAAATTGGAGTTTTATTTTTATGATTCTTATGAATATTTCACATTCTAACTTAGAAATTATGCAAGAAAAATAAAAGAACTAAAACTGAGTTTGCCAAACTCTGAGATGAGTTCATTGAAATTGGAGATAGCAACAAAACAAAGCCAAAAAAAAAAAAAAAAAAGGCAAGTATGCAATCATCGGCTCACTAGAAAAGGAAGTAAAGCAATATGTCACTCTGAAGTGAAACAGATGAGGCTAAGAGGTGTGAGGCAAGGTTATAATAGCAACAATAAATGAATGGTGAATTCAAGTATGGTTTAGCCTACTGGTTCTCAAACTGGTCCTTACTGGAAACACCCTGAGGGTCTATTTAAAAAACATCTCTCTGGGCTTCACCCATGGATTTCTGATCCAGTAGGTCTGAAGTGGAGCAGGAACATTTACATTCCTAATAAGTTCCCAGCTCATACTGGTGCTGCTGGTACAGGGATCACATTTGGAGAACCATTAATGTAGCCAAACAGTAGAACACTAGACAGCATTGAAATTGATGATATGGATGTATATTTATTAATTGAGAATGATAAATTCATAATGGAACTAACGAGAGGGAGAGGGCCCCTCACCCCAACCCCCAGTCTCAGTTCCCATCAACCTCATCTCCTTCAACTCATTGGTCAGCGTTGGTAATTGCTAATACATCAAATTTTAATTCCAGAATCTTCTGATCCGTAGTCAGAACACCACTGGCTCCCTTCAACTTTTTTTCTAAATTTTACAATTAAGTGGAAAGAATTAAGCTTCCCTTGTACAAATGGTATGTCAAGTTAAGCAGTAGCCCAGTGTCAGAAAGTTCTCTATGGAAAAGTTACAGATAGTGAATAGGGAAGGACTAATAGAATGAGAAAGTCACTATATTGCATCTCCTAATGTAGTAATTCAGGTAACAACCATCAGTGGATGAAACCAGTAGGTGAAAGGCAGATGGTGATCTTTATAATGGAGGGATTCAGCAGTTATTGCACAAATCTATTGATCAATCTTAAGTACAGAGAAACAGTCCAACATGGTCAAGCCTGATATGACACCATGGGAACACCACACACTAAATATTCTTGCCAAATATGGTGAACCGGAATCTAATCAAGACTCTGTTTGCCTCCATTTAAAAAACCTATGGGAGAAAAATGAAATTAAGTGATGGCAAAGGGAAGAACACAGACACATATAGAATATGGCATATTCTAGGACAAATCAATAACATGGGGAAAAAGAGTAGCCTACTCTAGATTCAGAGAGATTTAAGGGATATAACAAGCAAATGTGATATGTGGACCTTTTTTTAGATCCTGGTTTAAACAAGCTAAATGTAAGAAGAAAATTTTAAGACAGGGAAATACATGGCCTGGGTATTAATTAGCAAACACCAGTATTTCATTCTTAATTTTGTTAGGTTGATGTTAATATTTCAGTAGGTAAAAAAATGGCCACATTTTAAAAGATGCATGGTGAAATATGTAGATACAAAATGATATCTAGGATCTGCTTTAAAATAGTTTCACAAAGAGGACAAAAAGTAGAGGAAGGAAAGTGTCAAAAGTTTGGTAAGGGTAGTGTCTAGATACTGGGTATATGGAAATGAATTATAGTGTTCCCTCAATTTGTGTTTAAAAGTTTTTATAATATAAAAAGTATTGATAAGAGTAATGCAGCCTCCAAAGCCTTTTTTCTCTTGATCCTAATTTTTTATAATGTTTCAAATTTGAAGTAAATTTTCATTGTCCTATAATCTATTTAGAATCTTGCCTACCTTGCTTATCTACCATGTCATTTTGGGCAAAGTAATTATCAGGTTACTTTCCTGTTAAAAGCTCTTAATATAGTATCTACCTCAGGGCCCTTAGAGGATTTGAAGATATAGTGAATGTAAATCTCTTTACACAGAGTCTGATACATAGTAACCACTCAATAAGCAATTATTATATAAATAATTGTTTTTCTTTCCTATCCTTCTAGTGAATCAGGAGTTACTTTCTTTGCCTCTCAGGTGAAGCACCTGTAAAGGAGATATTAACTAATAGTAAGGATATTGTCTAAATAATTAATTTTAAAATGATGGGTTCTTCTAGTACAGTTAAGTTAAATGACATTTGTTAATGACATTAAAATACTTTCAATGGGTTTTGGGGCTTGGGAAAATGATTTTAAAACAAACATACTTTCATCATTCATTGATGCTAGTATAGCTTGACTTGCTCTTAGTTTGCATACCTAAGCTATGTGCATTCTTCAGAAAAGGTAAACGTCTTCGCTAAAGCTCTTCAAGGTACCTAGCAGAATTTGGAAGTAGGATGTAATCCCAGTTGATTTAGTCAGCTGCACGAACTGTCTTCCTTTAATGATGGGATGTCAGTATTATAACTGTGATGTTTTTAGTACCATGAGAGAAGATCCAGAGGTCCTGGGAGGCAAGTGCAGATGACTCCAAGTTCCTTGTGGACAAGGAAGTAAAAAAATCTATGAAGTGGCATGTTTCTGGGGGAACATTTCAATATTGTTACTTATACAAGGAGGCAGAGAGCAATACAGCTGGGGAATTAAATGGAGAGATGAGTACACAGATGGGTAAGAAAGCGCTCTTTTGCCAGCAGGATAACATCTGGCACATTAGACAGAAGTTAAATACCTAACAAGCTAAACAAAAGTCCAAGTAGCAGATGATCTCTTCATCTTTCAGCAGGAATATAACAGTCCAAAATACATCATGTTATATGTGGAAACAAGAGATGCCATTAAAAAAAATATCCTCCATGAAACACATGTGGAATTGCAGCTGGAATTAAAGTAATCAGGAGTGTGAGAAGAAGGTAGTTTGTAGGAAACCTAAATGCAATTTAAGTCTGGCAGTGGATTTATAGTATTGATGCTGGGGTTCTTGTTTGTGGAGTCAAAGAATGAGCTTAGCAAACACCCAAGGTAGGAGAGCCAGGGTAGAGGCTTTTATTGAGAGAGAAAGTGAGAGGACAGTGTTCCTGGCTCACGCCAGGGGGACGAGAGATCCCGGGGTGTTGTGTTGTCTAGGGGATTTATAGTTGGATGAGGATTTTCAGGAATGTGGTAAGGGCCAGGGGTGCCGACTTGTACCACCTGCCCTGCCCCCAAGGTGGGCTGGGTTGTTGTCTGTTTGCTAGGGCTGTTTTACAGTGAAGTCACGGGTTATGCTCAGATGCCCTTCTTTATTTGTAGAACACTCAAACATTCCAGGTCAAGTTGCTGCTGGCCTTTTGAGCTTTAACTGATTTCCCTGAAGATGTCTATATTCCTAGTCCAGTATCTTTACCCTAGAGAATTAGTGAGACCTTGACTTTGCATAATACTTAACACAACACAGAGTTTCGATAGGGACTTCTTTGCACATTGTTATATTGCTCTGACTGCAAATACCCTGCCTTGCTTTTTCCGGAGGCCCTCACCCTACTCTGACTGCACCCACAGTCCCTGTCTCAGTATGAAATACAGCAAATTTGTCTTCCTCTTAAAATTGCTATGGTTTATCAGATTGTCAGTGGTGTTGACAAGATAAAGTATATACAAATATCTTTTCAGAAACAGAAATATATTGGTAACAAATATATTGGTAATCAATTACAGATCCATGACTACTATAAAATTTTTCTTTGAGATAAACTTACTTTAAAATGTTCTATATTATTAAGATGCCTTTCATGCCAAGATTTCTCTTCTTGATCCTCTCTCCATATTCCATATCACCATGGCCTGGGATATCTGGCTGAGACATTGAATCCAATCTGAGTTTTAGTCACAGTGCAGAATTAAAATGGCATCAAAGATCCACTTTTTTTGTTATTCTCTGACTTTGGGGAGAAAAATAAAACTCTTCAGGTTGGCAATTCTACCTCTATCATTTGAAGTTTCATTATTGAAGAACCATAGTTTTCAAGTCTTTTGAAGAGCTATCGTATATTTAAAAACGCCTGGTTTCTTTCTGATACATTAAAGGTAAAGATAATATTTTAGTCTAATAACCAAAACTGGATGAGATGGTAACAGCAAATCCACAATATTTTTTTCTGAAAAGCAATCAGCAATATTTATTGTGCACCATGTCCCAGATATAATTCTAGGTGCTTAGGTTTACAGCTGTAGGTAGACAGACAAGGACCCCAAACACAGGAAGTTTAATGTTAGTGGAAGAAGAGACAAAGAAATCATCCAAATCATTTCAGGTAGCACCCAGTTCTGGGAGAAAAGAACCAAGGGAAATGCGATAGAGACTGTCGGGGAGACTTTAGACGGGGTGGTCAGGCAGAAGCTCTCTGAGTAGCGAGCATATCAAATGAGAAATAAATAACAAGAAGGAGCCAGTTATACCAAGACCTAAGGCAAGAACATTCTAGGCAGAGGACAGAGCGAGTGCTACAGCCCCCTGGCAGGAACAGATTTGATCAGGGACAACGCATGGAAAATATAACGCATCTGTAATGAAGTTACTGATGGCATTAAATATGCTTGAGATGACTGTACTAATAGTAGAAAAACTAGACCTTAGAAGGGGAATTAAATTCCAAGTGTCCAAGAGTGATGCTGATGATCGTAATGTGACAGCAAGAACAAGCAAGGCTGGTTGACAAAGTCCCAGATGTCAACGCATGAGCCAGCTGAGTTCCTGAATTGGTTCCCATAACTCTTGGCATAGTCTCAAAGCCATCGTAAGAACACCATCCAAAAGGACTCAGAGCTGAATATTTTTTCACCCTTTGAACATTGGGAAGAAGGCAGACTAACATCATCACTGTAAAAGGCTATGACTTGTGGGGACTTCCTTCTCCCCTTTGCAAAGGCCTCCTGAAAAAGCACTGCAGAAATGTCATAAAATATCCAAGTTCTTTTACAGTGTTGGTCAGTAAATATTAATATTTATCATAAGTAAAAGAAATGTCTTAAACTGCCATCTTCTTCCCAGCCTAATTATTTTTAATAATTTTGAATGAAGTTTTCATTTTCATGAAGTTATTTGTCATTCTACACCGATCCTTCATAGGCGGTTTCAATACTTTTGCTGACTGGTAGTCAAATGGTAGATGTAAAATAACTACTACTTGTTGAGGCCCAAAGTTTAGCAAACCTAAAGACAATGAGATGCCGTTTTCAGTGTTCCTCTTAGAGTTACAAGGCTTCAGATAGGTGATTCTAGTTAAACCTTTGCCGTGAGGCTAAGACATGAGGCAAAGTCAGTGTGAAAATTTGGAACGTCTCTTTCCCTTTTCCTTTACACCCATCTCCCCTCCATATGAGAAATTTAATGTGTAAAGAAATCACTCTATTAAGGGACAGAAAGCTGCCTGCCGCCATTTAGGGATCAGGGGACCCTCAGTGGCTGCTGTGGAAGTCTGCCAAGGAGGTGACCTAGAGGGCTGGCACAAAATCCTTATGGGGCTTATGCCTGTGCTGGGTGGGATTTGAGAGGAACCAAGCCCTCAGAGATGCAAATTAACTGGAGTATCACCTACTTTTCTACCACCCTTAGTCATCTTGAATGAAAGGCCTTTCCTGAAGCCTGCTAACTTGAATAGCAGGAGACTGAGAGCTGAGTTCTTCGTTCTAGGCCTCCCATTTTTGAAGGGCATTAGGAACTTAAGACTCAGGATCACTTTGGTAAGAACACTGTGGGTTTTGTAACTTGTTCAGGGTTCTTTTATTTGACAGTTGGTGGCCTCGTATGTACAGGGATCAGTTAATCCTTAACATTAAATGCCAGTGTGTCTGTGTGCGGAGCCAGCCATACGCTTTCTCAGTGGGGTCGGTTCTGAAAATCCCCAGGGAGAGAAGCCAGTGACCAGAGAATGGGAAACAGGGACAGTCCCTGGGAACTGCCTGGGGAGGGGAAGTGGCCTTGGAATAAGGAGGAACGGGGCAGAGGCAATTGGCGAGCTGCGGGCTGCCCGCTGCCACTTTAGGGTAGTGGTTTTCCGCCTTTGAAAGAGGAGTGGCTTCCAGAACTCCTGATGCCCTGGGCGCCGCAGACCAATCCCAGCAGCCTCTCTGGGGTGACGCAGCCCTGGGGGTCTCTTACAGAGAAGGAGGTGGTCGCAGGGTGCAGTCAAGGTCCTGACCCCTGCTTCAGGAAGCACTTCTCCAATTCAACGTGCGCTCGAATCCCCCGGGGAGCCTGTTGAAATGCAGATTGGGATTCTGAGTGTCTGCAGGAGTGCCCGAGGTTCCGCATTTTCTGTGGCTCCCAGGCCGTCCCAATGCGCGGGGGCAGGGCCTGTGGTGGGAAAGCCCCTGACCTTAACTCCGGACACCAGCTGATTCTGCACAATGATATTTTTTGTCTGCCTTTAAGCTGGTGCTCAACATCTGAATTCCAGACTTTTAAAAATATAAATCTTGGAAATCCCATTAAATTTAGAATAAAATCTAAATGCGTTAAAATGGCTTGCAAATCTTTTAATGTGACACGGACTTCAGCCGCTCTCTGCCGGCTCACCCTGCACCAGGGGCACAGTAAACTCTTGCAGCTCCCCCAGCAGGCCAGATCTATCCTCCCTGCCAAGCCGCTCGGAATACGTCCCCCTCTGTAGCCTCAGGGCCTGCTACCTCTTCAGATTAAATCGCTTTAGCCCTTTTGGATTACCCATTCTAAATAAGCAACCTTCCCTGCGCTTACAGCCTAACCCCGCCCCCGCAGAGCAGTGATTGCTATTTGAAATTGGTCTGCTGATTTGTTTGCTTATTGCTTTTCTGTCCGCTTGCACCGGAGTATCAGCCATGAAAGAAAAGCTGCTGTCAGTCTGGCCCACTGCTGCATTCCCAGCTCCTGGAAAGAACCTGACACATAGAGGGATGCATACACACAGAAAGTGAAAATGAGTGATGGGAAAATCAGCCATATATATGTATGCACACAGACATATAGCAAGAGAATAAATTTTCAGTAAATACAGGCTGTTGCTTAAGAAATCATAAGGATCTGGGGTTTTCTGATAATTGGTGATTAGAAGTGTGGTTGAAACAATGGGGTCATCTACTCACCTTCTAATGCACACAGGACTTCTAATACATGGTTTTAGGAAAATTTTAATGAATTCATATACATTGCTGAAGCTGAATTCACATTTACAGTGAGAACATTTACCCAGTTATGAAAAAACACTGCAGGCATAAACTACAGCAAGATGCTTGTGTTCTTTTCAGACCTTTTGTCTTGGTGAAAACTATTATCCCTGGAAGCATTTGCTGATTCTGGCTTCCCTGTGTGAAAGTTTTGGCTCTTAGACCAATTGAATTCTCACCGAAAGTCCCCTTTGGCAGATTACAGGTAATAAGTAATGAAGACATGTCTGTGATCAGATTGGGAGGTACAAATACTTAAATGGTTTTTATATTTTGGTTTCTAGCTGATCTTTTCTCAATTACTCTGAATTGAGTAAGTACTCACTGTACTTAATTGCACTTGAGTTTGTGCTCTTAACATTGGTTTTGTGGATTGTCTATACTTTTATATTTAAATTGAAGTGGTAACAGATGATGTGATCACATTATTACAAAACTCCATATGTATGTAAAGATAAATAATGACAAACTCTCTTTTATCCCTGACTTTTGTTTAAAATGATTAAAGAAGACAATTTAGGTGATATAAACAAACAAACTTCATTTTATTTCGCACTTCATGAAGCAAGCAGTCTCATCCTAAGGGTCCAGAGAATTGCAAAATGCGGTGTGGAAAGAAGGAAGCTTCTAGAAGACAAAGAATAAGCAACAAAGGAGTAAGTACAGAGCCTGGAGCTGGCATGGCACTTGGGATAGGCTGAGTGGACATCCTGTGGTCTTGGTCAAGTGGAGCGCTTTCACGGACACGAATATTACCTAAGGTTCAGTTTGTGGACACAGCCCCCTGGCAGGAGTGGCTCCGTCTTAGGCCTAGAAATGTATTTCAACACTTTAATTCCCAATTCCTCCCAGGTTGTCTGTTTCTTTTGTACCTTTCAAGAAATGTTCTATGCAGCAACAGTGCTTAAGTGTGTTAATCTGCAAAATGGGATAATGATATTGCCTGTCTCATTAGGCTTATTGGGGATTAGATGCATTAACACATGTAAAAATATTGACCATCATGCCGGGTATATATCATGAATTTCATGATTTTTAAAAATCATAATTATGCATATACTCGTATTAAGGTTGTATTTCAGTGCTGTCCAAGTAAAAAATATTTTACGAACCATATGTAATTACTAAAAATGGATGAAAAGTGTATATAATAAAAAATAATTTTCCCTCCCACCCATTGTCTGTCTTACAATTCCCCTTTCCAAAGGGAACTCTCTCTCTCTCTATGTATATGTATAATATATGTATATATATAACATATGGATATATGCCCAGAGATGTGTAGGTTATTTACTCTTTATTTTTATACACATTTGCTGCATTCTCTCTCAAATAATAATTCGCATTATTAACTTACTGGGATAAATCATGTTTTATTGAAATCACAAGCACACTGTGCCTGCCCCTGCCTCCCTGCCCGTTCGATTAAGTTCCGTTGAGTTCGGCATGGCCAGCCCACAGGTCCTGTGCGATGACACGCTTCACCTGCCACTTCCCTCTTTGTAAACTACCATGAAACCTTCATTCTTGCGGCATTCATGGTGGGCATTTAACCTTCCCTTGGCAGGAATACAGCATACGCATACTGAGTCCGTCTCTGTTCTTTTCACATTAGCCCTAGACAGTTAGAATTGTGCTCCTTGTGGCCAACTCAGCCAAAAGCACACATGTTCAACATGAGCTTTTAAAGTTTGGGCAGTACTCATAAAAAGGGATGCAGAAAATGTTTGTTTTAAGGTTTTCATCAAAATGAAAATACAAAATCAAAAGGAGTCTCAGAGAGAACCTGTGGGCCCATGAACGTCTGAGGTTGAGAAACACAAGCTTAATTATTTCTGTATATATACTCCTCAGGACTCAGCTCAAGTAAGATTTATGTGACAACATTCAACCGCCAAAACTAAGTCAGGTGGCCAAGTTATATGTATGTATACCACAAGGTACTCCTTTAAAAATTCAGTTAATTACTTACATGGTCATGTGCTTAATGCTGTCTTTCCCATTACAGTGCAAGCTCTGTCACAGGTACCATGTCTAGTTTATCCACTGCTTTATCTCTAGTGCATAGCACAATGCTTTCACATAAGAGGCATTTAAAAAATAGTTTTTGAGTGATTAAGTAAAGCATCTCTGAGTCAAGAGACTTTACCTTGGTCATACTGTCTTTACCTTGGTCTTTATGACCTTGACCAGTGATTAATGTCTGCAAGTCGCAGTCCTGTATTTCATAAAATGAGACGAGTAGAATAGATTAGAGATCCCCAAACTTGGCATCACCTGGAAAGCCTTCTAAATAAAACAGATTGTAGAGCTCCACATATAGACATTCTGATTTATTAGTTTAAGGGTAAGTCTAGATAATCTATTTTAAAAGCTTCTGCGATTATGGTGTAGAGCCAGGGTTTGAAAATTTGAATTGGTTCTACCAATCGTACTTTGTATGTATTAGTTCTTGACTTGTGTTCAAAATGTCATAATTGAAGGCCTAATATATGCTAAATATAGTACTGGGACTGCTCATAAGAGGAATATTTAGATTTCCTGACCCCAAAGACTTGTTGGCTGAGGGACACATAAGTGATCTAATAGCTTTTGAACACACTGGTAGCACTGGATGTGGCAAAAATTTGACAAAAGGCATTCATCTCGGTTTGAGGTTTAGGGAAAGATTACAAGAGGAGATGAAACGGGTTGATCACCGAAGATGGGTAGGAATTAACCAGGAGAGGGAGGTATATAAACAGGAGGGATGGGATGTGCAAGAACCCAGAAGCACGAGGAAACCTAATTCACTGGACTCTACAAATGATTCCCAAAGTCGTGGCACAGCCAGAGACAGTAGAGTTTTGGGGAAGTCTCCAGAGAGGAAGCTGTCTCTGTGGCCGAGAACATGGGTTTTGAGGCAGAAAGATCTGTTTTAAATCCTGGTTTTGTTATTCTCCTTTTGTGACTCAAGAAAATTAACTTGTTCACACTGTTTCCTTATTAGTGAGGTGGGCACAACAATACCTGTCTTGTAAGAGTACTATAAAGATTAAATGAGGAAAAATGAGGCTATCTATAAATAGCTCTTAACACAGTGCCTGGTGGATTGTAACCAAAAAAAATATGTCCCAAAAAGGCAAGTTCATTGCAGCATTGCCTTTTTGTTTTTTGTTTTAAATGATTACAAGGTACTGATATTGTATTTAAAGCTTTATTTAAATTTAAAAAATGTAGTTATTATTGTCACATGGAAAAAATTCAAATGGTATAAAATGATGTTCAGGGAAAAGTAAGTGTCCTCAAGCCCACCTGTCTGTTCTATTGTTTGTTCTATACAGGGGTAAGCAGGATATACCAATTTTAGAGATATTTTGAAGCACATCTGAAATAGGAAAAAATGTTTATACAGGGGTAAGCAGGATATACCAATTTTAGAGATATTCTGAAGCACATCAAAATGTTTATCAGTATGGAAAAATGGCTGGAGAGTAGACACCCTTTGGATGCAATGCAGCAATTTAAAAAAGCAAGTTGCATAATGATGTGTTCATTGTGATATCTTCCTTTTAAACACACATAATAATGTTACATATATATGTATATACTTATATATACATATATATGTCTATAAATATATAATTTCATGTTTATAATCATCTGATGATTAAAAATTAGGTGCTCTTTACTATGGTATTTTCACAATCTAATCTAATCTTTTAAATATTTATATTTCAATGATATAACAGTGTGCTTAATGAATAAATGTATTTCCTTGTCTCCTAACTTGAGAGAGTTGCTTCTAAAAGTAATTTATGCATTGTGATAGGATTGCTGAATAGGTCTGTGTGGCTCAGATTTTATATCCTTAGACCCTAACACATCATTTGGAATTCTGTGACTGTGTTTGACAGGGTGTCTATGGACACTCTGCAATTTTTTTTAATTGAAATATAGTTGACATACAATATTATATTAGTTTGAGGTGTACAACATAGTGATTTGACATATACATTACAGAAAGATCACCACAGTGTAGTTACCATCTGTTACCATACAAAGTTATTACAATATTATAGACTATACCCTATGTTGTACTTTATATCCCTGTGACTTATTTATTTTATAACTGGAAGTTTGCACTGCCTAATCTCCTTCTCCTGTTTTTCCCATCCCGACTCCTTCGCCCTCTGGCATCCACCAATTGGTTCTCTGTATTTGTTAAGTCTGTTCCTGTTTTTGAAACAAAACAGATTTCTGTTTTTTAGATTCTACATATAAGTGAAATCAAATAATCTTTGTCTTTCTCCACCTAGCTTAGTTCACCTAGCATAATACCCTCTAGATGCATCCATGTTGTTGCAAATGGCAAAATTTCATTCTTTTTTACAACTGAGTAATATTCCATTATGTATCTATATGCCACATCTTTATCCATTCATCAATCGATGGACACTTAGATTGCTTCCTCATCTTGACTATTGTAAATAATGGTACAGTGAACATAGGGGTGCAGGTATCTTTGGATTATTGTTTTCATTTTCTTCAGATAAATACCCAGGAGTGGAATTGCTGGACAGTATGATATTTCTTTTTTTACTTTTTTGAGGAAACTCCATACAGTTTTTCAGAGTGGCTGTACCAATTTACATTCCTGCCAACAGTGCACAAGGATTACCTTTTCTCTATATCCTTGACAACACTTATTCCTTGTCTTTTTGATACCAGCCATTTTGACAGGTGTGAGGTGATTCTTAATGTGTTTTTGGTTTGCATTTCCCTGATGATTAGTGGTATGGAGCATCTTATTATTAAAAAAAAATTTAAATTGAAGTATAGTGATATACAATATTATATTGGTTTCAAGTATACAACATAGTGATTTGATAATTATAAACATTATTAAATCCTCACCCCAACTAGTGTAGTTACTATCTGTCAACATAGAAAGTAGTACAGAACTATTGACTATATTCTCCAGAGCATCTTTTCCTGTGTCTATTGGCCATCTGAATATCTTCTCTGGAAAAATTTTCTATTGGTTCCTCTGCCCATTTTTTAATTAGATTATTATTTTATTTTTTTGGTAGAGTTTTATGAATTTTATATAGTTTTGATATTAACCCCTTATTGGATATGCCATTTGCAAATATCTTCTTGCCTGAAGAGAAAGATCCAAAAAACTATTGCTAAGACTGATGTCTAAGAGTTAACTGCCTATGTTTTCTTTGAGAACTTTGATGGTTACAGGTCTCACATTTAGGTTTTTAATCAATTTTTAGCTTATTTTTGTATATGGTGTAAGAAAGGGACACTGTAATTTTATTGCATTATGGTACACTAGTAGAAACAGGTGAATACTTTAAGTATGACAAGCCATAAGTTATTTCTTTAGGTATCTATGACTATATAAAGTTTATCCTTTACTTACTCTTAGCTATTTTTCTTATATACTAAATGTATACACATTAATTATAAGATGCAGTTGGATTTCAGAATGATCCAATGTGAAAAATGACTTAACATCAAGTATATATGGTATTTCAATGACATTTCTGTTTAGTACTTTGTTAGGCAGAAATAATGAAAGAGGGCAGCTTTATACTATGGAATCTCATAGCTTTTCCACTTAGATTATTGTTTTTCATTCCACATTTTAATTTTTAGTCATTTTTTAGTGGAAGAGGTTATTGGTTGCATTGTTTTTCTTTTGCCTATGACAGTTCAACAGGCTTCCATTTCCTTTAGGATTTTTTAAAATAACATAAAAACGTGTATACTACCAGATTTCTTTTGATTTTTTGTTTTCCCTCTTTTTTCTTTCTTTCTTTTTTGTTTTTTTTTTTTTGGTTGAAGTAGACTGGGGGAAGAGAAGAACTCACTTGTTATACCAATGACAAGGTATCTTCATTGTATAGATCCCTCAACTGTTGCCTAAACTTTTGGGGCCACATGTTTCAGAAATTAGAAATCATCTCATTTTAGAAATCATCTGATTGTAGAAATCAGGTAATTTAGCACATATGCCATATTCCATGACACACCCAGGGGGTCTGGGATGGTATGTCTTATGCAAACAAATCAACATTTCACCAGCATAATATGTTTATTTAATTTATTTACATAATAAATTATATTTACAAAATAACTAAAGAATATATCTAGCCTCGTATAGGTTCAGGACAGGTGTTACTGCCAAATAAGTTTATGCCAAACTTAGAAAGTATACTTTATTGTATTGCAGATACAGGATTATATGCACATATATACACACACATGTATGTGTTTACACACACACACAAACTCACCTATATACAGTTCTTAATATCCATTCAAAGATGTTAGCATTAGTAACTTCATTCAGATAATTTTGCTTGGCTTGTCAAGGACACTTTTTTCCCTGTCAAGGTACAGTGCAGGATCTTCTGTAATTTGAAGAAATAATTATGCTTTCTTTTTCTTAGCAATTCTTCTATGTCAGTAGGGAATGGAAACAACTGTTAGGAACATTGCAAAAGCATAGGCTTTATAAGTAAACAATCACATTTGAATCCCAGTGCCCCCATTAACTGACACAATAATGAAATGTCAGCAGGAGCTCATGTAAGTCAAACTGACATTCAAGTAGAGGTGGGTAGTGGTTGACTTTGGGGAGGAGGAAAGAAGTAGTGACTAATAAGGGCAAAGAGAGGCTGTTAGATGCTAATATTTTGTTTCTTGATTTTGGTGGTTGTTGTATGTTTACTTTATGATAATTCATCAGCCTGTACAATTATGATGCCTGCATCTTTCTTCATGTACTACTTCTGTTATTAATATTTAAATGTTTATTAGTTAAAAAAAATAAAGGATCCTAAAAAAATAAAAGTAGATCCTAAAAGGGAGTGACAAACTTCTGTAATCCACAGATCCAATGTGGAAGATATTTCATAAAAGCCATGTATACAGTAAAAAATATTGAAGAATATCATGGATATTATTAAAATTAGATACAAACATACAAAAATGCTTAGTGATTATCAACAAGATGTGATATATTTCTATGCATCAGTTAGTAAATGCTGCTTCTGGGTCAGTTGAATAAAACAGATTGAATAACAGATTCTTTGATTAGGAGATTTTTTTCCAGCTACTTCTGGAGTTCTGGGGTGTAACTCACCAATTATGAAATAATAAAAAACGACTCTGTAAGTAGCTTAGTATTTTTATTACATAAATGTTTAAAAATAGTTCAGGAAAATATTTTATTTTTACTCTGAAGACTTGTCTTTTTGAACTAAAACTGTTTGAAAAATAGTTTGGAAAAATCATTTCTGAAAATGATTTTTTCTTTTTTTCAAACTAAAATGTTTGAAAAATAATTCAGAAAAGATATTTTTCCTTTGAAGACTTGTATTTTTTATGGAACAATTAGGGAAAATTTGGTTTAGATTATAATCTTGTGGGCAATGGGAAGCCATTTTGTATTTTAAGAATGGGACTGACAGTTTCATTTCCAGTGTGGCAGACGTGAAGGCTAGAAGAGAAGAAGAGAAATAACGGATAGGGGTCTGCTCCAGAAGTTCAGGCAAGAGACGAGAACCTTAATTCTGTTGAATAGCAGGGTCAACTGAGAAGACAGAACTGATGCAAGAAATTCAAGATGGTAAAATTGACAGGCTTGGTGGTAGTGATCCACGCCCAGATCCCTCCTGAATGGTGTTCAGTTTTTCCAGTTGGTGGGAGTGCCATTGGCAAACAGCTTTCAGCTGCCAGCCAGCCCCGTCAGGGATTGTCTCCACTGTAGCCAGATGCTGCCCACATCCAGTGCCTGATGAGGAACAGGAGCAGCTTCACGTACATGCAACCTGTGCAGTCTCACAAAGCCCGTGACAGGAGGGGCCTAGTGCTTGATTTAATGCTCCACTGTCACCCCCTTAGAAATCTTAATTATCAAATAAAGAGCCTTGCATTTTCATTTTGCACTGGACCTTGCAAATCACGGAGCTGGTATTGATGTGTGAGTATAAAGGCCTTGTCATTTAAGCCCATTGCAGGGTAACTCTGAAAAATTACTTCTAGCTTCAGAGCTCCCCATGGTGTCAGTTGAGACAGTTGTTGAACTTGCATTAAAGCTGATTTCACTTTCCTTCTGCTTAATCTTGCTCCATTCCCCTTTCTTCTACAGGCGTTGTTCCCAAGGGGACTCCTTAATAACCTTCCTGCACACTAAGCTCCATCTCAGAGTCTGCTCCCTGGAGAACTCAACCTGCAAATGGGATATTTTGGATATAGGAGATGAGGGCAAGAACAGGAATCAGGGACAACTCTGAGATGGTTTGCCTTGACTTAGTGGATGATGATGCCATTTATAGAAAAGGAGGCACAAAAAAGAGGAGCCTTTTATAGGGAGGGAAAATATAACAAGAGGTGTGGTATTGGACTTTAAGACTTCAGTTTTGTACTTTTAATTATGATGTCATTGAAGGCCACCCAGGACATGACCACTTGTGAGATATTAATCTGGAGCTCTGCAGAGAGGTTTGGGCTGGGGTCATGGTCTGACTCAAAGGAGTGGATGTCATTGTCCAAGAATAGTAATATAAAGAGGGCTGAGAGGAGACCACCACTATCTAAGAGTCGAGCAAAAAGATCCAGCAACCAGCTAAAGAAAGAACAATCTGAAAGAAAGAAGGAGAACCAGGAGAGAACGTGTGTGGTTGGAAGCCAGACTGAAGTGAATTGAGCTGGAGATTATTTGGAGGTTAGAAAAGGGAGATGAGTGACTCAAGGCCAATTCATCCTGATGTGTGGCTATAAAAGGAAGGCAAGAGATTGGGGCAGCTGGTAGGGGTACAAGGTCGAGGGAAAAAAATTTTTTTTGATTGTTTTAAAGATGGAAGACAGTTGAGAATGTTTATTTTGCTAAAGAAAAGAAAAGTGCATACCTTAGAATAGGCATGCTTAGATTCTAGGATGACTGGCACAGAATTAAGTGGTAGCTCCTTTGTTACTTCTCTCTTCCCCATCCTCCCCTCAAAATAGTAGTATTCAGTTTTAACTTTTGCTATGATCATTTCAGTAAAATCATTCGGCAAGGATGCTACTTTTAAGCCAGGGGAAATGATGAGCCCCTTCTCCCCAATTCATCCTGGTGTCAGACTTTTGCAGAGTGGTGAGTCACTAGAGGGCAGACTTGTCACACTGCCTTAGAAATGGGATCTGTATTGGTGAATTCAGGTAGAGCAAAGAGGAAGGCCAAAGACAGGAAAAGGAAGATTTAATGCTATGCCTTGGGGTTTACGTCTAGAGCAGTGAGTCCCTATTGATCATTTCTTGACTTTGGCTAACATGGTAAGCCATTATTGACAAGCCAGGTGATAACAAGGATATCCTCTTCTTTTTTGCCTTCAAATATTATTTTAGCTGCCTATATTTATTTAATTAGAACTGATCCATTTCCTCTAGTTTCTTCAACAGATATTTACTGAGCATTATCATGATTGTTCAGGCACACCAGGTGCTGGTGACACAACAGTGAAAAAGACTCACAAAAAGCCTTGCCATCATGGACCCTATATTCTAGGGTAAGACCAAAAATAGATACATATAAATTATATATTATACTAAATAAAATAATTTATATAGTATATTACAAGCTGCTACATGCTGTGGAGAAAAATAAAGCAGGGAAAAGGATCAGAGAGGGTGGAGGGAATTGCCATCAAGCTAACTGCTTATATAGTTGTGTTCTGCACAGAGATGTTTAGGGAGGCTTAAGTAGGGACTGAAATTCAGCCAATCTGCTGGGGAGAAAGGTACCTTTTATGGACAGATCATGGCCCGGCTTCAGGAAGCTGTAAGTGGTAACCAAACGACCTGCCTTTAAGTGGAGTACTCATTGAACTATCCTTCTGGGACATTTGAGAACTTGAGCTTCTGAACCCTTAGAATATAAGCCTTTACCTAAGTTTTACAAACTCTACAACAACTTTCTTTTTGTTGACAAAAAAATCAGGCATAATAGAATTAAAATTTCATTCAAGTCCACAATATTCCATCAGTTGTGTTCACCTTATCTATATAGCCTGGCAGACGGTCATAGACTAGTCAATGAGTTTGACGAGATTTCCTCCTCACAGTCAGGCTGAGCATTCTTCCATATTTGGCATTGTTGACATTTTTGCACTGATCATGTGAAGATTAAATCCATTATATTTTTGGGATTCCAAGTGCAGGTGAATAGTCTATAATTTTCAGGGCTATCACAATTTTTCATCCAAAATGAACCTAGCTTCTGCCCTTTCAAATATAGCACATATGCCCTGTCTTCCAATGTTTCTTAGTAAGAGCTAATGGCTTGGCAGTGTGGGCTAATTTTTTGAGTATTTTCAGTTGGGTGCCAGTTAGCCCTCCCTATCTAAAGCACATTTCAACATTTTCTTCCCAAGACAGTCTTGTCTGCTACTCTGTTGGTACAGATGGTACATATTAAATGTATTAAATTGTAGTTACATTTTAAAAAAGTTATGATTAAGGTTTGAAAACTTCTACTTAGAAGATATTAGTTATGGAGTATGCCATGTGAAAAGAGGGCAACAGCCTCAGCACACTTTTCTTTCCTGATACCATTAATTTTCTATCTACCTTGTATTTTTCTTGCAATATACTATTTTGTTTGGGTCAGCTGATTTTGTCCTGTCTCTGTACCTTCTCTTAATGAGGGTAAAATCTTGTGGTTAGTCCCAGAATTGTAGAAAATCCCAATTTAGAGTTTGTAGAGGAAAAGACAGAGGACATTGTTTTTTGCAGGTGAAGATTATTGTATCCACTTTGGGTGGTTAAAAAGTTAAGTGCCCATTTATTGAGTCTCATTGTCTTTTCCTATCTATCTTATTTCTCTTTTCCCCTTTCCGCCACCTTGCTGAGCATCCCCATAACTATTTTCTTGAGTTAAAACCAACTAGTCACTGTAAGAATCCTTCCCAATGAAAGCAGTGACCCCTTCTCTTGAGTCCGTCTCCATTTGCCTAAAGGATTTGTTCCTTTATATCCATTTCCATTACATTCTCTTTGTGTTTTTTAGCTAAGTGATGCAGTTCCTCCTCAGATAGTCTAATTACAGCACAATCAAAATGGAAACAGAAAGGAGAAGCTGACTATGCTGCAAGTATTCCACACTCAATCTGAATTCCTCAGACACATATGCTTACATCCGTGACAATATGGTTTACAAGAAAAGGAGGAGAAAAAAGGTCTGTCCATCATTCCCTGGAAAAATGGCATAATCCATGACAATGAGAGACTGAATATACAAATGGAATGGCTGAACCACATACACAAATAGGACTCTAACTCACAAGCTGCAGCAACCTGTCCAGGAAACCAACCCCCTTATTTATAATAAAGAGCTCCAGAAGCCAGCCTACTATACATTGTGAGACCTCTTTGGAACTCCAGAGTTACTTAAGCTGAAGACATTTGAGATCAATAGACTCAGAAAGAACCCTTCTTGGAGCTTCCTTTATCTGGCTGAACGAAGCACCTTCTGGGAAAGGAGGCTACCTGGATGGGACACTAAGAGGTGGAATCAAAGTGAGGAGAGTGAAGAGGAGGATGTGGCGGTGACTGACAGTGAAATAGATGACCAAGCTGTCCCACCCCTCATACACATACATACACCTGGATGGTGCTCAGGTTTCAAGGGACTCACTCCCTTGTAGACTGGATTACCCCAGCCTGCAGGGAGGCTTGGCCCTATGAGGGGAATCTCTCTGGATATAGGGTGCCCTGGAAATCTATAGAGGAGGTATAATAAATCCTTAGGGAGTTAGGAATGAGACAGGCAATCTATACCTTTTGTCTTTGAGGGCCCTGATCAGGCCACTTTCACTGCAGCAATTAAAGTCCAGATATTCCAGTCTGCCCCAGCACCTGGTATGAGATGCTGATATCCATGCTTGAGCCAGTTGTGGGACAAGACATTTATGATGCTGGGCAGTTGTGGATAAAGTGAAGGTTCCTGTGGCCAGGATTCTCACCTGGCCCTGGTTGGCTAGCTCACTACACATGTGTGGGCAATGCATCGTTATTGACTCTATAGAAAGAGCCCTGCCCAGTGCTCTGGGTGATACAGTGGCACAGCTGCAAGGCTGCAGGGGAGCAGAGCAGAGGCTGGAGTGGTGGCAGCGCCGAGGGCAGAGGCCAGAGGCTGGCTGTGCAGGCAGAGAGGCCCCAGAGGACAGCTGTGCGGGACGGCTGTGCAGGCAGAGAGGCCCAGAGGCAGAGACCGGCTTGCTGCATGCAGACTCGCTCTGAGTGAACGGGATTTTAGTGTTTGACCTGCCACAGTGGAAATAAAATTGGGTAGAACCCTTTCACCCCAAGAGCATTCTACTGTCATTTCTTTGGTCACATTGAATCTATAGTGAACTTGCCCAGGGCTGAAACCCATTGGCAAGATAGCAGTCCATTGCTGATCTGGGGGAAACTGACAGGTACTGGCTGTGGGAAAAACCTAAGACAATGAAGAAGCTCGAAAGCACAAAGGCTGTTCCCATCAGCTGTAAGGTGTTGGGTAGAAGTCACCTAGATGCTAATGTTGTTTGACTGCATTGCTGCCAGGACCCCACCTGAAAAGACAGATCAGCAATCCACCTCTGTGTTGCCTGGCCTATGGAAAACCTTAAAACCTGAAAGACAGCTCACACCTGCCCCACCTCCCCCGACCACCTCGGATGCTCCATCCGCTCCAGTGGAGGCCTCAGACATTACAGTCCGTTTCAGGATGGTGTCTCTCACACTCCGAACCAGGATGCTGGCCAAGACTGCCTCCAGGTGGGGACTGTTGGGGGCAATTGGAGGCCTCATATTGAGCTTATTATTCACTGATCCACCAGAAATAAAAGGTGATATTTCTGGTTGATACTGAAGCAGAATGTGCTCTAGTGCATGGTAGTCCTCAGAAGCTTTCTGGGCCTCTTTGTGCAGCAGTGATTATGAAGGGCATAGAGTTACAATCTGAAAGGTCCCTTTGACACTGAAAATTGGGAATGGAGGTTTTTATCTCTCCAATACCAGAGGACATATTAGGCCAAGATCAAGCTCTATAAACCTCTACAGGTGAATTCTACTTCTTGCTGATTTCTGGGCACACGGCAGAAGAGGGAGGCATGTAAGACGTAAAAGCTGGTCACAAGAGGTGGAGGGTAGAGGAGGTCACCCAGAGGACATGACCACAGGTTGAGCCAAGCGATGGACCTGCACTTGAGGCCCCTCACCCCCTCCCTCGTCCTTGGAATGAACACTCTTCTCACAGCCAGAGCCCTTTGTTTTCAAGGACGCAGCCTTGAGGGGCAATGTGTTGGGATCATCTGGACTGAGTATGTGACTGAAACCAGGTAAGGTCTCTGAATAAACTTTTAAGATTCTGGTGGGTGGAGGAGATCTTGTCTTGCAGACCAAGACAAGCCTCCTAGGTAAGTTCACTTGCTTATTAAACCTGTCAGCTTCCAATCTTGAGTGGCCTGCCTTTTCAGGGTCTCCTTGCCCTCTGTTTACCGGGTCCAGTTTTAGATTTCATCCGAGGAAGCTCCCGGGTTTAGGATCCAACATACCTTAGCAAGTTCTGAATGAAGAGCTTTTGCTTTTCTCATTGGTTGGTTTTGTTTTTTCCCCATAGTTGTGTTTCATTCATACGCCTTAGAAGTCTCTTTGGAATGACTTTCAATGGAAAATATTTGCTTTGATCCTTTCTATATACTATTTAAGTTCCCCACTGAGGTTTTGAAATTTCCTCTGATGCAATAGTACAGAAATCTTATTTGAAACAAATAAATTAATCCTGAAGAGGACAAAAAAATCAATATGAGAGAGCTGCAAATAAACCTGTTGTCTAAGCTCTTGAAAAGCCTCAAACTGCATAAATCATTTGCATTTTACTAAAAAGTATTTACACACTGATTGGAGTTGTGAAGGAGATGAGAAAATTCAATTATAAAAAGCCCAGGACCATGACAATGAAATTATTTGTCTAAAAGACCTTTTTTGTTCAAAAAAGTGTTCCAAAATTTGTAAAGTTTCACATTTGAAACATCCTTTGTTGATAGCCCTCCTCCACACCAAGACCACCACGACAAAGGAATAGAAAAATGCCCCAGGGTAGCTAAGTCTGGAGCAATTAAAATGTCGGGTTCTAGATAGGCCACTGTTCATGCTAATACTCCGCCCAGTGAAATATGAGAACTGAGCGGTGGCCTCGGCTATTCAAAAGTGGGCTGGTGCGAATGGACTTGGACAGTGGACTTTCAGCTTGGGGTGGGTACGGGCTGGAATATGTGAGAGAGATTGTATTTGATTTTATAATTCCTACTTCAGTGGGGGAAACCTGAGCATATTTAGAAGTAACTGGTGACATTTGTCTCTGGTCATGCTGTAAGGGAAATTGGTAATTTGATAAACTGATCATTTTTGTAAGGGCCACAAAATGATCTTGGGTCTCTTCTGATTCCAATACATAAGGGTCCTGATTTGTTTTCATTCCTGGATATCCAGTTATGTCTTCTTTGCTATTAGTACTTCTATAATTTTTAGAAGTGAAACACATTTAACTAAACATACTCAAATATTAATACAGGTTAAATGTGTTTGCCTCCCAGAATAGTGCTTAAAAAAAGCAAAATCCAACATGCAGAGTGGAAAGAACCTAGGCTTTGAAGCCAGGCAGATTTGGGTTTGTCTGTCCACTCCACCTGCATATAATGGTTAGTATATGGTTTTGGGGTTGGTTAGCCTTGTATTTGTGTTGGACCAAATTCAGAGCCTCTGTATACCCTATTTTCATCATCTTTTAAGTTAATGTGAAATTATCTCCTAAAGGGTTTGGTGAAAATTAACTGTAAAGCACATGGAATTGCTCAAAGTGAACAGTAGAAGAGAAATCTAGTTTCCTCTTCTTTCTCCCCTCCTCCCACTCAATCTTTTGATCTTACAAATGTCAGGCTAACTTTCAGACCAGATCTGGTGATTTCAATTCCAAATATGTTGTCTCCATTATAATTAGGCCCTTGTGACCATTTATGCTTTGGAAGAAAAATCAGTTACTTTTTATGGTTTGGTTCTTTCTCTTTTTACTTGTTATTTTTTGTTATTTCTATTGACTGGCAGGATTGGGAGGAGATAGTAGCACCTGGTTATATGCCTCATCTCCCTAACTAACCCAGTGGTCAAAATACAAGCTTGTTCATAATGGGTTATTATGAGAAATACAGCAAAACTGCTCTGTGTTCTATGACCCCCCCCCACCCTTCCACACACCCACCCTGTGGTAATGAAACTTAGGCTATGAGTTTCCAGCTTTCTTTCATGATAAAGCTAATTAAGCAAGAACAATACAGAAAGCAGTCTTTTTTTCCCCCCGGAAGTTATCTCTTAATTAAAACCATTCCCATTTTCTAGATAAATGAGTTGAACCTGTTGATGAACATGTATGCCTGCTTTTAAAGGCATGGGAATTACCATCTTAAGCCCTTGCTCCATTTCTTTGGTGTTAAAGCGCAGCTACTTAATCCGCTTTATCACAAGAAGTTGAGTACACTCCAGCTAGCACAGGCACTTTCAGTGCAGGGTTTCCACTTGAATCATGACTCCCCCAGGCTCAATTCTTTAGGTATTAGCAGCTTAAATGTGCAAGTACAGAGAGCGGCTTTGTTTGGGGCTTGGAAAAGAGTAAATCATTAAGCATCTTTAAAATGTCCAGAATATTTGAATAAATGCACCTGCCTGCAACTTGCTAATGTAAAATACTAGATGAACCCTAAGTAACACCAACAGCTTGGAGAGATTTTAGTGGTCCCTCCTGAATTTTGTTGCTGACACCTGGCAACATTTGGAACTATAAATAGAGTAGCAGGGAGGCAGGAAGAAAGCAAGATTTCCTGTTGCTGTCTCAATACATTGAATGAGAAGGTCTTTAAAGAAAGAAGAAAAAATAATTACATCTGGAAAAGAATGAGGGGCTGTTCTATGGCGGCATGGCTGCCACAGGGTCTGGTGGAGTGTACTGTAGTTAAAACACCCTGAATTCAGGTTGCAGTTGCAAGACTCCTCATAATTACGGGTGAAGCTGCAGGAAGCTGCCTAATCTTTCCAAGATTAAAGCCCAATTGTAAATTCCAGGACTCCAGGCAAGAAAACCAGGGACAGGTGTATTGTCTTCTCCATTTGGTTTTCTATCCCTAATCGTCCAATTTTAGAGAAGGCAGAGGGGACAGGCACAGGTGGAGGGGAGGGGTGTAGAGCAGAGTGGGGGAGGGGGGAGTTAGAGTTGAGGGTTCCAAAGTGATCTTGATTGGGTCCTGAGAAATGATCTAATTAGTGGTGTATATAAAATAACCTGTAGCTAGAGAGCATTCTAGAAACTGTTCGGTAAATAGACTGTTAAGCTTATTACCAGGCAGATAAAAACCGAATCTCTGCTTGGGTCTCCGTGTAGACTGGCTTCTTTCTTAGTGATTCCTCTTTGAAAAATCCAGGATTATATAGAGGCCGAAATCATCACTTTGCATACTCTAATCTTTTAGCAAGTGTGAGGGTGTAAACAGACTGGGTTCTAATTTCACCTCCACTTCCACTAGCCTCATGATCTCAGGCATGTTACTTCGATTTCCCAGGTCTTGGTTTCCAAGCCTCACAAGTATACTCCGAAAATTAGATGATCCTTGTCAAAAGCCTAGCAGAATGCTGACACTTATTCATCTTTAGTTTCTTTTCTTCCCCTGGAATACCAAAAGGCACTTAGTTATTTGTCAGATAAATTGGTTTAACTATAATTTCTTGCTTTATTTTAGCATTATTATGCTAGAAGGAAAAAAAAAATTGCAATGCTCTCTTCCCTAGGGGAAGACTCTAACACTCTCAAATTTAAAGGTAAGTTGAACTTTGAACAAGTCTGAAACATTCTCTATAGCCAGGTTTCCAGTCCTAATTTTGTATCAAAGGAGTCTAAGAGATTTGAGCCTAACATCCAGCTATTTTAATGGGTTTTCTAAGAGTGTGAACTGACTTATTATATAGGCAGCCCCTTCTTTTCATAGAAGGGTTAAAAAAGCCAACATTTTATCCTGAGGATTATAGGATTACCTCTAATACTATATTTCAACATCTGTTATAAGATCTAAGGAACTCAAAAATGATAAATTATGATATCTATCCAAGGTGAGATTTTTCTTTACAGAAGCATTTTAAACTGTTAATTCCTAAGTTTGGCTCTCTTAGCTATTTACTCTTATAACTGAGTTCAGTAGGAAAAAATCTTAAATTTGCAAGTGATCAAGCAAAATCAAATTGACCCATAACGTCCTTCTTCATCCTTCTTAATTGAACCTCTGACATTTTCTCTGCACATGGTCCAGCCTGAACAGGGCTCCTGTTCCTACTGACCTTAGCTTTCTTCTATTAACTTCTGATAGCAGACTCCACACTGGTTTGGAGATCTATTGCCTAAAGACAAATCTTCCCATGCTGTGGGGTAGTATCAGAGCACTCAGCAGGGAGGGTTGCAGCCTCCCGGTGATTGTCCTACTGATGCCTGACAAAAGCAAGGGGAAGTTGGTTACCACATAAGTTTGAAGTCACATTTTTGCACATCTAACATTTCTGAAATTGGGATGTGTCTTACAATCTAGGGCATTTTATAATAACTGCCGACCAGGGGAGCAGACGTGACCTAGTTACCATTGCTGGGACATGAGACTCCTAGGTTATTTCTTTGTGGCATGACTGAAAAATTGCAACTCCTTAAAATTTCAATCAACAGACCATTTCAGAAACATTGGAGAAAGACTAAATCTATATGTGGTTTGGAAACTATCCATTGACACTTTAGAGTAAGATCAGAAAAGCCCCAGAGATCATGGAGTGTTCTTTTGCTATGATAACGTAATGGACAAAAGTGGTTGAAAAACATTGGAATCAATGAGACTGAGTTGAGAAGTGATTCAGATCAGTCAGCCTCTGAATGTGAAGTATTAGGAATACCTTAATTGACTTATTTCACTTTTATTTTCCCTTATATAAGTATAAGGATTATATATGACAGAGCCCTTTCAGATTTATTTAGACATAAATTTCTTTTGATAGGCATAAAATAAAAATTCTAAGTGATAGAAAAACATTTTGTTGTAGTTTAATAGGTTGGTATTTAAAAAAAAAATCTTAGAATTGGCTAATAGTGAACTGTACTATTGGTGGCACCTTAGATTTAATGTAATACACTGTCATTATTATTGAGAGTATGTGGATTATGCTATGGATTATTTTCTTGTAGAGATTTATCCAAATTTCACATCCAGTTAATTTATCATCCATATGCACTATATCACCAAAAGCCATGGAAATATAAACATCATATTACCATTGACTTTTTTAAAATTCCTGACACAAAATTCTATCACTTTCAGTGGGCACTAATGTGAATGTATCAATAAAGTTATCTAATGGTTATTCTTTTTGTGGCCTCATAAATGCATTACAATTTTCCTTTATAGTTGAAGGTGTATGTAGGTATAAGAGAAATAATATACTCTTAATATTGAGTTTAGGAGATGTTTATCATTCAAATTTGGAAAATAACAAGATCTGTTTTAAATAGATGCTATCATAAATAATAAAGACATCAATAAAACCCCCAAAATTGTATTTTAAAAATGGTGTTTGCTGAAAAGCAGGCACAATTACAATAATTCTTAACCAAGATGCTGTTTTCTATCAATCATTTTGAAAAGGAAATACAAAATATTTGCAATACATTATGTAGAAAACAGATTACAAAACACAATAAAAAATATGTCTCCCCTGCAAAAAGAAAATACCAAAACTTTTCAATTTCAAGTGGCTTATACTCTACATAAAACAATTTCTTCCTGAATTGACATTCTATTGACTATGTAAAGCCTACAATGAATATTTGACAACATTCACTCTCCAAAAAATATTTACTGGTTACTGTTCAAGGTGCTTGGGGACACAGCAGTAAAACCTTGTCATTGAGGAGCTTAGATTCTAATGGGATAGATAACAGGGGCTTTATTGTATGATCAGTAATAAGTGCAAAAGGGAAAAATAAAGAGGCATGGAGGATGGGAAGTTTTGGAAAGGGTTCAAATATTTTAGGTTGGGTGGCCAAAGACGGCCTCTCTAAGAAAGTGACATAAAAGCAGAGCCCTGAAGAAAGGAACCTACCCAGGTGGAGAGAGGCAGAGGGAACAAATGGCAAGCACAGAGGCCCATGGACAGTGCCTGGTGTGATCTCGAAGCAGGAGGTCAGAAGTGTTGGCAAAGGTCAACAGATATGACTGTGTTAGACTGAGTCAGAGAAGCAAAACAGGCAGAGCAGATCGTGTGGGTGCTGAAGGTCGGAGGAAGGGCACTGGTGCTCCTATGATTGGGATGGGAAGGTACTGGAGATCTTAGGTAGAGATGCACCCTGGTCTGACTGATATTTTACGTGGATGTTCTGGCTATTGTGTTGAGAATAGACTGGAGGAGTGGAAACAGAAGGACCAATTTGCAGGTTTGTAACAATCTAGGTAAGAAGTGATAATGTCTTAAACTCGGGTAATAGTAGGAGAGGTGTTGAAAATAAATCCAAATTCTGGATATATTTTGAAGAGTGCTATCATGATTTCCAAACTGGATGTAGTGTGAGTTCAATGATTACTGTAAGATTTCTTGGCATGAGCAACTGAAAAAGAGGTGCCCTTTATCAGGGCTAACAATGGGAACATGACGAAAGGAGTAGAACTGGGGAAGAGGGTGAGGAATATCAGGATTGACATTCTGGATATGTTAAATCTGAGATGCATTTGAACATCGATAGGAGTTGGATACACACGTATGTAATTAAGGTGGAGATTAATCTGGGAGTCATTAGTATACAGATGGCATTTGAAGCTGTAACACTGAGTGACATCATCAAAGGAATAGAGTGGTGTCCTGAAAGCCAGGTCAGAAGAAGTTTCATGACGAAGAGGCATCAAGTGAGTCAAAAACTATGATCACTGAGAACTGACCACTGAATTTATCCATATAAATGTCACTGGAGGCCTGATGGGAGTAGTGCGGTGTGGTGTTGGCTTGACTACAGTGGGATCTAGAGAGAGGGCAAGGAGAGCAATAGGGCCCAGGGTGCGTAGAGGATGATTTCAGGGAATTTTCCCATAAAAAAAGAAAAGGAAAAAAGGAGAGAAATACAGCAATACCTAGAGCAGAAGTAGTTTGGTGTTTGTGTTTTAGATGATAGGAGTACAAACCAAATGTTGATGTAATTATCCAGTGAAAAGAGGAGAGAAAAAAATACAAGACAAAAGATTTGCTGAACCTCTAGTTCTAGTGGGGAAGTGAAAAAATTCATGAATTCATATAGAGCTCTCCCTTTTCTGAATTCATTGCTCTTGTAACCTGTTCCATTAAATTGATTATTAGTCATCTTTTTATGCACAGCTGTCTTTCCTGCTAACTTGTAAGCCCCTTGATAGTAGTGATCATGCCCTGCCTAGGTAAGTGCCCAATAAAAGCTAGCTGACTCCGTCTCCATCACTTTCACTGAAAACGATTTCCTCCCTTACAACTCCCTGAGGAGAAGAGCCTATTATTGTTATCCATGTAAAAGTCCTTCAGGTTTTAAAAATTATTATTAAACTGCCTCTTCTTCTCATCTTTTTCAGTCTCTTAGTACTTTGTTTTAATCTCTAATTTCTGTTTTTAGTTTCTTTCCTTTGGCATCTCCCCAGTGCATCCTTTTTCTTTCTCCTTTTTTCCCGTTCTTTTTTCATTCTTTTGTTAATCCGAGTTTAACTGCAGGATCTGAGGTATGTACAGAAGGTAGGAATCCAGACTACACTGAGCAGTCACTGCCTTTTACCAGACAGAGGGGAGAAGGTGAAGACTCACCAAACTGTGTGTGTGTGTGTGTGTGTGCATACATTCCAGGCAAAAGGAGCAGCATGTGAAAAGTTGCAGAGATTAAACCACAAAACTTTTTCATCCACAGCTACATGTTCATCCCCTAGGTAATGCTAGCCCTCATATTTCTTAAATGAATGTATCAGTGAATCAACTACTCCCGTGATGATCAGGAGCTTCATTTACTTTTCTTTCCATATTAGCGTCAGGCCCATCTTTAGATTACTTCAGTTACAATCTGACCACTACCCTAAACTGCCAAGCAGTAAAAATTATAGCCAATGTTAACTGGGTAAGAATATAAAGCAATAGAACAGAGAGAGAAAAAGTTTGTACTCAGGCACCATGTACCTGGGAACAGACCTGCCCAAATCCCAGCTCTGCCGATGTGTAGCTGTGGGACTTGGGGCAGGTCCTATCCTCTCCGTGCCTCTTTCCTCATCTGTGAATACCTACTTCATAGGATGGTTGTGAGGATTAAATGAAGTAATAGAAAAAGCTTACAGCAATTCTAAATCTTATTCATATCCTTATCATTTTAGATGAGTTCACTGAGGCTTCCAGAGGTTAAAGAGCTTTCCTACAGCTAACCAGCTAGTCAACGCCTGGATTCGTCCTTATGGCATGGCAGGCAAGGCCCAGACAAGGAATAAAATGTTCTATGTTGAGGCCTCCCTTCACGTGAAAAGCGAGGTGGGGCATTGAGAAGCCAGAGGCAGGAGAAGGAAAGTGGTGTGGTTAGGAAATGATGAAGAAGGCAAATCTGCAGAGAGGAGAAGTAATGGGAAAGAAACTGGAGTTGAGGGGTGACTCCTGAGAAAAAAGAGGGTAATAAATGCCCCTACATGTGGGGCACAGCCATTCCTAGTTCTCAAGCTTGTTCTGAGAGGCTCTATTTTTGAAAGCCTACAAGACCATAAGGCCATAATTCAGATTAGGATGTTGGTATCATTTCCAGACTGTCCTCAGGGAGTTATGAGTCAGTTGGGTATCATGTCAGTGAACAAAGCAGGATGGTTTGTTTGTAACACCCTTTCCAGGGATTTACTCCTATCATTTCTTTTGCAAATGACTACATTTATTTTATTATGCTCTCTGAGAATAGCAGAGCCATAAACTTCAAATTAATGGGTCAACAATTTACTCCTTTGAAGCTGTTACTTATACAATTTTTGGGTGATCTTCTGGGGCTATTCTAGCATCTCTATTATTCCCATATTCCCCACCCTTCCTTCACCACAGTCCTGAAGGAGGAATTATAGAAAGAACCAAAAGAAGGCAAGCTGTGAAACAGAGAAAAGAGTGTGTCTTTTATAAACTAGAAAAGCCCTGGGAGAAAGCAGCAACAAGTACTAGCAAGATTGTGCCACGTGTAGACTATCCTGTTCCATTCATAAAGGGACGTGGGCTTCGACAGATGGAACGCAGGGACCATAAAATGGAGGTATTGAAGAGGTATGCCTTCTTTAAGAAATTTTTTTAAGGTACCTGTAATATACAAATCTTAGTGTACAGTTTGATGAATTTTGATGTGTATATACTCATGTGACTGTCACTCAAGTTAAGATATCAAACTAATTTTTTAATTCTCACTAATTTCGTCCCCCCTTCAAATATTTTCCCCATCTTCCCACCCTTCTTCCCTATGGAAACCAGCTCTGTGTTTGAGTCTATTTCTGTTTTGTTTTTTAGATTCCACATATACATGAAATTATACTGTATTTGTCTTTTTTCTGTCTTATGTCACTTTGCATAATACCCTCTAGGTCCAACCATGTTGTCACAAATGGCAAGATTTCATTCTTTTTTACGGCTAATATTGCATTGCACATATGTATCACATCTTTTTTATCCATGCATCTATCTATGGATGTGTGGGTAAAATTGCTCTTTTCAGAATCTCTCACCTGGCCTTAGTGCATCTCCATATCAATAGATGTTTCCAAGGGGTGGAGAGAAGTAGGCCATCTCCATATCAATAGGTAATTACGTGGGCTGGTGAGGTTTTACCTGGACCTGAGAAGTTGGGTGGGGTCTCTTCTTCTGCAGCCAGGTCACAGAGACCCGGGAAAGCAGAAGTGGACGACTACTTGTAAGAAATAAACGGGTTTCTCCCACTTTATTTCTCCCTTTGACTTATTTCAGTTTCAAAGGCATTTTACCCTGGGATTTTCCCCCCAGAGTTACACAATGCCTTCTTTCTTTCTACCTACCCACTTTTGTGTTGAATGTTCCTGAGAGGGGTGTTATCAGGCCTAGTGTACAGGAAATTGGGAGAAGGTTGAGGTTACTCTTTTGTAGAACATGCTTTATAGCATGACTCCCTGGCATCCTTCAAAGCCTTTCTGTCTGAATAAGAATTTGTACCTGGGTTAGTGTTGGTGGTAGTATTGCTTCCTGCTCTGGCTGCCACCAAGATGATCTCTTCTTGGCAAAAGGGTGGGGTGAGGTTGAAGTAGGTTCTGAACTTATCCAGGGAAGGGTTGGGCTGCAGCTATTTCTGCTTCCACTCAGGGGTAAGTCCTGGGTGTGGCCCCTGATACCGCCCTCTTAGCTACAAGCTGGCAGGCTCCAGAATTCACTAGCCAGCACGAGTCCAGAGTGTACTTTATACAGTAAATGTCTAACCATGTTTTTTCTTCTGTCTGAGTTATATGTACAATAAAGTACATTAACCACAAGGGTTCCATGAATTTTTACTATAGGTATACACCCCTCAACTACAATTCAGATATAATTATAGAGTATTTCCAGCAACCCAGAAGGTTTGGCATGGGCTGAATTTTGGAGAGACTCAGTTCAGTGCATAGCAAGGCTACATAATACAACGTGGTTGTTACCTCCACTCAGATTGTTGGAAGACAATGATGAACTTAATATTGATAGGAAACTGATTTAGTCACCTTTTTCAAGCCAGCTTTCCTTGTTTCCTTAAAAATGAAAGACATTTTATGAGTTACCTTATGTTCTATTCTACACATCTTTTACTTTTTTTTTTCCCCAGTTTTTTCTTCTGTTTATTTATTTATTTATTTATTTATTTATTTTTACAATTTATTTTATTTTAGTATCATTAACCTACAATTACATGAGCAATATTGTGATGATTAAACTACCCCCTTACTCAGGTCCCCCCCACCCACCCCACCACAGTCACTGTCCATCAGTGTAGTGAGATGAGAATCACTACTTGTCTTCTCTGAGCTGTACAGTTCCCACCGGGCCCCCCACCCTATGTCTGCCAATCGTAATGCCCCTTTTACCCTTTTATCCCTCCCTTCCCGCCCTTCTTCCCCAGTCCCTTTCCCTTTGGTAACTATTAGTCCGTTCTTGGGTTCTGTGAGTCTGCTGCTGTTTTGTTCCTTCAGTTTTTTTTTTTCTTTGTTCTTATACTCCACATATGAGTGAGATCATTTGGTACTTGTCTTTTTCGGCCTGGCTTATTTCACTGAGCATAATACCCTCCAGCTCCATCCATGTTGTTGCAAATGGTAGGATTTGTTTTTTTCTTATGGCTGAGTAATATTCCATTGTGTATATGTACCACCTCTTCTTAATCCATTCATCTACTGATGGACACTGAGGTTGCTTCCATTTCTTGGCTATTGTAAATAGTGCTGCAATAAACATAGGGATGCATCTGTCTTTTTGAAACTAGGCTGCTGCATTCTTGGGGTAAATTCCTAGGAGTGGGATTCCTGGGTCAAATGGTATTTCTATTTTGAGTTTTTTGAGGAGCCTCCATACTGCTTTCCACAATGGTTGAGCTAATTTGCATTCCCACCAGCAGTGTAGGAGGGTTCCCTTTTCTCCACATCCTTGCCAACATTTGTTGTTGTTTGTGTTTTGGATGTTGGCCATCCTCACTGGTGTGAGGTGATATCTCATTGTGGTTTTAATCTGCATTTCTCTGATGATTAGCAATGTGGAGCATTTTTTCATGTGCCTTTTGGCCATCTGAATTTCTTCTTTAGAGAAGTGTCTATTCATGTCCTGTGCCCATTTCTTAATTGGGTTATTTGCTTTTTGTTTGTTAAGGTGCGTGAGTTCTTCGTATATTTTGGATGTCAACCCCTTATCAGATACATCATTTATGAATATATTTTCCCATATTGTAGGATGTCTTTTTGTTCTACTAATGGTGTCCTTTGCTGTACAGAAGCTTTTCAACTTGATATAGTCCCATTTGTTCATTTTTGCTTTTGTTTCCCTTGCCCAGGGGGATATACACATCTTTTACTTTTGAAGATTTTTATTAAATGGTAAAGAGAGAACTTTTGTTCTTTTCCAATCCATTGAATGAGGTCACTTCAGTTGCTAGACACAAAGCAAACATATTATCTATTTGATTTTTATCTCCTGCCCAAATAGTTAAAAAAAAATTCCATCAACTTTAAGCCTTTCAAGTACTTTCAAGCAGGACTTATCTTTCAAGGGGATACAGTGACTTGGTTCTGAGTACACTTTTTGAAATGAAAGATCATTTTTTCTTATGGCAGTGGCTTTTCATAAACACATGACTTTATTTAAACAAGAGGATAATCCTAAAAATACTAAATTAAATTTAAAAAATTTAAAGTATATTATTTCAAGTTTATGAGACTTACTCCTTCTGGGTCACTTTTAGATGGTTTTAGATGTTCTCAAAGGGTAGGTGTTTTGGGGATTCAAAAAGGATACTTTTTTTCTGTTCTCATATTTATAATTTTATGACAACATGTTCATTACTATTTTCTGCACTTCAGGTTCTAGGTTCTAATTTCTATATTCTAAGCAACTAGATGATAATGTTTAAAACTCATATATAAATTGATTTTTTTGTTTTCTGTGTACCAGGGAGTAGAGATCTTGAGTCAGCCATCACTTGGGGTTCTGGGACTACCAGTTTTGTAATCGTTTTCTGATCCTTCTCAGTTTTCTTAGTTTTGCTACACTACTGTAACTTCACTGTCTTGGTTCAGTATAACAGCCCCACATGGCCATATGCACAGTAAAATGAGCAACAGGCAAAAAATGTAGAGTTTCCTATATAAAATGCTTCAGTTTCCTACTTAGATCCTTTGGTCAATATCCACAGTCAGATATTGAATGTATCCTCTGTTTAAAAGAAAAAGATGAGTAAAACAGCAGTTGTGTGTGTGTGTGTGTGTGTGTGTGTGTGTGTGTGCGCACACACGCGCACATATGCAAATCACAAGGAAATGGGTTGACATACCACTTTGGGAAAACAGATTCTGACTGATGACATCATGTGAAGCCCTGGCACAGACTGTTGAGAGAAAGAGCATATTGACTCTCAGTCCTAAAGATATTTAAGAATAGGACAAGTGCCTGGCTTTTGGAAATGAGTTAGGTGAGATCTGTCTCAAAGGCAGAGGTATGGCCCAGATGAACAGGGGTGGCTCCTTTCTCTGAGAGAATCTGAAAGCCATTCCCAGGCTCATACATTCTCTCCCCAGACTACCTGACCTCACTCTTCTCTGATGTGTGCATGAAAGTCAATGATCTACAGAAGTCCTCTTCATTTTTTTTTTTTATTGGGGGAAGAGTAGTACATCTTTTTCAGACTTTATATCAAGGTTTTGTGTCCTTCATAAAATGATTTGCAAGTTTTCCTTTTCTGTGCCCTGGAACAGTTTAATAGTGTATGGATTCTTTGAAAGTTTGATGGAATTCACCAAAGTAAACAACTAGGTTGTTGTCTTTTAAATGGTGGGAGCTGGAGATGAAGGTGGTTTTTAGATACATTTCTAATATCTTTATGATAATTTCTTCAGACTTTTAATTTTATTTTGAATCAGTTTTAGCAATATTTTAACATATTTTCTTGACTTATTTTTTAAAATTTTGGCATATAAAATGTATATAGAACTCATTTTTTGAAATCTCTATTATTGTAAAGAGATCCCCTTTCTTAAAAACTTAAGAACTAACCACTTAATTTTAGTAACTTAGAGCCAGAAATCATTCAGATCTGACTTTGCTGGAGAACCCTGGTTGTCTGCCTTAGTGAAAAATGAATATTTACTATGAACTCAGTCTATATTTTTTTGCTAGCAGGTAGGTGATAGCAGTGAAGGCCACTGGCGGCTGCCCTACACATGTGTTAGTCAGGGGACAGAAAACACAATAGTTATTGGAAAAGAACACAAAGAATTGTTAGGTGGGAATGAAGTTGATAACTAGGTAACTAAGTAAACAGATGGGAAAAAAACCTGTAAGATACCACAAAGATAGGAACAGGAGGAACCCTTCCGTATTAGTCTACTAGGGCTCCCATGACAGAATACCACAGACTGGGTGGCTTAAATGGTGGATATTTCTTAATTCTGAAGGGTAGAAATCTGAGATCAAGGTGTCAACAGTCTCTCCTTGGTTTGTAGACTGCAGCCTTCTCCCTGTCCCCGTGTGGTTTTCCTTCTGTACCTGTCTATATCCAAATTTCTTCTTCTTAAAAAGACACCACCCATATTGGATTAGGGCCCATCCTAACAGCCTCGTTTTGACTTAATCACCTCTTAAAGACTCTCCAAATACAGTCACATTCAAATACAGTACTGGGGTTAACATTTCAACACAAATTTTGGGGAGACACAATTCATCCCATAACACTCCTAAGGATGGGAAATCAGAAAGAAGAGCTTGGAATTATTAAACATTAAGGGCTTAGAGAAAGGGCCCTGTGGAGCTAAACTCAAACCTTCAAGGAAATGGGGGAATTAGTCTAGGGCTGAATGTCTGAGTCAGAAGCCTAATCCACAGCATACATTTAAGATATAAACAAAGGCTTCTATTAAAATGGGTAAGAAGGACTGGATTTATCTTCCTGTCTGAACACAAAATTGGACAAAAATATATGACACAGTTTTTATGACACTGGACATCAAGCAGTGAAGGATAGTAATCCTGGAAAAGTAGGATATAAATGAGGTGAGTCCTTTGATTGCCCTCACTTACTATTTTGATGTTTGAGACTGTGGCAAAGCCTGGCAGACTCTACAGCGAAGAAACAGAGCCAAGAGTGTGGGAATACCAAGGCAGCTAGTGGTCTCAGGACAGTGCTGGAAGTGAAGAAGCTACTCCCATAGAAAACTCAGGATCTGCAGGTGGAGTCCCCTGAGTATTCTAAGGAATACTGGTCAGCACATGCATGTGAGAAGAGGATCCAAGGCTGGGGAAAGAACTTACTGAAAGGACTGGGGACAATAAAACAGCAGTCACACAGGGCTACAAAAAGTGCCTGTCTCACCAGCCAGACTGGGAAAGCTCATAACTTCTGGGGTATTGGTGACAATACTCAGACGACTTTGACTCAGTAGCTGGAAGTAATTAACCCTAGAATAAACAGCTCAATCATTCCAAGTAAATCTCAGTATCAGTGCCAACAAGGACCCAGCCATTTTCTGGTAACTTAGAGGCATCCCAAAACAGAACTCAAGGATAGTTACAGAAATACAAAACTATCCAGGACCCAACAACGTGGGTCCAAAAGAATTATTTTTTCAGGCATGCATAAAACAAGGAAAAAAACTGTGCAAAATGAGAAAAACCAATCAATTGAGCCATATTAAAGATTAGAAGGACATTACAAGCAATTTCTTTTTGAGCATATGAAATATAGTAAAATAGAGTCATGGGAGGTATCTTTTTTTTTTAAAGACCCAAAGTGAACTTCCAAAGATGAGAGTGACATTATCATAATGGTTTTATTTGTAGCCAAAAAGTGGGAAAATATCCACATGTAAAAAAACAGGTAAATAGATAAATCTTGGAATATCCATATAATGGAAAAATACTAAGCGGTAAAAGTGGTGAACTACTGTGTCATGCAACAACATGAATGAATTTCAAAATAATTATGCTAAGTGAAGGAAACCAGACCAAAAGAATTTATACAAAAATCCAAATTCATCCACAGTAATAGAAAGCAATTACAGTTGCCTTGGGATGGGAGTAGGCTGGAATTATGAAGGGTTATGAAGAAATTTTTGGTGGGTGAAGTGTAGATTTGTTCTTGATTGTGATGATGGTTTCATGGGTGTACACATTTGCCAAAACTTACTGTAACTCTGGGGAAAGGAAATCCCAGGGCAAAATATCTCTAAAACCAAAATCAGTCAAAGGAAGAAATAAAGTTTAAAATCCATTTATTGCTTTCAAACTGTGGTCTGGGGCCATCTCTCTTTCCTGCTTCAGTAGAAGCAAAACCAGCCCTTGCCCTAACCTCTCAGGTCTGGTCAGTCCTCTGTTGCCCAGGTAATTACCCACTGATATGGAGGTGAACCACTGCTCTCCACCCCTGAGGAATGCCTGTTGATATGCAGATGCACTAAAGTCAGGCAAGATATTCTGGAAATACTACAATTTTACTCACACTTACAATCTTGTACACTTTAAATATAGACTGTACAGTTTATGGCATGTCAATTATACCTCAAGTGATTTTTAAAAAAGGCTGTAACTATTAAAAGGAGCATTTAAGAGTCTCAAAACTTATTTCTTCTGCAAGCTGTTACACATTAACCTGTATTTAATTTATTCTTTAAAACACTGTTAAGCAGTTGCCCTATCAGTGACTTGCTTTGATGTGAAGATTTTCTACCCACATACCCTACCAGCATTGCCCTTCAACTTTGTTCCCCTGCATCTTTTCTTCCTGACAGGAATTATACAGCCCTTGTAGCCTCATATGACATTTAGAGGGTGAGACATTTCATTAACTCATAGCATCCTAATCAGCCAGGTCAGCGGAAAGAAGGATGGAGAAGGGAACAGAGTCTTGCTGAAATTATGCTACAACACGGTAAACACACCTACAGGTAAAGTGTTACCTACCTGGTGATGGTCTGTTCTCAGCTTTCTACCACTGACTTCTCTGTACTCGTGCAGCCTGACATTTTCTAGATCTTCCATGAATATTTTACAACATCCTTGGGGAGAAAAGGCATAACAAGACTTTCTGATTAAGAGTGAGGTCAACCACAGATTTTTAAACATCTTTGTGGGTAAAATTGTAATATTTCCAGAATATCTCACCTGAATTTAGTTCATCTGCATATCAACAGGCATTCCTCAGGGGTGGTGGGCGGTGGTTCATCTCCATATCAGTGGTTAATTACCTGTGTGACTGAGGGCTTATCTGAACCTGAGAGGTTAGGGGGAGGGCTGGCTGGCTTCTGCCTCAGCAGGAAAGAGAAATGGCCCCAGACAGCAGTCTGTAAGCAATAAATGGGTTTTAAACTTTATTTCTCCCTTTGACTGATTTTGGTTTTAGAGGTATTTTGCCCCGGGATTTCCTTTCCCCATAGTTACAAACTTTTTCTCTTTTCTCCCCCTTTGTTTAATAATTCAAGAAATATCTAGTGAGCACTCATGTGCCAGGCATAGTTAGCTGTTGTGTACATCTAGGGGATTGTTATTCAGAGGTGGTTTAATGGAACACAACAGCATAGAATCACCTGGGAGCTTATTAGAAATGCAGAATCTTAGTCCTCTTCCAGACATGCAGAATCAGTATCTGCATTTTAACGAGATCTTTCAGTGACTTGTATGCACATTTAAGAGGCATTATTCTAGAGAATTCTCCTTAGCTCTACCCCTTAAATACTCCTATGACTTTGAAAACTAACTTTACCTCTCTAAGCCATTTAGTAAATGAGGGGAATGCGAATAATAGTAGAACCCACTTCATATATTGTTGGGACGATTTAACTATGTTTAAACCTTCTACAGCCCTTAACATACTGGCTGGTACTTAGTGCTTTTTTTCAAAAAAGCCATTACTATTGTTGTTATAATTATTACTATTATTATTTTGTATCAAAAGAAAAAGACTTTTTTGTAAAACTTCCCTTGTAGTAGCTTCCCTTCTAGTTCATTTGTTCATAATACTGACAGAGAAACATTCCAAGAGACATTCCAGCTAAATAACACTTGGTCTTGAATTGGATCCTGAATCAGAAAAGGAAGGAAGGAAAAGGTAGGGCTTGCTCAGCTTAGGCTGCCATAACAAAAAAACGTGGACTGCTGGCTTATACAAAAGGCATTTATTTTCTCAGTTCTGGAGGCGAAAAGTCCAAGATCAGAGTGCCAGCATGTAGACTGCTGGTGAGGACTCGTCGTGGCCACCATTTTTCTGTGTCCTCATGTGGCCTATCCTCTGTCTCTTCCTCATTTTATAAGCCAACTAATCTCATAGTGAGGGCCCCACCCTCATGACCTAATCTAACCGTAACTACCTCCCAAAGACACCACCTTCAAATACCATCACGTTGGGGGTTAGAGATTCAAAATGGGTATATATATATTTTTGCTATCATTAATCTACAATTACATGTGCAACATTATGGTTACTAAACTCCCCACTTCATCAGGTCCCCCCACCTACCCCATTACAGTCACTGTCCATCAGTGTAGTGAGATGCTATAGAATCACTACTTGTCTTCTCTGAATTGAACAGCCCTCCCCGTGCCCCCCAAACATTATGTCTGCTAATCGTAATGCCCCTTTTTCCCTCTTGTCCCTCCCTTCCCACCCATCCTCCCCAGTCCCTTTCCCTTTGGTAACTGTTAGTCCATTCTTGGGTTCTGTGAGTCTGCTGCTATTTTGTTCCTTCAGTTTTTTTCTTTGCCCTTATGCTCCGCATATGAGTGAAATCATTTGATATTTGTCTTTTTTGCTTGGCTTATTTCACTGAGCATAATACCCTCTACTTCCATCCATGTTGTTGCAAATGGTAGGATTTGGTTTCCTCTTATTGTCCTCGCCAGCAAGGACTTTAGAAGACGTGGGAAACCCCGGGGGAGCCGCGACCACCTATGAAATGGGATGAGAAAAAAGGACACGGAGACAAGACAGTTTTCTGATCAAGTCTCGTTTATTGAGAGAGTGAACAATACCTATATACTAGAGGTGTGGGCGTAGGGAAAAGTGGCAATCTCTGATTGGTTGCCTTTTATGATAATGAGGCGACCTGCAAAGTTCAATCTTGCACCGAGTGGTGCACATGCGTAGTGGTCACTGGCGGGAAGCTGTGGCCAAGAAGAAGTAAACAACAAGATGGAGTCCTTTTGTTCTTGTGCCACATGGTTCTTAACATATATTGCTAAATGAGTTAACTTCCTTGCTCTTGTGGTTTCTGTACGTCGGGTGTTTTTCCATTGGTAAAGGTCAGGTACTTTTTCACTGCCTGATTTCTCTGTTCTCACGCTCTAGCAGAAAGGAGGGGGGAGGAGAAGAAAGGAAGGGTGAGTACAGGTTTGTGGTTAGTATAGAAGAAGGAGGAGCTCTCACAAAATGATGTCACAGATGACAACGGTCGCTGACAGTTCCCCCTTACTTTTTATTTATGGCAGGGGCTGCTGCCATGATAGAAGGCTGTGCCTGTCTTAGGTTGTCTAGCAGGGGTACAATGCTTACCCGTCATGGAGGAACCTAAGCAGCTAAGGCTTGGCCTCTGTCTTAGGTTGCTACTGTACTTGCTAGATCTTACCCGTCTTTGACTATCCAGCCTCTATACATAAGGGGTGCAAGCTAGACCAATGCCTGTCTTAGGTCACCAGGTATTGCCTCTGTGGCTGCAAAAGGCATGCCTAGGTGTTGCCTGTCGTTGGCTATTTGGCCAGCATGTTAAAAGACAGAGGTGTCGTTTGGGCAGCAACCATTGTAGTCATCAAGTCCACGCTCGGTGAGGTCCAAGCGATGATAGTGGACTTGGATGGGTTTAGTTCGCAGACTATCTATTTGATCTTTTACAAATTGTGTGAGTCTCCGTAGGGCCCAAGGGCCGAATGAAATAAGCAGAAGGAGTCCAAATAGGGGGCCAAGAATAGAGGGGAGTAAGGTGGTTAGAAAGGGAGAGGTGGAGAACCAGTTCTGATACCAACTTTCATTTTGCTCTCTTTCTTTTTTACGTTTCTCTAAGCTATCTTTGACTCTTTTCATGCTGTCTTCTACTATGCCTGTTTTATCTGCATAGAAGCAGCATTCCTCCTTGAGAGCTGCACAAAGGCCTCCTTGTTGGAGGAGGAGAAGATCTAAGCCTCATCTATTCTGGAGAACTACCTCAGCTAGTGACTGGAGTGACTCAATAAGTGCTGTAATGTCTTTTTGAATCTCAGTTAAATCTGCATCTAT
Source organism: Phataginus tricuspis (assembly GCA_029783875.1). Taxonomy (NCBI): domain Eukaryota; kingdom Metazoa; phylum Chordata; class Mammalia; order Pholidota; family Manidae; genus Phataginus; species Phataginus tricuspis. Next base: position 73,087,898 of record JAQQAC010008350.1, read on the forward strand.
GGCTGCAGTAAGCCTATTGTACTATTGGTCAGAAACATTAAGGGAGGCGATGCCTGTTCCAGTGCCCACAACACCAAGGCCAATGATAAGGGCCAGGGTGGCGGCAGCGATAGGTTCTCTCTTGATCCGACGGCTGGAGTCTTCACCTAGGAGAGGGAAGAACTGGTCTACTGAGTAGATGTCAATCTTAGGGATTAATTGAACTAGAACACAAAAATCATGGTGAGTAGACAATGTTTGGACAGAAATATGAGCAGTAAGACCAGAGCAGAAGCAATTGTAGCAGCATTTTTCTGTAAGGAAAAAAGGAGGGAAATCTCAGGGTTTGGTTTCCCTGGATGAAAAGTCGTTAACACATTTTATTAGTCTTTCTGGGAGCCATCTGGCTGACTGATGCTCTTGATCATAGACACATGCGTGTCCTTTTCCCCATATGAGTACTGGATGGGGTCCGTGCCACTGATTAGTTAGGGGGTCCTTCCATAGGACCTGAGCATAAGTATCCTTGGTGGCCGGATGCCATAGTCTGTCTGCTGCAGACTTGCCTTGCTCGTCTACTGATAAGAAGTTGAGGACGAACAATGCATGATTGAGAAGATTTTTAGGATTTTTATAGTAATTAGAGAGCTCTGTGGATGATCCTTTTTGTTTAGAAATTTGATTTTTAATCTTTTGATGAGCTCTCTCTACAATCCCTTGTCCTTGGGGATTGTATGGGATGCCAGTAAGGTGTTTTATTTGGAGGCAAAGGCAAAACTCTTTGAAGTTTTTAGCAGTATACCCAGGACCATTGTCTGTTTTTATACATTTAGGAACTCCTAGCACAGTGAGGCACTGGAGGACATGAGAGATGACATGTTTGGCAGCTTCACCGCTCTGCAGGGAGGCAAAGATAAAACCACTAAATGTGTCGATGGTAACATGAACATACTTTAGACTACTGAAGGAGGGGATATGAGTAACATCCATTTGCCATAAGTCTCCGGGGGTAAGCCCCCTGGGATTAACTCCCAAATGAGGCTCAGGGAGAAACATGACACAATTATGGCAGTTTTTTACAATGGCTCTAGCTTGCTCTCTAGTAATTTTAAATTGAAGACGAAGGGTTTGAGCATTTAGGTGGTGTAACTTATGAGCTTCTTGTGCTTGGGTGAGGGGGGTAGAGGTAGATACATGAGCCACTAATCTTGTAAGTTGGTCAACAGTATTATTTCCTTCAGTTAGGGGTCCTGGCAAATTGGAATGAGCTCTTATGTGTCCTATAAAAAAGGGATGTCTCCGTGTTAGTATAAGCTTTTGTATGTTGCAGAATAAAGGAGATGCATTAGTAGATGGCTTGATATAGGGAGTAGTTTCTAAAAGAGGTACAGACTGGGCAACGTAAGAGCTGTCAGTGTATAGATTAAAGGCCTGGTCTGAGAGATCTTGGAAGACTTGTAGGACAGCATATAGCTCCACAAGCTGTGCGGACTTAAAAGGTGTCTGGAAAGTTTTTTGGTTTTTAGATGAATGGATGGCTGCGAGACCTGTGGAAGAGCCATCAGTGAAGACTAGCAAGGCACTTGGAATAGGCTGAGAAGAAGTTACCTTAGGGAATACAAGTGGTGTTTTTTGCAAAAATTGAAGTAGCTTATCGGAGGGAAGATGGCATGAGAATGTTCCTAGAAAGCCAATGCAGGCTATTGTCCAAGAGTCGTCATTTCGCATAAGCCATTCTATTTGTTTCTCTGCATAGGGAGTGACAATGGATGAAGGGTCTCTCCCAAAAAGTTTTTGGGTGGCTGTTCTTCCTTCTATGATTAGGGCTGCCATAAGAGAAGGGTAGGTAGTAAGGATTTTTGAGGGAGAGGCAGGGAGATGTATCCAATACAGAGGTCCCTGTTGCCAAAGAATTCCAGTAGGAGTAAAGATGGAAGGAAACAATATTAGAAGCAGAGGTTTTGTGGGATCATAGTAAGAAACTCCTTGTTGCTAGATGGCTGTGGAAACTTTATCGATAGCAGCCTGAGCCTCAGGGGTGAGGCTTCTGCTTGACGTGGGGTCAGAATCCCCCTTTAAAGTATCAAATAGAGGTTTAAGGTCTCCTGTAGTAATATGGAGGTAAGGACGTAGCCAATTTATGTCTCCTAAAAGCTTTTGGAAATCGTTTAAAGTATGTAAGTGTTGTGTTCTGATGGAAAGTTTCTGTGTTTTTATTTTATGGGGAAATAGTTCAAAGCCTAAGAAGGTGTGGGGGGGCTGTAATTGAATTTTATCAGGAGCCACTTGAAGTCCCTGATCCTTTAAGGCTTTTATAATTAATTGTGATAGATAGAGGACTTCAGAATGGTTAGGTCCGGCTAAAAGGATGTCATCCATGTAATGGATGAGGTAAATATGAGGGTATTGTAAGCGGAATGGATCGATGATTTGAGCTACAAATTTTTGACAGAGTGTAGGACTATTAGCCATTCCTTGGGGGAGGACCTTCCATTGGAAGCGGGGCATAGGGCCCACACAGTTGACAATAGGGACGCTGAAGGCAAATCTTTTTTTGTCTTGGGGGTGTAGGGGTATGGAGAAAAAGCAATCTTTTAAGTCAATGATAATTTTGTGGAAATCAACAGGGATGGCGACTGGGGAGGGGATACCTGGTTGCAAGGCTCCCATAATTTGCATTGTTTGATTCACTTTTCTGAGATCTTGTAAAAGCCTCCATTTGCCTGATTTCTTTCTAATAACAAAGATGGGGGTATTCCATGGGGAGGTAGAGGGTTCAATGTGCCCTGCTTCTAGTTGTTCCTGCACCAACTGATAAGCAGCTTGGGCTTTTTGAGAAGAGAGGGGCCATTGATCAACCCAGACTGGCTCATCACTTTTCCAAGTGATAGCATCAGCCCAAGGTGCAGGAGTGTCAATAGCCCTTATGAAAAATTTTGGGGGGCGTGGGGGTATCCTAAACCTGCTTTATCCGTTTTTTGAGTGACTGTTATGGGGCTGGGGTCACCTTGTAAGTTTTTTCCTAGTCCTGACCCAGGGGACCACCCCTGTTTTTTCAGTTGCCTGGAGGCAAACTCATTACCACTGCAAAGGACAACATCTAATTGTTCTAAAATGTCTCTTCCCCACAGGTTAACGGGGAGTCCAGGGACTACAAAAGGGCGAACCAGGCCACTGTTTCCTTCAGAATCTTCCCATTGTAAAAATTTTGAACTTTGTAAAGTATTGCTGGACTGGCCAATGCCTTGTAAATGGGTTAATGAGGGCTGTAAGGGCCACGATTGAGGCCAATGGGTTTGGGATAAAACTGTAGCGTCAGCTCCAGTATCTAAAATACCTTGAAAGGTTTTTCCATCAAGTTTAAGCTGGAGGGTGGGTCTATTAGTAGTAATTTTTTGCATCCAATAGACATCTGAGGAACCGGGGGTGGAGGCTCCCCGGTAACTGCTCTGAGAAGGATAGGTGGAAGAAGATAAAGGTAGGGGAATAGCTTGTGCAATGCGAGTGCCTGCAGACAGAAGAGTAGCTCCTAAGGAGGAGGATACAATAAGTTTGATTTCTCCTGTATAGTCACTGTCTATTAGAGTAGGATGAACTATAAGACCTTTGAGGGTTGATGAGGCTCGTCCAATGATAAGGAAAAATATGCCTTGGGGAGGGGGCCCATGGACTCCCGTGGGGATGATTGTTGGTCCTTCTTCAGGGGTTAATATTGTGTGGGAGGAGGGACCGAGGTCCAGGCCTGCGCTCCCTGGGGTGGCGCGCTGCAAGGATTGTGCCCTAATGCCCCCGGGGCAGTTTGATGTTGGGGAGGGGCCGAGGGCTGGCCCCATGACCCGTTTCCCGAAGGCTGCTGGTGAGGTATTAATGCCTGGGGAAGCAATGGACTCTGAGTGATGGGTTGCCCGTCGATATCTGTTTTAGATTTGCATTGATTAGCCCAATGTTTGCCTCGGCGACACCTGGGGCAAACGGTAGCTGGTAAAACAGGGCTGGGAGTT
>JAQQAC010008350.1:73096877-73157020 GCA_029783875.1 Phataginus tricuspis
AAATAATTTGATACTTGTCTTTTTCGGCTTGGCTTACTTCACTGAGCATAATACCCTCCAGCTCCATCCATGTTGTTGCAAGTGGTAGGATTTGTTTTCTTCTTATGGTTGAATAATATTCCATTGGATATGTCATTTATGAATGTATTCTCCCATACTGTAGGATGTCTTTTTGTTCTACTAATGGTGTCCTTTGCTGTACAGAAGCTTTTTGCTTGACATAGTCCCACTTGTTCATTTTTGCTTTTGTTTCCCTTGCCCGGGAGATATGTTCATGAAGAAGTTGCTCATGTTTATGTCCAAGAGATTTTTGCCTATGTTTTTTTCTAAGAGTTTTATGGTTTCATGACTTACATTCAGATCTTTGATCCATTTTGAGTTTACTTTTGTGTATGGGGTTAGACAGTAGTCCAGTTTCATTCTCTTACATGTAGCTGTCCTGTTTTGCCAACACCAGCTGTTGAAGAGGCTGTCATCTCCCCATTGTATATCCAAGGCTCCTTTATCATATATTAATTGACCGTATATGTTTGGGTTAATGTTTGGATTTTCTATTCTGTTCCACTGGTCTGTGGGTCTGTTCTTGTGCCAATACCAAATTGTCTTGATTACTGTGGATTTGTAGTAGAGCTTGAAGTCTGGGAGTGTAATTCTCCTTGTTTTATTCTTCCTTCTCAGGATTGCTTTGGCTATTTGGGGTCTTTTGTAGTTCCATATAAATTTTAGAACTATTTGTTCCAGATCATTGAAGAATGCTGTTGGTATTTTGACAGGGATTGCATTCTATCTGTATATTGCTTTAGGTAGTATAGTCATTTTGACAATATTTATTCTTTCTAGTCAAGAGCTAGAGGGATGAATTTCCATTTGTGAGTGTCCTCTTTAATTTCTCTTAGGAGTGTCTTGTAGTTTTCAGGATATAGGTCTTTCACTTCCTTGGTTAGGTTTATTCCTAGGTATTTTTTTCTTTTGGATGCAATTATGAATGGAATTGTTTTCCTGATTTCTCTTTCTGTTAGCGTGTCATTAGTGTATAGTAAAGCAACAGATTTCTGTGTGTTAATTTTGTATCCTGCAACTTTGCTGAATTCAGATATTAGTTCTTGTAGTTTTGGAGTGGAGTCTTTTGGGTTTTTTATGGGCAATATCATGTCATCTGCAAATAGTGGCAATTTGACTTCTTTGCCAATCTGGATGCCTTGTATGTCTTTGTTTTGTCTGATTGCCGACTAGGACCTCCAGTACTATGTTGAATAACAGTGGAGAGAGTGGGCACCCCTGTCTTGTTCCCGATCTTAGATGAAAAGCTTTCAGCTTCTCACTGTTAAGTATGATCTTGGCTGTGCGTTTGTCATATATGGCCTTTATGATCTTGAGGTGCTTGCCCTTTATACACATTTTGTTGAGAGTTTTAATCATGAATGGATGCTGAATTTTGTCAAATGCTTTTTCAGCATCTATGGAGATGATCATGTGGTTTTTGTTCTTCTTTTTGTGGATGTGGTGGATGATGTTGATGCATTTTCGAATATAGTACCATCCTTGCATCCCTGAGATGAATCCCGCTTGATCATGGTATATGATCTTCTTGATGTATTTTTGAATTTGGTTGCTAATATTTTGTTGAATATTTTTGCATCTACATTCATCAGGGATATTGGTCTGTAATTTTCTTTTTTGGTGAGGTCTTTGCTTGGTTTTGGTATTACAGTAATGCTGGCTTCATAGAATGAGTTTGGAAGTATTCTCTTCTCTTCTATTTTTTTGGAAAACTTTAAGGAGAATGGGTATTATTTCTTCTCTTTATGTCTGGTAAAAATCAGAGGTGAATCCATCTGACTCTGGGGTTTTGTTCTTGGGTAGTTTTTTGATTACTGATTCAATTTCGTTGCTGGTAATCGATGTGTTTAGATTTTCTCTTTCTTGCTCGGTCAGTCTTGGAAGGCTGTATTTTTCTAAGACGTCCATTTCTTCTGCGTTTTGCAGCTTGTTAGCATATAGATGCTCATAATATTCTCTTGCAATTCTTTGTATTTCTGTGGGGTCCATCGTTATTTTTCCTTTCTCATTTCTGATTGTGTTTATGTGTGTAGATTCTATTTTTCTCTTAATAATTCTGGTTAGGGGTTTGTCTATGTTGTTTATTTTTTCAGAGAACCAGCTCTTGGTTTCATTGATTTTTCTATTGTTTTATTCTTCTCAATTTTTTTTATTTCTTCTCTAATCTTTATTAGGTCCCTCCTTTTGGTGACATTGGGCCTCATTTGTTCTTCTTTTTCCAATTTCAGTAATTGTGTCTTTAGACTATTCATTTGGGATTGTTCTTCCTTCTTTAAATAGGCCTAGAATTCAACATACTTTCCTCTTAGAACTGCCTTTGCTGCATCCCACAGAAGTTGCAGCTTTGTGCTGTTGTTGTCATTAGTCTCTATATATTGTTTGATCTCTATTTGAATTTTGTCGTTGGTCCATTGATTATTTAGGGGCATGTTATTAAGCCTCCGTGTATTTGGGAGCCTTCTTGTTTTCTTTGTACAATTTATTTCTAGTTTTATACCTTTGTGATCTGAGAAGGTGGTTGGTAGAATTTCGATATTTCTGAATTTACTGAGGTTCTTTTTGTGGCCTAGTATGTGGTCTATTCTGGAAAATGTCCCATGTACACTTGAGAAGAATGTGTATCCTACTGCTTTTGGGTGTAGAGTTCTGTAGATGTCTGTTAGGTCCCTCTGTTTTAGTGTGTTGTTCAGTGCTTCTGTTTCTTTACTTGTTTTCTGTTTGGTTGATCTGTCCTTTGGAGTGAGTGGTGTGTTGAAGCCTCCTAAAATAAATACATTGCTTTCTATTTCTTCCTTTAATTCTATTAGTGTTTGTTTCACATATATCAGCACTCTTGTGTTGGGTGCATATATTTTTATAATGGTTATATCTTCTTGTTGGACTGACCCCCTTATCATTATGTAATGTCCTTCTTTATCTCTTGTGAGTTTCTTTGTTTTGAAGTCTATTTTGTCTGACACAAGTACTTTACCACCTGCTTTTTTCTCTTTGTTGTTTGCATGGAATATCTTTTTCCATCCCTTCACCTTTAGTCTGTGTATATCTTTGGGTTTGAGGTGAGTCTCCTGTAAGCAGCATATAGATGGGTCTTGCTTTTTTATCCATTCTGTTACTCTGTGTCTTTTGATTGGTGCATTCAGTCCATTTAAATTTAGGGTGATTATCAATAGATATTTACTTATTTCCATTGCTGGCTTTAGTTTCATGGTTACCGAAGATTCAAGGGTAGCTTGTTTTCTATCTAATAGTCTAACTTAACTCTCTTGTTAAGCTAGTATAAATGCAGTCTGATGATTCTTTCTCTCCCTTCTTATTCTTTCTCCTCCATTCTTTATATACTAGGTGTTTTATTCTGTATTCTTTTATGTTTCCTTTAACTGTTTGTGTGGATATTTGATTTTACTTTTTGCCTTTAGTTAGTATTTGGATTGTCTGCTTTCTTTGCTATGATTTCATTTTCTCTGGTGACATCTTTTTAGCCTCAGGAGTGCTTCTATCTAGAGCAGTCCATTTAGGATATCCTGTAGAGGTGGTTTGTGGGAGGCAAAGTTCCTCAGCTTTCACTTGTCTTGGAATTGTTTAATCCCTCCCCCAAATTTAAATGTTAATCGTGCTGGTTACTGTGTTCTTGTTTCAGGGCCCTTCTGTTTCATTACATTAAATATATCATGCCATTCTCTTCTGGCCTGTAAGGTTTCTGTTGAGAAGTCTGATGATAGTCTGATAGGTTTTCTTTTGTAGGTGATCTATTTTCTCTCTCTCGCTGCCTTTAGTACTCTGTTGTTGTCTTTGATCTTTGCCATTTTAATTATTATGTGTCTTGGTGTTGTCTTCCTTGGGTCCCTTGTGTTGGGAGATCTGTGGGCTTCCATGGTCTGAAAAACTACTTCCTTCCCCAGCTCTGGGAAGTTTTCATCAATTATTTCTTCAAAGACACTTTCTATCCCTTTTTCTCTCTCTTCTTCCTCTGGTACTCCTATAATGCGAATATTGTTTCGTTTGGATTGGTCACACAGTTCTCTTAATATTCTTTCATTCCTAGAGATCTTTTTATCTCTCTCTGCCTCAGCTTCTCTGTATACCTGTTCTCTGATTTCTATTCCATTAACAGTCTCTTGCATCTCATCCAATCTACTGTTAAGCCCATCGACCGCTTGTCTGATTTCTGCATTGTCTTTCCTCACTTCCCTCACTTCCTCCCTCAGCTTTTGCACATTTCTCTGTGGATCCATCAGTATGGTTATGACTTTTATTCTGAATTTTTTTTCAGGAAGATTGTGCATGTCCATCACTTCAGGCTCCCTCTGTGGGGTTGTCTGGGTGATCTTAGTCTGGACCATATTCCTCTGTCTTTTCATGGATATAGAAGTGGTTGGTGGTAGGTGCCACATATGTCAGCTGGGTTCTTTAAGACTTTAAAAAAAAAAGAAAGAAAAAAAAAGAAAGAAAGAAAGAAAAGAGAAGAAAAAACAAAAAACAAAACAAAACAAAGAAAAAAATGTCCACTGGGAGTAGATTCTGTGGGGATGCTGTAGGTGACACTGTTGCTTCACTATTCCGCAGACGTGGCTGCGCTGCTCCGCAGGGCCCTTTATAGCTCCGCCTCACGGGGTGCCAAGTCCTGTCAGGTGTAGCTGCGGGTTATGTGCTGTCCTCTAGCTTTTGGTCTCTTTTTTAGGAATAGTTGTACTGTTGTATTTTCATAAAAACATATGGTTTTGGGAGGAGATTTCCGCCACCCTGCTCATGCCACCATCTTCCTGGAAGTCTGCCATATGTTTTAAACTCTGAGTCTCTATATTTTCATCTGAACATTGGAATAATAGTATCTATCTATTACAGACATTAATTATACTTGTAATGCGTGTGATGTAGTGCCTGGCATAAACTGCTTATGAATGGTAGTTACTATTTTTGACTTGTTTTAGTTGTTGAGCATCAAACACTAAACTGTGTCATTATATGCCAGTAATATTTACTGGCATCCAAATATTGGATGGCAGGAGCTATTGTTACTTCTTTTCCCCTGCCATCTAGGTAGGTCCATTGTCAGTAAAATAACACATTCTGTATTTTTTAAAAATTAAAGTGTGGTTCATATACAATCTTTGTTTTTATTAAGGTATTATTGATATACCCTCTTATGAAATTTTCACATGAAAAAGCAGTGTGGTTATTACATTCACCCATATTATCATATCCGCCCATACCCCATTATAGTCACAGTCCATCAGTGTAGTAAGATGCCACAGTGTACCTCTTTGCCTTCTCTGTGCTACACTGTCTTTCCCATGATACCCCCCACACCATGTGTGCCAACCATAATACCCCTCAATCCCCTTCTCCCTCCTTCCCCACCTACCCCACTCTTCCCCTCCCCTTTGGTAACTGCTAGTCCCTTCTTGGAGTCTGTGATTCTGCTGCTGTTTTGTTCTTTCAATTTTGCTGCGTTGTTATACTCCACCAATGAGGGAAATCATTTGGCACTTGTCTTTCTCTGCCTGGTTTATTTCACTGAGCATAATATCCTCCAGCTCCATCCATGTTGTTGCAAATGGTAGGATTTGTTTCTTTCTTATGGCTGAATAGCATTCCATTGTGGATATGTACCACATTTTCTTTATCCATTCATCTACTGATGGACACTTAGGTTGCTTCCATATCTTGGCTATTGTAAATAGTGCTGCAATAAACATAGGGGTGCACATGTCTTTTTGAATCTGAGAAGTTGTTTTCTTTGGGTAAATTCAAAGGAGTGGGATTCCTGGGTCAAATGGTATTTGTATTTTTACTTTTTTGAGGAACCTCCATATTGCTTTCCACAATGGTTGAACTAACTTACATTCCCACCAGCAGCGTAGGAGGGTTCCCCTTTCTCCGCATCCTCGCCAGCATTTGTTGTTCTTAGTCTTTTCAATGCTGGCCATCCTTACTGGTTTGAGGTGATAATCTCATTGTGGTTTTAATTTGCATTTCCCTGATTATTAGTGATGTGGAGCATCTTTTCATGTGTCTGTTGGCCATTTGAATTTCTTCTTTGGAGAACTGTCTCTTCATATCCTCTGCCCAATTTTTAATCGGGTTATTTGCTTTTTGGGTGTTGAGGCGTGTGAGTTCTTTATATATTTTGGATGTTAACCCCTTGTCAGATATGTCATTTACAAATATATTCTCCCATACTGTAGGATGCCTTTCTGTTCTGTTGATTGTGTCCTATGGTGTATAGAAACTTTTTAGTTTGATGTAGTCCTATGAGTTCATTTTTGCTTTTGTTTCCCTTGCTCGAGGAGATGCGTTCAGGAAGAAGTTGCTCATGCTTATATCCAGAAGATCTTTGCCCATGTTGTCTTCTAAGAGTTTTATGGTTTCATGACTTACATTCAGGTCCTTGATCCATTGCGAGTTTACTTTTGTGTATGGGATTAAACAATAATCCAGTTTCATTCTCTTGCATGTAGCTGTCCAGTTTTGCCAACACCAGCGGTTGAAGAGGCTGTCATTTCCCCGTTGTATGTCCATGGCTCCTTTATCATATATTAATTGACCATATATGGTTGGGTTTATATCAGGGCTCTCTAGTCTGTTCCATTGGTCTATGGTTCTGTTCTTGTGCCAGTACCAAATTGTCTTGATTACAATGGCTTTGTAGCAGAGCTTGAAGACAGAGAGTGTAATTCCCCCTGCTTTAGTCTTCCTTCTGAGGATTACTTTGGCTATTCAGGTCTTTTGTCATTCCATATGAATTTTAGAACTATTTGCTCTAGTTCATTGAAGAATGCTGTTGGTATTTTGATAAGAATTGCATTAAATCTGTTGATTGCTTAAGGCAGGAGGCAATTTTGGCAATGTTAATTCTTCCTATCCATGAGCACAGGATGTGTTTCCATTCATTGATATATTGTATAATTTCTCTCATGAGTGTCTTGTAGTTTTCAGAGTATGGTTCTTTCATCTCCTTGGTTAGGTTTATTCCTAGGTATTTTATTCTTTTTGATGCAATTGTGAATGGAATTGTTTTCCTGTTTTCTCTTTGTGCTCGTTCATTGTTAGTGTATAGGAATGCTAAAGATTTCTGCGTATTAAATTTGTATCCTGCAACTTTGATGAATTCAGATATTAGATCTAGTAGTTTTGGAGTGGATTCTTTAGGGTTTTTTTATGTACAATATCATGTCATCTGCACACAGGGACAGTTTAACTTTTTCCTTGCCAATCTGGATGCCTTTTATTTATTTGTGTTGTCTTATTGTTGTGGCTAGGACCTCCAGTACTATGTTGAATAGAAGTGGGGAGAGTGGGTATCCTTGTATTGTTCCCGATCTTGAAGGAAAAGCTTTCAACTTCTCACTGTTAAGTATAATGTTGGCTGTGGGTTTGTCATATATGGCCTTTATTATGTTGAGGTACTTGCTCTCTATACCCATTTTGTTGAGAGTTTTTATCATGAATTGTTGTTGAATTTTGTCAAATGCTTTTTCAGCATGTATGGAGATGAAGGTGTCGTTTTTGTCCTTCTTTTTGTTGATGTGGTGGATGATGTTGATGGATTTTCAAATGTTGTACTATCCTTGTATCCCTGGAATAAATCCTACTTGATCATGATGGATGATCTTTTTGATGTTTTTTTGAATTCATTTTGATATTATTCTGTTGAGTGTTTTTGCATCTATGTTCATCAGGGATATTGGTCTGTAATTTTCTTTTTTTGTGGTGTCTTTGCCTGGTTTTGGTATTAGAGTGATGCTGGCCTGCTAGAATGAGTTTGAAAGTACTCCCTCTTCTTCTACTCTTTGGAAAAGTTTAAGGAGGATGGATATTAGGTCTTCACTAAATGTTTGATAGTCTTCAGCAGTAAAGCCAACTGGTCCAGATGTTTTTTTCTTAGGTATTTTTTTGTTTACCAATTTAATTTTGTTGCTGGTAATTAGTCTATTCAGATTCTCCATTTCTGTCTGGGTCAGTCTCGGAAGGTTGTATTTTTCTAGAAAGTTGTCCATTTGTTCTAGGTTATCCAGTTGGTTAGCGTATAATTTTTCATAGTATTCTCTAATAATTCTTTGTATTTCTGTGGTGTCTGTAGTGATTTTTCCTTTCTCATTTCTGATTCTGTTTATTTGTGTAGACTCTCTTTTTTTCTTGATAAGTCTGGCTAGGGGTTTATCTATTTTGTTTATTTTCTCAAAGAACCAGCTCCTGCTTTCAGTGATTCTTTCTATTGTTTTATTCTTCTCGATTTTATTTATTTATGCTCTAATCTTTATTATGTCCCTCCTTCTACTGACTTTGGGCCTCATTGTTCTTCTTTTTCTAGTTTTGTTAATTGTGAGTTTAGACTGGTCATATGGGATTGTTCTTCTTTCCTGAGGTAGGCCTGTATTGCCATATACTTTCCTCTTAACACGGTCTTCACTGCATCCCACGATTTTGCAGTGTTGAATTATTGTTGTCATTTGTCTCCATATATTGCTTGATCTCTGTTTTTATTTGGTTATTATCCATTGTTTATTTAGGAGCATGTTGTGAAGCCTCCATGTGTTTGTGGGATTTTTCATTTTCATTGCATAGTTTATTTCTTGTTTCATACCTTTGTGGTCTGAGAAACTGGTTCGTGCAATTTCAATCTTTTTTAATTTTCTGAGGCTCTTTTTGTGGCCTAGGATATGATCTATTCTTGAAAATGTTCCTTGTGCACTTGAGAAGAATGTGTATTCTGTTGCTTTTGGGTGTAGATTTCTTTAGATGTCTGTTAGGTCCATCTGTTCTAATTTGTTGTTTAGTGCTTCTGTCTCCTTACTTATTTTCTGTCTGGGTGATCTGTCCTTTGGAGTGAGTGGAGTGCTGAAGTGTCCCTGAATGAATGCATTGCATTCTATTTCCCCTTTTAATTCTTTTAGTATTTGTTTCACATATGTAGTTGCTCCTGTGTTGGGTGCATAGATATTTATAATGGTTATATCTTCTTGTTGGATTGACCCCTATATCATTATGTAATGTTCTTCTTTGTCTCTTGTGACTTTCTTTGATTTGAAGTCTATTTTGTCTGATACAAGTACTGAAACTCCTGCTTTTTTCTCCCTATTAGTTGCATGAAATATCTTTTTCTTTCCCTTCACTTTTAGTCCTTGTATGTCTTTAGGTTTAAAGTGACTGTCTTGTATGCAGCATATAGATGGGTCTTGTGTTTTTTATCTATTCCGGGACTCTATGTCTTTTGATTGGTGCATTCAGACCAGTTACATCTAAGGTGATTATCGATAGGTATGTACTTATTGCCATTGCAGGCTTTAGATTTGTGGTTACCAAAGGTTCAATGGTAACTTCCTTACTATCTAAGAGTCTAACTTAACTCACTTAATATGGTATTACAAGTAGTCTAAAGGTTCTTTTTTTTTCTTCTCTTTTTTCTTCCTCCTCCATTTTTTATATGTTAGGTATCATATTCTGTACTCTTTGTCTATTTTCTAAAGGTTCTTTTTTTCTTCTCCATTTTCTTCCTCCTCCATTCTTTATATGTTAGGTATCATATTCTGTACTCTTTGTCTATCCCTTGATTGACTTCAGGGATAGTGATTTAATTTTGTAGTTGTTTAGAAATTAACTGTTGTACTTTCTTTACTGTGGTTTTATTACCTCTGCTGACAGCTATTAAACCTTAGAAACACTTCCATCTATAGCGGTCCCTCCAAAATTCACTGTAGAGATTGTTTGTGGGAGGTAAATTCTCTCACCTTTTGCTTATCTGGAAATTATTTAATCCTTCCTTCAAATTTAAATGATAACCGTGCTGGTTAAAGTATTTTTAGTTTGAGGCCCTTCTGCTTCATTGCATTAAATACATCATGCCACTGCTTTCTGGCCTGTAAGGTTTCTGCTGAGAAGTCTGATGATAGCCCATTGGGCTTTCCTTTGTATGTGATCTTATTTATCTCTGTGGCTGCTTTTAATAGTCTGTCCTTATCCTTGATCTTTGCCATGTTGATTACTATATGTGTTGGTGTTGTCTTCCTTGGGTCCCTTGTGTTGGGAGATCTGTGCACCTCCATGGCCTGAGAGATTATCTCCTTCACCAGATTGGGGAAGTTTTCAGCAATTACCTTCTCAAAGGCACTTTCTATCCCTTTTTCTCTCTTTTCTTCTGGTACCCCTATAATGCGAATATTGTTGCATTTGGATTGGTCACACAGTTCTCTCAATATTCTTTCATTCTTAGTGATTCTTTTTTCTCTCTGTGTCTCAGCTTCTTTGTATTCCTCTAATTTCTAATTCATTTATTGTCTCCTCCACCATATCTAATCTGCTTTAAAAACTTTCCATTGTATGTTTCATTTCTGATACTGTGTTCTGTAATTGGGTCTCTGGCCAGAATTCATCCCTGAGTTCTTCAATATTGTTCTGTACCTCCATGAGCATGTTAATGATTTTTATTTTAAAATACCTTTCTGGCAGATTCATGAGGTCGATTTCATTTTAACTTTTCTCAGTCGTTTTATTCATATTCATAATTTTACTTTGAACTAGGTTCCTTTTGCGTATCATATTTGTATATGGCGCCGTCTGGTGCCCAGAAGCTCTACTCCCTGGAAGCCTCTGTGTCACCTCTCACACCGCCATCTTTAATCTACTATTGGGAATTTTTTTTTTTATTACCAGTTCAATTTAATTGCTAGTAATTGGTCTGTTAAGATTTTCTGTTTCTTTCTGGGTCAGTCTTGGAATGTTGTATTTTTCTAGGAAGTTGTCCATTTCTTCTAACTTGTCTAATTTATTGACACATAATTTTTCATAGTATTCTCTAATAATTCTTTGTATTTCTGTGGTGTTCATTCATCATTTCTGATTTTGTTTATGTGTGTACTTTTTTCCTTGATAAATCTGTCTAGGGGTTTATCTATTTTTCAGATCTTCTGTGTCCATGTTGAAGCCCTCACTGAGATCTTGAATATTTACTGTAAAGCAGTGAGCATGACTTCTATTTTGAAATCTTTATCAACAAGATTCGTAGTCTCTGTCTCATTTAGCCCTCTTTCTGGTATTCTGTCCTGCGGTTTAGTTTGGAACATATTCTTCTGCCTAATCATTTTGTCTGCATTTCTGTGTTTCTTCTTTTGTATTAGATGTCTCTGCTATGCTTCCTGGCCTATAGAACAATAGCTTCATGAAGGAGGCATCCTATGGTGCCCAGAAGCTAAGACTCTTTGCTCTCCAGTGTCTGGTTCTGCTTTCAGGAGCCCCAGCTGCTGTCGTGCAGTGGGCAGGGCTTCCCTTATGTCTGTTTTCTGTTGTGGTCTGGGTCTGCAGTGCCGACAGTTTACTTCAGCTGCCTTTGTGCTCAAGGCAGAAGTCTCTTCTGGGTTTGCTGTGGGCAGGGCCACCCACTGCCTGCCCAGCAATGGCGGGGATGCAGGGTTAATGGAGTGGGTAGGGTGGTTGTGTGGCTCTGGGGCATGGTGAGAGGAGCAGCCCTTGGCTTGGACACCCATGGAGAGGAAGGAGCCCTCAGGTTGGCTTCTGCAGGCACCTCCTGCAGTTGGCTGAAGTAGACCTTAGAAGTCTGGGAGTCTCCCTCTGCCTGCCAGGCAGCAATATCTGACATTGCTCCTGGGCCGAGTGGGTTGGCTTGCCAGCTGTGTGCACAGGGAGGTGGCTCGGGGTCGTGTTGCCCACAAAGGGCATGGGGCATCTGAGGATCCTGAGAGTTCCTGACCTGTTGTGCTGAGGGAAGGTTGGGAAGGTATTGTCCACCTGCTCTTTCTTCTGAGGAGGGAGTTCTGTCCAACCCTTGCCCCTCTGACACCCCTCCCACTGCTGGTGAGTCTTTCAAATTGCCACTAATGCTTTGAGTCTCAGGATTGACAGAGAGTGCCTGTCCTCCACAAGCAGCTGGAGTCAGCCTGCCTGTCCCTGGTGTCCAGCCCCACTAATCACCAGTACCCGATATAATGTGGGCTAATGCTCCTGGAGCAGATCTCCAGGGTCAGGTGTTCAGTGCTCCTAGGCTCCTACCCCCTCCCTACTCTGTTCCTCTTTCTCCCACCTCTAGGCTGAGGTGGGGGGATGGCTTGGGTTCCTCTCGATCTTGGCTCTATCACTTTACTCTTTTCTATGTGGTGTTTTCTTATTCCTCAGGTGTAGGTGGTTTTTTCTGTAGTCTTCAAGTCATTTTCAGGTTTAATTGTATTTGCCATGTTTTTTTCTTTTATGTGTTTTTGGGAGGAGGGTTCCTCCTTGTCTTCCTATTCTGCCATCTTTTTTTCCACATGCCCTGTAGTTTAACAACACATCTTTGGGTAGAAAGTTCCTGCTTCTGCCTCTTGATAGAAATGCAGAGTCAAAGTTTTAGAAAATAAGTTATTAAAATTGTTTTTTGATTGCAATAATAGTATATTGAAGCTCCCTTCAAGTATTTAAGCATTTTGGGGAGGCCTTTGTAAAACAGTTCATTTATATGCTGAAGAGAGAACATTAAACATAGATGAGGTTCTAAATAAATCTAAGTAACAGTTTGGCCATAAGAGAGGACATTTCTCTCTACTTAAGATGGACACTTAACCAGGCTAATCAAATGTGACTTCTATCATCAAAATTAGTAAGGCATGAAAAACCTTGATAGTATCATTCATTACGTTGCCCATTTGAAAGTATGATCTCTTTTGTCTTAAGAGCAGCCACTTTGTGTTTCTTCTGCAAACTGAGGGTTTTAGGTTTTCAGGACAATTTTTAATAGTCCAGGATTTGCTAATCCTATTAAAGTCCTTTAATGCTCATGTTTGCAAAGGAACTACTGACCTCTTGCGTAATTAGAGTTCTCTCTCTCCTACTCTTTTAATTTGAGAGTTTGTAAATAATTCAGAGCTATTTTCTCCAGAGTTTATCTCCTTGGCCCTGTGTGATCCTTATGAAGAAGAAGGAAATCTTTGATAAGCACTATAGGGATGAGTTAAGGTAAAGAGGATATGCAAATATATCCAAGTTTACTTAACATGCCTCTTTTTACCTTTTGTATTTAATAGAGCTATCAAATCCTACAGCACACCTAGGGACATTTATATAAGTTGGTATATTTCTTTTATTTTAAGCATTGTTTTATTTTTCATCCAGGTGGGGTTTTTAATCACTGTTTATTCTGACATAAAGTCATTCGTTTTTGTAACTAATCATGCTGTGGTGTTTGCCCTATTTATATCTCACTTTTTATAATTTAACAACGGATTTCCAGCTAAACAAACCTCAGCCAGCTTATTTACTGATTTAGGAAAATGCAGATTTCATCTGATTGGTGAATCCATCTCTGTCTGTTAGGTAACTTCTTGAAGTGCAGAGTCTTGGGAATAATTTTATAATGGAGACTCGTAGCAGTTTGGGTAAAAATGCTTCTGAGAGCATCTAGAAATAGAATATAAATTTGGCTTGGTAATGGTGGCTTGACAGATGTGTCACTAAATTTTAGCACAGAGATAGTTCTTAAGGTGAATTGTCAAGTAGTTACAAGGTTTTCAACCAGTGCCCATAAGAGGAATATACAACTCTACAAATGTCTGGATTTGGCGGAAATCACTTGATAAGGTAGTATTGGGCTTTGCTGATAATATCAAATGTGGCCAGGGTTGCACAATGGTTGCTAGACCTATGTGCATTAATTACACAATTATCTGTACTAACTTAATAAATGAAAATACTTGGGGGTAATGAGATTTCTTAGAAAATGGATTTGGCTCCTCTAGATGCTGTGATGTGGAACAGTTTGTTTAACTGTGTGTGTGCAGGCGTGTTTAAGAAAGAGCGAGGTGTGTCTTCTCTCACAAAATTCTGGCTACTTTTATATTTCAATGCAGCATTGTGTGGAAAAGAGCCGTACAATAGAACTTTCTATGATGATGGAAACATTCTGTATTTTTACTGTCTAATATTGTAGCCGTCAGACTGTGTGGCTATAGGGCACTTCAACTGTGGCTAATGTAAATGAGTTATAGAATTTTTAAATTTAATTAATTTAAATTTGAATAGCCTTATGTGGCAAATGGCTGCTGTATTGGACAATGAGGTTCTAGGCACTGACATGCCAGCAATACTCCCTTTCTAGGTACAAGTAAGAACAACTGGTAGGTTAACATGTAGTGTAGAGGAGTGGCTACTAAAGACTTCTATTTCAGATACAGGAATTCTGTCTCCTCCTGCCCCAAGGTAAAGATTTGTATCATTTATTTTATTTATTAGTATTTTTTTAAATCAACTCTTTCTGTCTTTTCTCCTTGATAAGAATTGATAGTCCTGACTTCTTTGTATTTCTTCTTCATTAACCACATGTTTGTTGAGCATCTATTATGTGGCAGGCACTATCTCAGGGCTAGATATGCAGTAGTGAATAAAACTTATTAGGTTCCTGTTCTCATTGAGGTTACAGTAACACCTAGTTACACAATAATTTACTTGAATATAATTGTGTGAACTTCTTAGTGTGTTTTAGAGTTTAGCTTAAAACTAACAATACCTAAGAAGTAAAAAGTTAATTTGTTGATTGGTTGAAAACTGTCACTGTCCACTCTGTTTCTATCAGGCATTGACCCTGACCACTTTAAGAGGGTTCTCTATCAGGCTAAATAGGTGTGTGGAAGTGGAGAAGAAAGGAGATGGTAGGGCAAGGGGAGAGGATGGCAATATCTTTTTTCTATTCCTGTTCTTCATGAATATAGCCCTTTTCAAAGAAGGGTTAGCTGTCCATTCATTGATCTCAGCCCTTCACCACCCATGTCCCTAGAATCTGGATTAGCATCAAGTGGGGATTAATAAACAAACAAATATTTCTAGATTTTTCATTCCAGATTCTTTTTTTCTAGACTGTATGAGGAAGTTGAGTTTTCTTTTTCAATGCTTCTACTTTCAATTTTATATTTGCTTTGTTTGTTTTATCCCATCAGCCAAGTAAGTGCTTCAGGAAAGGCAGCCTTGGAGTGGCTGGAAATAATTAGTTATCCTTCTCTTATGGCTTTTTCTCCTTCCTTCACCTTTTGGTCTTGTTTTTTGTTTTGCTTTTTTTTTTTCATTGTAAAACCACTGCACTGTGTTACAGTGTGTAGCTGAAGTTCATTAAGTTTCATTAATATGGATTATTTTATTGCCTGAAAATGCTATTATTGATTTATCCATTCTTCTGTTGGCAAAATTTGCATTTTTCCAAGTTTTTGCTATTACAATCATGCTAGTGTGATATATTTGTGTATGGCCTCTGGTACATGTGTGGTATAATTCTCTTAGTGGTGGACATGTAAGAGTTACAAATGAGGTTTGCATATCCTCAACTTCAAAGCCAAGGCCAAGCCATTTTTCACCTTTCTCCTTTTTCTCTTTACAGACGTGAATGCATGTACACATCCCCAATATCTTGTTTCTTACGTATCATATTGCAAGACAATTACATGGATGCAGCTAGTGGAGAAACAGTAATGGCAAAGATAGTGCTTCTTAGGTGTTAGAATAGTTGTGAGTAGTGCTTTTAGAACTTAAGATCTTGCCTCTACTTTCTCACAAACACTGGTGTCTTTAGAAAGAATCTTAAGGATGGAAGAAAACAGAATTGTAAAGCTCTGAAGTTGCCCCTTTGGTCAATATATAATTGTTGAATCTACACTATGGGCCTGGTACTGTTAGAATCATTAAGATGAATGATATACAATCCCTTCCCCATGAACCTCACGTTAATCAGGCAAAAATATACTAACAATTAATTATAATATTCTATAATAAGGTAAATGCCTAGAGATAAATGATGAGTGCCAGGAGAGCACAAACACATTTGTCTAACTCAGCTAAAAGAAGAAAAACTTAAAAGAATGACATTTACTAGCATTTACTTATACTTTTAACTTAAAATAAAACTCAGGCTTTACTTTAGCATTTATGCATGCTTAACTGAGGAGCAGTTTTTCTGTCTTAAGCATGGTGGTGTTAGCTGTAGTTTTCCATAAATATCCTTATCAAATTGAGGAGGTTCCTTTCTATTCCTAGTTTTTAAAGTAACTTAAGTGCCTCAGAGAAGACAAGTAGTGACTCTGTGGCATCTTACTACACTGATGGACAGTAACTTCAATGGGGTATGGGGGGGACTTGATAATGTGGGTGAATGTAGTAACCACAATGTTTTTCATGTGAAAACTTCATAAGTGTGTATATCAGTGATACCTTAATAAAAATAAAAATAAAAATAAGTATTTTAAGTGCTTTCTTTGTCAATTGTGAAGATCATGAGCTTTTTGGGTCCCTTTTTCTATTAATATTTTACATTGATACATATACTGATTTTAAAAAAATATTATGTTGATTACATTGTGTATTACATTGATTGCTTTTTGTATGTTAAACCAAGCTCACACCATTGTATAAATCCACCTTAATATAATGTATAATCCTTTTGTTTTTCTGAATATGGGTTGAAAGTAATTTTGGTGAGGAATTTTGTGTCCATATTTGTAAGGGGTATTGGTCTATTGTATTCATGATCTCTTTTTAAAACATTTTTTTTTTAAGTTTGAAATAACTTCAGACTTAATAAAAGGACAATACTCATATACCTTTTGCCCAAATTCCCCAAATGTTAATATCTAAACATACCTGCTTTAACATATTCTCTGTACATGTGTAAGTTTGTTTGTTTTATTTTTCTCAAGTGTCTCACAGTAAGTTGCAAAGCTGGTACCCCTATACAATTAAATAATTCAGTTGGTATTTTCTAAAAACAAGGTCATTGTCTTATAAAACTATATTAGTCCCTCCTTATCCATTGGGTATGTTCCAAGGCCTCTAGTGGGTGTCTTGAAACCATGTGTATTGAACCTTATATATATACTATGTTTCTTTCCTGTATATGTATACCTATGATAAAGTTTAATATATAAATTGGGCACCATAAGAGATTAACAATAACTAATGATAAAATAGATTACAAACATTATACTGTAAAATAAGTTATGTGGATGTGATCTCTCTCTTTCTCAAAATACCTTATTGTATTATACTCACCCTTCTTGTAATGATGTGAGATGATAACATGCCTTTGTTATGAGATGAAGTGAGAGAAATGATGTAGACATTATGATATAGTATTTGGCTTTTTACTGGCCTGCTGGCGATAAGTCAAAGTTTATCTGCTTCAGACTGCAGGTAACTGAAATCACAGAAATCAAAATTGTGGATAAAGGGACACTACTATACAATGGGCAGGAATTTCTTAAACATCAGCATTAGTAATTTTTTCTACATCTCCTCAGGCAAGGGAAACAAAATAAAAAATAAGCAAGTGGGACTACATCAAACTAAAAAGCTCTGCACAGCAAAGGAAACCATCAACAAAATACAAAGGCAACCTACTGTATGGGAGAATATATTTGTAAGTGATGTATCTGATAAGGGGCCAATATCCAAAATATATAAGTAACTCATACAACTCAACAGCAAAAACAAAACAAAACTCAGTATATGTGCAGAAGACCTCAATAAACATTTTTCCAAAGAAGGCATACAGATGGATGACACATGAAAAGATACTCAGCATTACTTATGATCAGGGAAATACAAATCAGAGCCACAATGAGGTATCACCTTACGCCTCACAGAATAGCTACTATCCAAAAGACAAGGAATAACAAGTGTTGGTGAGGATTTAGATAAAAGGGAACGTTTCTACTTTGCACTGTTGGTGGGAATGTAAATTGGACTAGCCACTGTGAAAACAATGTGGAGATTCCTCAAAAAGCTATAAATAGAAATACCATATCACCCAGCAATTCCATGTCTGGAAACTTACCTGAAGTAAACAAAATCACTAATTGTGAAAGAATATGCACATCTATGTTCATTGCAGCCTTATTACAATAGCCACGATGTGGAAGTAACCTAAGTGTCCATTGATAGATGAATGGATAAAGAAAATGTGGTACTTACATAGAATATTGCTCATTCATGAAAAAGAAGGAAATCTTGCCATTTGTAAGAACATGGATGAACTTAGAGGGTATCATGTTAAGTGAAATAAGTCAGACTAAAGTACGATATGATTTCACTTTGATGTGAAATCTAAAGAAATAAAAGAAGTAAACCCATAAATACTGAAAGCAGACTGTTTATCATAGGGCAAGGGGTGAGGGGATGGGTGAAATGGGTGAATGGCATAAAGAAGTACAAACTTCAAAAATAAAATAGTCATAGGAACTGAAGTACAATATAGAGAATATAATAACATAATACCTTCATATAGTAACAGGAGAACTACACTTACTGGGGTGAGCATTTAATAATGTATATAATTGTTGAGTCACTATATTGTATATCTGAAACCAATCTAATATGGTATATCAACTATATTCCAACTAAAAAAGAATAAATGTTTAGATAATTAGTAAAACATCTTTTAGAACTTCATTTTTGCATAAGTTTAGAACCACAATTTTCAAGCAGGATGTGCTGCTATCTGGAAGAGTTAAGAAACCAATTTAAGGGCATACAGTGTATTTCAAGGTGCTTTTAAATTAAATATTAGATGCTACAACTTGTTTCACTTTGGTAGAAAACAAAGCAAGGAGTAAGAGTTTGTTTACTATTAAAGTACTATCCAAATTAGCATTTTGATTAAAACTTGAGAAAGCATAGGTCTAATATATAACAAAACTAAGATATTCAAGATGCTTATAAGAAAATCAATCAAGGGAGGGTAGTTTAATAACCATAATATTACACATGTAACTGTAGATTAATGATACCAAAACAAATTAAAAAAAAAAAGAAAATCAAGCTAGGCAAATAACAAACAAAAGAAACAAAAGCAAAACCAATAGCCTCAATTAACAAAGGAAGATGTTGGGGGCAATTCTGTTTTTCTAAAATTGTCATCTACTGCCAAGAAAAGCATATTTTACTAAAGATTTTTCAGGGCTTAAGTGAAGGATTCAATAATACTGAGAAAAAAATGGCAAATGTATTTATTTTGGTTTCCTGATTATTATAGTAGAGGTAATTTTTAGGATATTGTAAATTGTCTTCACGGAGGCAGTTAAAGGCCTGAGTTATGACTGTATATAATAGAAACAGACCGTGGTGTATAGAAGGAAAACTTTTCTTTACTATAGCTTAAGGTCAAACCATAGTTGGAATATAAATTGAAAAGCCCAGTTTATAAAGCCAAAAATAATGACTGTGGTGCAATAATAATTGAACTCCTGACAAAAAGAAAGCTATTTCAGAAGAGAAATATAGGGAAAGTTGATTTCTTTAATGTGAAACAATGTATATAGGAACTGTTAAATATAATTCTTAATATGTTAATGTTCAAAGACTAATATTTTTGTGTGTTTCTTCATTCAGTGGTACAATTAACAGCTAGACATACTGAAATTATGGAGGTATTTATTTTTACTAATTAATGGTGTTTCAGTCCATTTATTTTATCATATGGGTTCTCATAATTTTAATCAAACTCTTTTTGATGTATTTGAGTTAACAGTAGTACAACAAATGTCAAGGAAATGAATAACTCTCTATCATTAGATAAAGAGGCAACAAATTCGATATTCCAACTGCTTTAACAGTGATTGTGATTGTGATTTTTCTCTTTCTCTGTCTCCATTGTGTAAAGATGGTGTCCAGGGGCCTCGTGCTAGTTGTAAGGAAATAGTGTTTAGTCAAGGGCAGCGTAGCCACAGATTGCAGAGACCCGAGTTTAAACAGGCCTGGGGTCACTAAGCTAGGGGATGGGGAACTATGCTAAGAGAGGACACTAATGACTTCACGGAGATGCTCAGACCAGAGTAGAGGAACCACTGTATAGGCAGGCCAAGGGGCTGAATCAATTCTATATGAGGTCCTAATCATGGGGAGATCAACTATTTGAATGAAGAAGAGGAAATAAATGCAGTAAGAATTTAAAAGAGGGCTTAAGGGAATGTTCTTTCAAAGGGTGTTGTGAACTCCTAGGAAGTCTTAAATCTGACTGACTGATTTTTTTTTCATGTATGTTTGGATAGTTTTAAACTTTCTATAACTTTGGATAAGTGAAATTAAGCTAGGCACTGAAACTTGTAGTTTTGATATGGAATGAAGAATTCTCATTCATTGTATTTGATTAAGAGCTCAGTCTACTGGCATTACATGTAAAACTTGGCAATGAACCAGGTTCTCAGACAAATCACTACCTCTTTTCAGTACAATTTTGACAAATCACTACTTCTCTTGACTGCAGTTTCCTCATGTGCAAAATGGAGTAATGGAGTAGGAGGAAGAGCAAATCTGGGTCTAGAGAATAAGTCGATCATTTTAGAGCTCTAGAACCCGACGACTGTATAAACAGTAAACAGAATTGTTCCCTGCATCAATTCCCGCTTAGTTTGAGTAGTTACTAGGCAAACCAGAGTTTCCCATTTATAAAACTGGGACAGTATCTATTTGTGCCATAGGTGTTAGCATCTATAATATACATCAAAGTCTTCATTCAGCACCTAGCACGTGCTAAAAAATGATGGCTATGATTATTATTCACATGTTCTTATTGTTAATGTGTACAACCTTCAGAGGACTATAAAAATATTTGTATTTGGTAAATTATGTTGCAGTCATAGAAGAATTTATCCTTTGTGAGGGAAAAAATATCTCCATTGTATATTAAATACTCAGACACATTTCTCCAAGTTTCATTTGGCTGAATGTTCACGAGGCCCTTTCACACAAGCATACAGATATCCAACAAGCACATAAAAATATGCCAAATCAAACTTTAGAAAAATCTTAGCTATGTATGTACACACACTTTATATGTAGCATCTGCACTACACATATTTATACTGGGATTTACAAACTACTGCAAAGCTGGTCTCCACCTATTTTTGTAAATAAGGTTTTACTGGAACATAACCAAGCTTCTTTGCTTACGTTTTCTCTATGGTTGCTTCTGCACTACAATAGCAGAGTTGAGTACATGCAATAGAGACTGTGGCCCTCAAATCCTAAACTATTTATTTTTGTGGTATTTTAAAGAGAAACTTGCTGACCACTGATATATACATACATTATATGTATAGTATATCTCTTTATATATCTTACATATAGATGGATAAAGGTATAAGATATATAGATACATATTTAAGTATATATACACATATTTTGGCATATGCACACACACACAACACAGAGAAAAGGTAATGATTACTATTTATCATTTACCTAGTTCCAAGAATCATGTATGTATAAACTTATATAATTCTCATTACATATCTGCGAGGTAGTTAAAATGATATCCTTTGGTAGAGAGAAGAAACTGAGGCTCTGGAAGATGAAGTGACATATCTGAGACTGCACAGCCCATAAGCAGCATAATGGTTTCTGAAACCTAGGCAGTGTGACATAAGTTTCCAGCTTCCTTAAACCAAATGATGCTGCAGTAAGGGCCTGAATGAACTCCCTGTGGAAAGAGGGCCATGGGAATTTGCTTCTTAGCCATGAGTAGGACTCATGGTGGAGGAGGGGGTGTTTTGCAGTCCAAGTCATTCATGAAGGAGTGTGCTGGGATCATTTAGAACTCCAGAAGGCCCTCTTTTGTTTGCTCTAAGAGGAAAGTACATTTCAGGCTTCCCTGTGGTTGCCATGAGTTTACTCTAGCATATGAACATGCAAGCATCTGTGATCACACCAAAGCTGTTAGTCTATTAATGTGAAACTGTAAATGGCAGAAAGCTAATGACTTTTTTTTATTATGGTATTATTGATATACACTGTTATGAAGATTTCACATGAAAAAACAACGTGGT
This sequence comes from Phataginus tricuspis, assembly GCA_029783875.1. Lineage (NCBI taxonomy): Eukaryota > Metazoa > Chordata > Mammalia > Pholidota > Manidae > Phataginus > Phataginus tricuspis. The sequence continues at coordinate 73,118,723 of JAQQAC010008350.1, forward strand.
TACTACATTTAGCCATATTATCAAGTCCCCGCCCATAACCCAATGCAGTCACTGACCATCAGTGTAGTAAGATGCCACAGATTCACTATTTGCCTTTCTGTGCTACACTGTTTTCCCCATGATCACCCACACTTTGTGTACTAAGCAAAATACTCCTCAATCCCCTTCTCCCACTCTCCCCACCCACCTTCCCACACCTCTCCCCTTTGGTAACCACTAGTTCCTTCTTGGAGTCTCTGAGTCTGCTGCTATTTTGTTCCTTCAGTTTTTTTTTTTTGCATCATTAATCTACAATTACATGTGCAACATTATGGTTACTAGACTCCCCACATTATCAAGTCCCCCCCCCACATACCCCATTACAGTCACTGTCCATCAGTGTAGTGAGATGCTATAGAATCATTACTTGTCTTCTCTAAGTTGTACAGCCCTCCCCGTGCCCCCCCTACATTATGTCTGCTAATCGTAATGGTACTTTTCCCCCCTTGTCCATCCCTTCCCACCCATCCTCCTCAGTCCCTTTCCCTTTGGTAACTATTAATCCGTTCTTGGGTTCTGTAAGTTTGCTGCTCTTTTGTTCCTTCGGTTTTTTTCTTTGTTCTTATACTCCACATATGAGCGAGATCATTTGATATTTGTCTTTTTACACTTGGCTTATTTCACTGAGCATAATACCCTCTAGCTCCATCCATGTTGTTGCAAATGGTAGGATTTGTTTTCTTCTTATGGCTGAATAATATTCCATTGTGTATATGTACCACATCTTCTTTATCCATTCATCTACTGATGGACACTTAGGTTGCTTCCATTTCTTGGCTATTGTAAATAGTGCTGCGATAAACATAGGGGTGCATCTGTCTTTTTCAAATTGGGCTGCTGCATTCTTAGGGTAAATTCCTAGGAGTGGGCTTCCTGGGTCAAATGGTATTTCTATTTTGAGTGTTTTGAGGAACCTCCATACTGCTTTCCACAATGGTTGAACTAATTTGCATTCCCACCAGCAGTGTAGGAGGGTTCCCTTTTCTCCACATCCTTGCCAACATTTGTTATTTATGTTTTGGATGTTGGCCATCCTCACTGGTGTGAGGTGATATCTCATTGTGGTTTTAATTAGCATTTCTCTGATGATTAGCGATGTGGAGCATCTTTTCATGTGCCTGTTGGCCATCTGAATTTCTTCTTCAGAGAAGTGTCTGTTCATGTCCTCTGCCCATTTCTTAATTGGATTATTTGCTTTTTGTTTGTTGAGGTGCATGAGTTCTTTATATATTTTGGATGTCAAGCCCTTATCGGATACGTCATTTATGAATATATTCTCCCATACTGTAGGATGTCTTTTTGTTCTACTGATGGTGTCCTTTGCTGTACAGAAGCTTTTCAGCTTGATGTAGTCCCACTTGTTCATTTTTGCTTTTGTTTCCCTTGCCCAGGGAGATATATTCATGAAGAAGTTGCTCATGTTTATGTCCAAGAGATTTTTACCTATGTTTTTTTCTAAGAGTTTTATGGTTTCATGACTTACATTCAGGTCTTTGATCATTTTGAGTTTAGTTTTGTGTATGGGGTTAGACAGCAATCCAGTTTCATTTTCTTACATGTAGCTGTCCAGTTTTTCCAACACCAGCTGCTGAAGAGGCTGTCATTTCCCCATTGTATATCCATGGTTACTTTATCGTATATTAATTGACAGTTTATGTTTGGGTTAATGTCTGGACTCTCTATTCTGTTCCACTGATCTGTCGGTCTGTTCTTGTGCCAGTACCAAATTGTCTTGATTACGGTAGCTTTGTAGTAGAGCTGGAAGTCAAGGAGCATAATTCCCCCTGTTTATTTTTCCTTCTCAGGATTGCTTTGGCTATTCAGGGTCTTTCGTGGCTCCATATGAATTTTAGAACTATTTGTTCTAGTTCATTGAGGAATGCTGTTGGTATTTTGATAGGGATTGCATTGAATCTGTAGATTGCTTTAGGTAGTATAGCCATTTTGACAATATTTATTCTTCCTAGCCAAGAGCATGGAATGAATTTCCATTTGTTAGTGTCTTCCTTAATTTCTCCTAGGAGTGTCTTGGAGTTTTCAGGGTATAGGTCTTTCACTTCCTTCGTTAGTTTTATTCCTAGGTATTTTATTCTTTTTGATGCAATTGTGAATGGAATTTTTTTCCTGATTTCTCTTTCTGTTAGTTCATTGTTAGTGTATAGGAAAGCAACAGATTTCTGTGTATTAATTTTGTATCCTGCAACTTTGCTGAATTCAGATATTAGTTCTAGTAGTTTTGGAGTGGAGTCATTAGGGTTTTTATTTACAATTTCATATCATCTGCAAATAGTGACAATTTTACTTCTTCTTTACCAATCTGGATACCTTCTATTTCTTTATTTTGTCTGTTTGTTGTGTCTAGTACCTTCAGTACTATGTTGAATAACAGTGGGGAGAGTGGGCATCCCTGTCTTATTCCCAATCTTAGATGAAAAGCTTTCAGCTTCTAGCTGTTGATGTTGGCTGTCGGTTTGTCATATATGGCCTTTATTATGTTGAGGTACTTGCCCTCTATACCCATTTTGTTAAGAGTTTTTATCATGAATGGATGTTGAAATTTGTCAAATGCTTTTTCAGCATCTATGGAGATGATCATTTGGTTTTTATTCTTCTTTTTGTTGATATGGTGAATGATGTTGATGGATTTTTGAATGTTGTACCATCCTTGCATCCCTGAGATGAATCCCACTTGGTCATGGTGTATGATCTTCTTGGTGTATTTTTGAATTCGGTTTGTTAATATTTTGTTGAGTATTTTTGCCTCTATGTTCATTGGGGATATTGGTCTGTGATTTTCTTTTTTGGTTGGGTCTTTGCCTGGTTTTGGTATTAGAGTGATGCTGGCTTCATAGAATGAGTTTTGGATTATTCCCTCCTCTTCTATTTTTTGGAAAATTTTAATGGGAATGGGTATGATGTCTTCTCTATATGTCTGATAAAATTCAGTGGTAAATTCATCTGACCCAGGGGTTTTGTTCTTGAGTAGTTTTTTGATTACCTATTCAATTTCGTTGCTGGTAATTCATCTGTTTAGATTTTCTGTTTCTTCTTTGGTCAGTCTTGGAAGGTTGTATTTTTCTAAGTTGTCCATTTCTTCTGGATTCTCCAGCTTGTTAACAGCATATAGATTTTCATAGTATTATCTAATAATTCTTTGTATTTCTGTGCTGTTCATTGTGATTTTTTCTTTTCTCATTTCTGATTCTGTTTATCTGTGCAGAGTATCTTTTTTTTCTTGTTAAGCCTGGCCATGGATTTATCTATTTTGTTTATTTTCTCAAAGAACCTGCTCCTGCTTTCAGTGATTCTTTCTATTGTTTCCTCTTGATTTTATTTATTTATGCTCTAAGCTTTATTATGTCCCCCCTTCTACTGCCTTTGGGCCTCAATTTTTCTTCTTTTTCTAGTTTCTGAAATTGTGAGTTTAGAGTGTTCATATGGGATTGTTCTTCCTGAAGTAGGCCTGTATTGCAATATATTTCCCTCTTAGCATGGCCTTTCCTGCATCCCACAGATTTTGCTGTGTTGAATTACTGTTGTCATTTGTGTCCATATATTGCTTGATCTTTTATTTGGTCATTGATCCATGATTATTTAGGAGCATGTTATTAAGCTTCCATGTGTTTGTGAGCTTTTTCATTTTCTTTGTGTAATTTATATGTAGTTTCATACCTTTGTGATCTGAGAAGCTGGTTGGTACAATTTCAATCTTTTTGAATTTACTGAGGCTCTTTTTGTGGCCTAATATATAATCTATTCTTGAAAATGCGCCATGTGCACTTGGGAAGAATGTGTATCCGCTTACTTTTGAATGGAGTGTTCTATAGATGTCCGTTAGGTCCATCTGTTCTAATACGTTGTTTAGTGCCTCTGTCTCTGTACTTATTTTCTGTCTGGTTGATCTGGCCTTTGGAGTGAGTGGAGTATTGAAGTCTCCTAAAATGAATGCATTGCATTCTATATCCCCCTTTTATTCTATTAGTATTTGTTTCACGTATGTAGGTGATCCTGTGTTGGGTGCATAGATATTTAAAATAGTTATATCCCCTTGTTGACCTGACTCCTTTATCATTATGTAATATCCTTCTTTGTCTCCTGTAACTTTCTTTGTTTTGAAGTCTAATTTTTCTGATACAAGTATGGCAACTCCTGCTTTTTTCTCCCTATTAGTTGTATGAAATGTCTTTTTCCATCCCTTTACTTTCAGTGTATGTATGTCTTTGAGTTTAAAGTGAGTCTCTTGTAGGCAGCATATAGACAGGTCTTGTTTTTTTATCCATTCAGTTACTCTATATCTTTTAATTGGTGCATTCAGACCATTTACATTTAGGGTGATTATTGACAGGTATGTACTTATTGCCTTTGCAGGCTTTAGATTTGTGGTTACCATAGGTTCAAGGATAATTCCCTTACTATCTAACAGTCTAATTTAACTCACTTTGTATGCTATTACAAACACAATCTAAAGGTTCATTTTTTTCCCTCCTTTTTCTTCCCTCTCCATTCGTTATATGTTAGGTATATTCTGTACTCTTTTTCTATCCCTTATTTGACTTTGGGGATAGTTCATTTGATTTTGCATTTGTTTAGTAATTAATTGTTCCACTTTGCTGTGGTATTATTTCCCCTTGTGACATCTATTTAGCCTTAGGAATACTTCCATCCATAGCAATCCCCGCAAAATGCACTGTAGAGGTAGTTTTTGTGAGGTAGTTTCTCTCAGCTTTTGCTTATCTGGAAATTGTTTAATCCTTCCTTCAAATTTAAATGATAACCTTTCTGGGTAGAGTATTCTTGGTTTGAGGCCCTTCTGGTTCATTGCATTAAATATATCATGCCACTCCCTTCTGGCCTGTAAGGTTTCTGTTGAGAAATCTGATGATAGCCTGATGGGTTTTCCTTTGTATGTGATCTTTATTCTCTCTCTAGCTGCTTTTTAAAAGTCTGTCTTTATCCTTTATCTTTGCCATTTTAATTGTTATATGTCTTGATGTTGTCTTGCTTGGGTCCCTTGTTTTTGGAGATCTGTACACCTCCATGGCTTGAGTGACTATCTCCTCCCCCAGATTTGGGAATTTTTCAGCAATTACCTCCTCAATAACACTTTATATCCATTTTTCTCTCTCTTCTTCTTTTGGTACCCCTATAATGCGGATATTGGTTTGTTTGGCTTGGTCACACAGTTCTCTCAATATTCTTTCATTCTTAGAGATTCCTTTTTCTCTTTGTGCCTCAGCTTCTTTGTATTCTTCTTCTCTGATTTCTATTCCATTTATCAACTCTTCTACTACATCTAATCTGCTTTTAAATCTCTCCATTTTATGTTTCATTTCAGATATCCAATTTCTTAATGATTGACTCTCCATCTTAAATTTATCCCTGAGTTCTTGAACATTTTTCTGTACCTCCATGAGTGTGTTTATGATTTTTATTTTAAACTCTCTTTCAAGAAGAATGGTGAGTTCTGTTTCATTTGGCCCTTTTTCTGGGGTTTGTCAGATTTTGGTCTGAACCAGGTTCCTTTAACGTTTCATAATTCTATGTGGTGCCCTCTAGTGCCCAGAAGCTCTAGTCTCTGGAGCTGTTTAGCCCCTAGAGTGAGGTTGTGGGTTGTAGGGGAGTGTTGCTGATATCTGGTGGGAGGAAAGAGCTGTTTACTGATTTCTATAGTGCCTGTTTTCAGTATCAGAGCCAGTGAGCTGAGCACACAGGTGTAAGCCTCTGTGCATCTCTAGCTGTTGTGGGCGGGGCCTCCCTCCCACTGGCATGACACCAGTGCAGTGACTGCTGGTTTGCAAGCAGGTGCTGACATGCCAGGAGGAAAGCACAGCCGGCTGCGTGTCACAGTGGGCGGCCTCAGGGCTGAGTACACAGCCAGGGGGATGGAGCACCTGAAACTCCTTAAAGTTCCCAACTTGCTGGGCAGAGCGCTCCCTGACAACCTTGTCCACCTATCTGTTCTCCCGCGTAGCAAGCTCTGTGCAAACCCCTCTCACTGCTAGGAAGCCTCTCAGACAACCTGCCTTTCCTTTGTCCCAGAGATGCTGGATGTGGATCCTGTCTTCCACAAACCGCTGGAATCTCTGTCTCTCAAGCACTCTGCCTGTCCCAGCTCCCGAACCCCACCTACCTCCAGAGCACCACACAATGTAGGTTTTGTGCTCTAAAGCACACTTCCAGGGCTGGTTGTTTAGCAGTCTTAAGGTTCCACCCCCTCCCTGCTCCGTTTCTCTTCCTACCCCTGGTGAGCTGAGGTGGGGGAAGGGCTTGGGTCCCGCGGGATCAAGGCTTTGTTCGTTACCCTGTTTCGTGAGGTCTGCTCTGTTTGTGAGGTCTATATGCAGTCTGTTGCAGCCTTCTTTCCTGTTTCTGTTTTAGCGCTAGTTGTATGAACTATATTTTCACCCTGCATGTGCTTTTGGGAGGAATTCTCTGTCTCACCTCTCACTCCACCATCTTGAATCCGGTCTCAGAGCTAATTAAGTTGTATAAGTCCATGACAGTGTCCCTATTTTTGGTGCACATATCTGGTATTTTGTGCAGCCCATTGGGTAAACAACTTTAAAAACTTTGTGAATGAGGTAAACTCTGTAAGTGTCCTATAGGTGGTACTCAATTATCAAGACTCATCAGTAAGTATATGTCTTATAGCAATTGCTGCAACTTAAAAGAATGGTAACAGCTTTGTTACAATAATGCAATTAAAGAATGGAGGAGATTAGAGTTTACAAACCTCTCTTTTGTGGATCTTGAGATTTAAGCCATTTTCTTGTATAAAGTCATACTCAGAGTGGGTACTTAAACATATTCATATTCTTACAATTGGTAAAAATTTCCCAATAACATGGCATATTTAAAAATGTAAACTTTTAGTTGAGTGAGGAAAAATAAATATAAATTGTTCCTTGGATCAACCTTTTTTAGGATGCTGAATGAGACTTTATATGTATGGAGACTGCATCTGGACAAAAGCATAACTGTCTTTGAAGCTCATGTTGGGAATGTTAAACACAATAATTATTGCTTTCCAATGCCTAACATTTATATGTAGACATACTGTCATGAAACCGTATTTGATATTCAAAAGTTTATATCTTCTGTTCACCTCCAGGACTTTTTCTAATATAAAGACAGGCTCTCTACATGGTGTTTGATTTTGTTCTTAATGCCACTTATGACAAATGCACTTTAACAGTGGCAAATAACCATTGCTGGGGGAAGTTATTTAAAATCCTAGAAATATAATAATTTAACAAATATTTTGCAGTGTTATATCCATACATAAGTATGTTTCAAGCTTCGGTTTCAAAAGGGATGAAGGAAAATCAAGTAGAGAAGAAATAAAAGGCAGCTATTAATAATGGTGAGCTGTTGAGCATTTAGGTAATATAAATTTATCTGAATCTCAAATGTATGAGAAAAAACAACTACCCAACCCTCCATGGTTGAATAAACAAGGTGGGGCTGGCTCTTCCCAAACTATATTTTAATCTTTTTCAGTTTTTCTGCTGTCTCTTCATATAATTAGTAGTCGATAGTTATTAATTTATTTGGCATTTATCATGTCAATGCTAATTCATGCATATCTAATAAGCCTTAATTAGAACTGGGAGAAATTTTCTGATATGTTGGGCTAATCCTAAGGTAGTATTTATTGAGAGAAAATAAATATTTTCACATGAATCCCATTGCAGTTTACTGATTAATATATTCTTACTCTAGGATATACAGAGTGATATTGAGATCTATACTAAATGCAATACTGACCAATGAAAATTGGTCAGTATTTATGTTAGTATTTAGTGCATCCCTGTTGGAAGCCATATATATACAAGAACAAATTACCCAGTCATCTGGTTTCCTCATGAACTCTGTTTCTATTTTGTACATCATAGTTTGGATATCTTACAAGTCAAGTTAGACTTCTGCTAGGGGAAGAAAGGGCTGAAATGAACCCAAATTCTCTTCTTGATCATTGTTACCTGAACTCTCTGCTCCTCTTGGATCCCATCTTCCCTCACTTGGCTTCACCTCTTCCTTCTCTTCCATGTTTGAATCTTAGTGTTTGGCCTCACTTAAGTTTGAAATTTTATGCAGGGTCTTAGGCTGAGCTCTGTAGAGTCAGGTTATGTACATTGAGTTTAAAAGAGACTAGAGCCCACATTTTTCTGGAATTTTTATATGAATTTTGGTAAAATTAATATCTTTTACTGGGTTTGGTACAAATAATTACATACTCTGTTATTTCTATGAGTGGACTCCATTTTTAATGCCTGGGAAGAATTGTTTAAAACTTATATTTCCATGGCCATGTTTTTTAGGCTGTATTATATATTTCCACCTCTACTATTACTAATAAAACTTGTTATTTCTATTTGTTGTTTTACAGAAACATTCTGATCACTTAAATGGGCTTTATATATGGGAGGGCAGTCTATTTAAAGTCAGAAAGTTATGCTTTAAATATTGCAGGTAAGTATCAGACAATAAGATGGACCTGCATTTTGTAATTGATTGCTTTATTATTCAGGAAAGACAGAAATATTTACAAACTGACTACCTGATCTTTAAAAACAAATTTGTAGAATATCATGTAGCTATGTGAAAATGTACATTTATTGCTAAATATGCTATCAAATTATAAACATTTTGAGAGTTGGGACTGTGTCTTTTTTTGCATTTTCATTAGCCAAACCTACCACATAGCATGCACTTTATAAATTTTTTAAGGGAAATGAACAACTTTCAATATTATTTTTGATGTCAGAGTAAAACATATAAAGTTGATCAATTTTTAACATATTCCCTGATTTTATTATTTGAAAATTTTGAATTTTTCCTGATTTCAAAATATTTTAAGATTATAACAAATCTACCTCCAAAATGTTAGATAATACTATGTAATAATGTTAATAACAATAGCTTTAGTTAAGAGTGTGACAGCAAACAAATCTATTATTTTAACATTTAAGTAGACTTAATCCAGTAGTCTCAAACCAGAAACTATTTTCTCTGTGTACTAGTTAAGAAACCAATCACATATTGCCTATGAGTTTGAGTAGCTATTATGTTTCCCTTTAAAGATAATTAAGTAATGACTAAATAGTGCTAAGTGCCTCCCGGTTATATAGTAAGTAGCAATACAAAATTACTATATAGACTTTTCCGATTTCAATCCCTGCTCTTATCATGAGGACTGCCTTTGTATTAAAAAACATGGTGCTTTTTCTTTAACAGCAGAAGAGAGAGAAACGGTTCGATAATGTACACTGCAGGAAACGGGAGTGACAGACAAAGCCTTTTCAATTTGCTGGAAGTTGCGTACGAGTAAAACATACTCCAGTAAATTAGGCTTTTACTGTCACAGGTTTAGTTTTTCATTTAGGAAGAGGAAAAACATCAAACTTCAACTCTCTTCCCATTTCGTCTATTCTGACAGCTTTAAATGAAGCAAAGTAGTTTTCTGATTATTACCTTCCGTCATAATAATATTTCTCTCATCCTTCTCTGGGACATATAACATGTCCTTTGCTGTTGCCAGTGTGTCATAGCATTTTCCCTCCATATTTAGCTTGCTTGGTTCTAAATCAACTGTATCAAGTAGATATAATTTTGTGATGATACTTTTCTAGCACCCCAACCTGCCATTTGAGTGGAAACACCAAGTAAGCAGAATTTAATTTTCCGAAGTGTTTTTTTTAGACTTTGTGGAAATCCAGATTTGCATTTTCTTTCATTTTCCACTGAGTTCTGTGCTCACAAGATAAGTGATTCTTTCTGGGAACTGAAGTTTATCTAGACCACAGGAGTGCACTGGTTTATGAAAACTGATAAAAGAAAATCTACAGGCAAAAAAACGTCGAAGGACTTTTTTTCAAAAGTGATCTTTAGCTTATTGAATGGATTTGCCAAGTTGCTTTCAAAAGCCAGCTCTAAACGTAAATCTGCTTATTTTATGTATTGCTCACTATTTGTCAAAGAAAAGAGTGCAGAAAAGGCTAAAGAATTAGGAGTCCACTGCCAACTATACAGCAATTAAAAATGAGGACAAGTTCATCTAAAATTATAGTGGAAATCAACATGAAAACATGATTGCTATGCCTCATGGCAGAGACGTCAGTTTGAGACCGTGAAATCTTTGATGTGTATTGTATCACTGGCTTATTCTGGCCTGGCTCTGTTTGAAAACCCTGGAAGTTGTTATAGTTTAAGTAAGATCTTTGTTCACAAGGGATTTATAGTCTAGTGAGAAGGATCAATTTTATGAAGGCTGACTCTGCCCATGGGGAGTGTACTGGTTTGGAAATGAGATTCAGTAGTATAGTTGGTGTTTTTGGTTAATCAGAAAAATCTTTCAGAAAACAGCTTTTGATCTGTGGCCTATTGAAGGGAAACATCCTCAATCCTACAGAAAAAACTGACAACTTTGTGGGGTACAAAAAGCATAAGTTTGGCATCTGGAAATTTGATTAATCTCTTAAGTAGCCATGTGACCTGGGTGAAGATACATAACTTCCCTGAGCTTTACTTTTCATATTAAAACAAGACTAATAATCTTCTACTTCATAGAATTGTCAGGGAAACCAAGTGAGATATAGATGGAAAATGCTTAGCACAAATCTTGAGCCTGGTTTCCCTAACCAACTTTGAGAATTTGGCTGTATTTTCAATTTGTGCCCATAAAGGTGTCAAGCCACCTAGATCCACATCTGCCTCTGAAATAGAACACCTGGTATAGGTTAGTGGAAAATCAGCCTGCATTGTAAAAGGTGGACATTGGGAGGTGGTGGGAGGAAAGGCTTCCAGAATATGATTGACACTAATAAAGACAGCCTGGGGGTGGAGTTGCTCAGCTTATAGGCAATAAATCTGCAAGACTGGAAACATGAAAAACTTAAGTAACAAATGGGTGAAAAGGAAGGAAAACAAAGGTCAACAAGAAAAAGGATCTAGAGGCAGAGAACTCCTTTGAATAGCAATTTTATTGAGATCAGAGATCAGTGTTCTTCAATTTAAAAATTCGCTTGTAGTATTTTAATGAAGGTATGAATGAGAAATCCTCATTTCCTGTGTACTAGCAATAGGGTTTTCTGCACAGATGTGTCCCACACACTGAACATGCTGGCAAGGTGACTTAGGAAGAGGACTGCATGTGACTTTCCCATGCCCACTGTATCTATCAGTGCCTGACCTGAATCTGAAGAAGAGATGATAGCCTTTTTTGAAATCCAGGCAGCCAGTAATTTTTCCCTTGATCCAGTCAGAAAGTACTGGAAAACCAGAGGGTCAGTGGTTGATGCAGAGTTAGAGGGGACAGGAGAAGTGATCCGTGAGTGTGATACTTCTACTTTTGGCTGGATGTCTTTGGGATAACATGGGAGTAGGAAAACTAAGTAGCTTGGGGATAATAGCCTTTCCTCATCACAGGTAATAAGAAGGTCCAAAAGCAAGATAATTTATGGAATAATTTTTATTTATATGGGTTTTTATAAAAAACAGAATTGTATCAAGAGTTTCCCTTCTTCAGGATTTCTCCGTGCTGTCTGGTTAGGCTCTTGGCTAAAATATCCAACCAACAAAAGTTAGATCTTGGGTACTTAGGTGCTTCCCCTTGGTTGTGACAAGGTTCCTTTTAAGATTTCTATTTATTTTTACCAACTGCCCAACAGCTGTCAGATAGTGACAACTTTCATCCAGGAATTTATTTCTGAGAAGTGATCTGTTCCTGTAGCTCCAGGAGTAAGACGATTCCCTGCTTGGGGCAAGTTCGCTCTGAATCAGATGAAACTGAAGGAGGACAAGGGGAAGGGCAGGTTGGGAGGAAGGGTTTTTATTGCTCACAGCTTGCTGGAGTTTGCTAGCCAGCCCCCTACTCCATTAGTCCCTCTGCGGCCACAGCGCACGCTAGTTCTGCCGCCTGCCTCTTCTGGGAGGAACTCCGTGGGTGTGTCCCTGGTGACTGGTGGGCAGCAGACCAGTTACATACCAGGAATGGAGGGGAGGAGAGCATGGCTGTTTTCTTGCTCCAGCTCCACCAGAGGCCCTGCTGTGGTGAACGTCCAATTGACATGCAGATAGGCTAAGGCCAGGGAGGAAATGCTGGAAATTCTGGGTGAAAACTTCCATTTACCCCATAGTTCCACTGAATCAGAAAATGGTAGTGCTAAAGGGCAGAGCAAAAGGTCATCTACTCTAACCCTGTACTTCTGTGCAGCCCATGGGGAGACCAAAGGTACTACTCATGTTCCTTCTGCTTATTCCTCTGAGTTTGGTTGGATTCCATTTCCTGCCTCTTTCCGTCAGCTGCAAATTCTGTAGTACATTTGTTTCATTGAAAACACTGATAACTGCTGCCATAGTCATCTCGTAACACATGGTCTGATTTTGTGATTGAAATAGCAGATGCTACTATTAACTGATTTATTTCTACAGATGCATTTGGCCTTTGTCTTATTCTCTCTGCTTTGGTTTTCCTGACATCTTGAGACTGACTTGCTACTCAAGGGGTAGGTAGTGTGTCCTGTCAATATATAGATGATTCTCAGGGACTGGGAGAGAAACAGGGACCCTAGACTCCTGGACCTCATAGCCTCCCTTTTTGGTTCCTTTCAAGAAAATTTGCTCTTGATAATAACTGTTTCCACTGGATAAAAACAAATATGGAAATGGGAGTCAACTTCAGTTTTATTTTCTAAGAAAAGCTCACCCAGACTTAAGTTTCCTGGGTTATACTGAAAGTGAACTGACCACTCAGGGCCCTACTGCATCTCTTGCAACTTTCACTGAGATCCAGAAAGACCAGCTGAGCTCTGTTTGTCCCTGATACTTAGACAACTTGCCCAGATTTCAACATGGTTCAGTCCAGCATCAAACACACTGCAGATGGCAATGCTTTTGTTGATCAAGTGTGAGACTCCCCCACAGTTCCAGGGGAACTTAAATCCTAATATATATGTGTGTGTGTAAGACATTTATACAAAATGTATGTGTATAAAAGCTATATTTAAAAATATATATTTATAAAATTTGTGTGTTTTGGTCAGTGGAATAACCACAAATAGCATAACCCAAAGGCATTCAGAAAGCAGACAGGCTGTTATTGTGATTTTCCTCCATCACCTAATATTTCCAGAGTTTAAAATTCGCCTGTATGTACCTGTGTGTGTGTGTGTGTGTGTGTGTGTGCGAGAAAGAGAGATTGACTCTTCAGAATCCACTTTGTAATTTAATAATTAGTTAGCATCTTCACAGTGATGCAATGGAGAGATTACTTACTAAGTCTGCAGATGGGACTATGCTGGGCAAGCTGACAAGATATAAAGCTAGTTAATTTTAGAGCCGCACGGAGCAATGGAGAAGTAGATGAGACTGTCACTAAGTGTGGCAATCAGGCTAGTTCACGAATGTGAAATAAAAGAACGTGGCTTTGTAGGGAGAGGGCTAGAAAAATTTAAATGACAAAATACAATGAAGTTTCAGAAAAGGAGATTTTAGGAAAATACTTTAAAGTGAAAATCAAAAAGAGGAGCAAGGAAAACCTTTATCTCCTTTAGAAATAAGGCTGGAATAAAACTAATGAAAATGACTAAGAATATTTGACTAATAAGAGATCAGCTAAAAACAGATGACTAGACTCCGTCTCGTGTGGGCAGGCGGGAGCCGACTAGGTCGGGACAGTTTGCCTCATTTGCTTTTAAAAATGAGGTTAATTTATATTTAGGCATATGTCTTGCTTGTCTGCAATATGACCCCCTCTAAACATTTCTTGTATGGTAAACAAAGTAATCTTTTTTATAATCTAAAATTATATCTACAAATAAGTTTCAAAAATAAGATTCATATAGCCTTCACCTAAATTTCCCAAATCTTAACATGTTACCACATTTATTTATCGCTCTTTCCTTCCTTCTCTTTTTTTTCCCCCCTCTTTTTATATTTATACATTTTGGGGGAAAATGTTTGAGAGTAAATTCCTGACATGATAAATCTTTACCTCTAAACACCTCAGTGTGTATTTTTAAGAAATGAGAAATTATTTTACATAACCAGAGTATAAAGATCAGAATCAGAAATTAACAATAATGTACTATTTCCTAATCTATAGACTTTGATCAAATTTTCTAATTTTTCCATGAATGTCTTTATAGTACAATAAATTCTATAAAAATTATTTTTTTCTGGTTTAGAATCTGATCCATGATCACAAGTAATATTTAGCTTTCATCAGAGTAATCTTTTTAAAAACCAAATCTGTTAATATCACAATCTGGCTAAATATCCTATGATGAGTTTGTATTTTTCCTAAGATCAAAATAAAATATCCATGGCTGAGGCTGATACTCAGCTAGTATGCAGCACTAAAACCACATTGATTTGTTAATGTCTCTTCTGTTTCTCTTGAGTTTATTCAGCTTGACTAGTGCCTATGCCAGATGGTTGTTAAGTGTTTTCAATATTACTCCTGACCACTTCTTATAACATCTTGCTTTCATTTCCAGGTTCCTATTTTGCCTTTCTCTCCCCAGCTGTCTTTGCTTCACTCAGACTTGTCATGAAATGTGAAGAGGTTTATGTTTTAGGCTACTTGAAAGCTATCAATTTAGATTTCCACTGTTTCATAGATGCTGGCAGAAGACACAAGATTCCTGGGTCAGAGACAGAGATATCACTGGGCACAGCACAGCAGGCAGATTCGTGTTCACATTGATTCTTCTTGACTCCCAAGTCCCATGAGGGAGATGAGGATGTAAGCCAGGTGGATGCCATACACATAGTGAGTCTGTGTCACTGAGAACCCTGAGCTTATAGGAAAGTCTTATAAGTAGCTGCTGGCCAACTTGTTCAACCTTTGACCTGATACTGTCTTTATTATCCTGGTCAGGAGATAAATAATGCTCTTTTGCTCCACAGAGAGAGAGAGAAACTCTATCTCTTCCAAGATTGTTGCTATGTAAACATCCTTGCAAAGATAGCCCAGATCAAGAGCTGATATAAGATGTCCATAAATGCCTTAGAGAATCATTTTCAACAGCACTGGCCATCTTTATTTCTCTAATGGGCTATGATCTCTCCAGGCGCCATTGCATGTGCTGTTTTTGATTAATGTCTGTTTCTCATAATAGATACAGTTTCATAAATGTCAGGGACTCCTGAGCTGCTTGACTTGAATCTCTAAGATCTAGCATGGTAACTGATACATGGTAGACACTCAATAAATATTTGTGCAGTGGAAAAAGTATGTGGCAGGCCTGTAGTGTTTACATTAGCAAGGCCTATGGTTATGCAGTCTCTTAGCAGTTTCCAGAATTTTCTAAGTATTTGATTTTGTGAAATTACCTGCACATGAGAGTTCAGTCTATTTCTTACATTTATACCTGATTTCATCTGCATGTGTGTATCTGTAAATAACGGCACAGATTAGATCTCCAGTGTAAAGATGAAGTACTTGTAAGAGTGGATATTCCTCTTTTGTTTTGACTAAAGCAAGAATGGCTCTCATCTTTCATGAAGAATGATCTTCCACAAGATAACCTTAAAGAAGTTTCTTTCTACTCATAGTTGGCTAAGAATTTTCTTTAAGAATGTGTATTGAGTTTTATTAACCGCTTCTTTTCAGTATTTCTCTTATAACTTATTGGTGAGTGAGTAGAATAATTCTTACCTTCCAACAAAAAATTATATGGTTATATTTAGGAAGACTTTTGACTCAATTAAAAGTGAACTAAATAATAAAGACAAACATTGCCTCATGTTGCAAGAAGTCTGGAGTTAAGTTGTTTGAAAATGGTTCATGCTCATAAATGTTAGTACTCAGACACAAGTCTGAGAATCCCCTGGCCTTCCCCTTATGATCCTCAGGTGACTCTAGCAAGTCTTAGCACCATATTCTCACACAGAAGCCAAAACCTCATCATGTACACAACTTTTAAATGAAGCATATACTCAAAAAAGTCAAACTTGAAATTTGCTTCACTTTAATATGTAATATTAATCTATGGGCCAATATGTTAAACAACATAGGAAAACCAGTACATCTAAAACATTAAGGTATCAATCAAATAGTTGGTGATCCTATGTTTGAACATCCATATATTAAAGATTAGATTTACATAACATAAAATCCAATTACATTTTTAACACTATTAGAGAATTTATATGTCTTTAAATCATTAATTAAAAATCTAAATTTTCTTTTTATAAAGATGTGCAACACACTATAAGCCCATATCTAGACATCTTAAATATAGTATTGTACATTGTATGATTATTTTTAGGCCCTAGATAAACTTATTTCTCTATATCTTTTAAACATGTATTGATACATAGCTTAATATTTACAGATTGAAATTAAATTATATCCACGAAATCTGATGTATTTGAATTTTTAACTTAATTTTAAAAAGCAGTTTGTGTACTTGGCATGGACACATGTATCACAACATTAATGCTGCATTTTGAACATTTAATCTATGAAACATTTTAAATATTGTACCTGAAAATCATTTTTTTTCTACAATGAATAGATGTTATTTTGAGTCATAGGATACTATTCTAAAAACCACTTTTGCCTTTGTTGGAAATACATTTGGATCAATTCCAGATGGATATTTTAGGTATGGATTATTTGAAAAATATACAACACTTGACAATACAGCCAGCACATTATCATGAATGTATGTAAAAAACCTGACACTTTTTTTGCAAATAAAGAATTAAGGGACAATTAAATGATTAAGATAATAAAAACCTAGTATAAATTATAAAAATCATATTTAATGATTTGAATAAAGATTAATAAATCCTAGTGAATATCCCTGAAACATACCAATAGTATAATTAAACTTAATATTATTGAAGCTTATGCAACCTTTATAAAATCTGATATTTTCACTCTGCTTGTATGGAAGTTTAGATGATCCAAGGCTTTACATTACAATAAAACTACTTATTAGATCAATGAAAAAAACAAGTTTAGGTAAGACTTGAAAATAAACCAAATTGTTTGAGAAATAATGGTCTTATTAACTAAAAAAGATGAATTAAATAGAAACAGAATACATGAATTAAAAATTATTGAACTGGAAAAAAACAACACAGAAAAAGGATATAGATAATATTAACTAAAAGATACTGAAGATGAGTGAGTAGGTTTGTCATAATTGAGAAAGAGAAAATGTATAAGGCAATATCAAATAAATAATGGTTGACAATTTCCTTGAAATATTCAAAGAAATGAATTCATAAATACAGAAAACTCAAAGTATAAAAAGAAAGATAATAAAAATCCACATCTGGAACTTTGTAATGACTTTTTGGAATACCAAAGATAAAGAGAAAATCTCAAAAATAGTGAAAGGAAGAGATAGATTACTTACTGAAGTAATGATAATTAAACTAGCACCAGCTTGATTTTAAAATAGCAATGGAAGCTAGTATACAATAGAATTACAACTTCGAAAATCAGGAGCTTGTTTTTTATCCTTATTAAGTTTAACTTTCAAGAATGAGGGTGAAGGAGGACTTCCGGGAAGACGGTGGCATGAGCAGGGTGGCAGAAATCTCCTCCCAAACCTATATATATCTATGAAAATACAGCAAATACAACTATTCCTAAAAGAGAGACCAGAATACACAGGAAAGCGCACAGTGTGCAGCTACACCTGAGAGGATTTGGGACCCCGCGAGGCAGGTAAGATACGGAGCTGCGACCTGGCAGGACCTAAGCACTCACCCACCCCAGCGCACCGGCGGGAAGAGAGGATTCAGAGCCGGGAAGGAGTGGAAGTACACCCTGTGAAATAACCAGCCCCGGTGATCTGCGCGGGAAGTGCTGACACACATCGCACAGTATAGCAGAGATTGGAGAGACAGACGGTGCAGGATCTGAGCGGGGAAGGTGCCAGGGTGCTTGCAGCAACAAAGAAAAGAAAAGAAAAGAAAAGAAAAGTGCGTGCTTTTTTCAGCGGTCTTAAAGAGACAGGAGTCCAGGGGAGGACCGGATCACCCAGCACACTCAGCCCAGCAGATTGGGAGTGCTGGGGAGATTCAGGGGGTGGCCGCACTTAGACGTCCCACAGAGATCAACAGCCTCCCATTCATTCCCACCCTGGCCAGAGCTGTAAAGGGCCCTGCCGAGTGGCGCGGCCATGGCTGCAGAACAGTGGAGCAACAGCACCACCTACAGCATCCCCACAGAATCTACTCCAGGTGGGATTTTTTTATGTTGCTGTTTTTTGTTGTTTTGTTTTGTTTTTTGTTTTTTCTTCTCTTTCTTTTTTCTTATTTTTCTTTCTTTATTTCTTTCTTTTTCTTTTTAAAGTCTTAAAGAGCCCAGCTGACATAGGTGGCAACTACCAGCGACCAACTCTATAGCCATGAAAAGACAGAGGATATGGTCAAGACAAAGATCAACCAGACAACCCAGAGAGGGAGCCTGAAGGGATGGAAATGCAAACTCTTCCTGAAAAAGAATTCAGAATAAAAGTCATAACCATGCTGATGGATCTACAGAGAAATGTGCAAGAGCTGAAGGAGGAAGGGAGGGAAGTGAGGAAAGACAATGCAGAAATCAGACAAGCGATCAACGGGCTTAACAGCAGGCAGGATGAGATGCAAGAGACTGTTAATGGAATAGAAATCAGAGAACAGGAATACAGAGAAGCTGAGGCAGAGAGAGATAAAAGGATCTCTAGGAATGAAAGAATATTAAGAGAACTGTGTGACCAATCCAAACAGAACAATATTCGCATTATAGGAGTACCAGACGAAGAAGAGAGAGCAAAACGGAAAGTGTCTTTGAAGAAATAATTGCTGAAAACTTCCCCATGCTGGGGAAGGAAATAGTCTCTCAGACCATGGAAGCCTACAGATCTCCCAAAACAAGGGATCCAAGGAAGGCAACACTAAGACACATAATAATCAAAATGGCAAAGATCAAAGATAAAGACAGAGTATTAAAGGCAGCTAGAGAGAGAAAAAAGATCACCTACAAAGGAAAACCCATCAGACTATCATCAGACTTCTCAACAGAAACCTTACAGGCCAGAAGAGAATGGCATGATATATTTAACGTAATGAAACAGAAGGGCTTCAAACCAAGAATATTGTATCCAGCACGATTATCATTTAAATATGACAGAGGGATTAAACAATTTCCAGACAAACGAAAGTTGAGAGAGTTTGCCTCTCAAAAACCACTACTGCAGGATATCTTAAAAGGACTGCTCTAGAGGGAAGCACCCCTAAGGCTAAAAAGATGTCACCAGAGAAAATAAAATCATAACAAAGAAAGCAGACCATCCAAGTACTAACTAAAGGCAAAGAATAAAACACCTAATATATAAAGAATGGAGGAGGAAGAATAAGAAGGGAGAGAAATAAAGAAACATCAGACAGTGTTTACAATAACTTAACAAGAAAGTTAAGTTAGATTGTTAGATAGTAAAGAAACAACCCTTGAACCTTTGGTAACCACGAATCTAAAGCCAGCAATGGCAATAAGTATGTATCTGTCGATTATCACCCTAAATGTAAATGGACTGAATGCACCAAACAAAAGATACAGAGTAACAGAATGGATAAAAAAGCAAGACCCATCTATATGCTGCTTACAAGAGACTCACCTCAAACCCAAAGGTATACACAGACTAAAAGTGAAGGAATGGAGAAAGATATTTCATGCAAACAACAAAGGGAAAAAAGCAGGTGTTTCAGTACTTGTATCAGACAAAATAGACTTAAAAACGAAGAAAGTAGCAAGTGATAAAGAAGGACATTACATAATGATAAAGGGGTCAGTCCAACAAGAAAATGTAACCATTGTAAATATATATGCACCCAGCACGGGAGCGCAGCATATGTGAAACAAATGCTAACAGAATTGAAGGAGAAAATAAACAGCAATGCATTCATTTCAGGAGACTTCAACACACCACTCACTCCAAAGGACAGATCAACCAGACAGAGAATAAGTAAAGACACAGAGGCACTGAACAACACACTAGAACAAATGGACCTAACAGACATCTACAGAACTCTGCACCCAAAAGCAACAGTATACACATTCTTCTCAAGTGCACATGGAACATTTTCCAGAATAGACCACATACTAGGCCACAAAAAGAAACTCAGTAAATTAAAAAATATTGAAATCCTACCAACCAACTTCTCAGATCACAAAGGTGTAAAACTAGAAATAAATTTTAGAAAGAAATCAAAAAGGCTCACAAACACATGGAGACTTAATGACATTCTCCTAATGAATCAATGGGTTAAAGACCAAATCAAAACAGAAATCAAAGAATATATGGAGACTAATGACAACAACAACCCAAAGCCACAACTTCTGTGGGACGCAGCAAAGGCAGTTCTAAGAGGAAAGTGTATTGCAATCCAGGCATATTTAAAGAAGGAAGAACATTCCCAAATGAACAGTCTAAAGACACAATTAATGAAATTAGAAAAAGAAGAACAAATGAGGCCCAAAGTCACCAGAAGGAGGGACATAATAAAGATCAGAGAATAAATAAATAAAATTGAGAAGAATAAAACAATAGAAAAAATCAATGAAACCAAAAGCTGGTTCTTTGAAAAAATAAACAAAATAGATAAACCCCTAGCCAGACTTATTAAGAGAAAACGAGAATCTACACGCAAAAACAGAATCAGAAATGAGAAAGGAAAAGTAACGACGGACCCCACAGAAATACAAAGAATTATGAGAATATTATGAGACTCTATATGCTAACAACTGCAAAACCTAGAAGAAATGGACTTCTTAGAAAAATACAACCTTCCAAGACTGACCAAGCAAGAAACAAAAACTAAACAGACCAATCACCAGCAACGAAATTGAATCAGTAATCAAAAAACTACCCAAGAACAAAACCGCCGGACCTGACGGATTCACCTCTGAATTCTACAAGACATATAGAGAGGAAATAACACCCATTATCCTTAAAGTTTTTCAAAAAATAGAAGAGGAGGGAATACTTCCAAACTCTTTCTATGAAGCCAGCATCACTCTAATACCAAGACCGGGCAAAGACCTCACCAAAAAAGAAAATTACAGACCAATATCCCTGATGAACATAGATGCAAAAATACTCAACAAAATATTAGCAAACCGAATTCAAAAATACATCAAGAGGATCATACACCATGATCAAGTGGGATTCATCCCAGGGATGCAAGGATGGTACAGCATTCGAAAATCCATCAACATCATCCACCACATCAACAAAAAGAAGAACAAAAACCACATGATCATCTCCATAGACGCTGAAAAAGCATTTGAGAAAGTTCAGCATCCATTCATGATTAAAACTCTCAACAAAATGGGTATAGATGGCAAGTACCTCAACATCATAAAGGGCATATATGACAAACCCACAGCTAACATCATACTTAACAGCGAGAATCTGAAAGCTTTTCATCTAAGATCGGGAACAAGATGGGGAAGCCCACTATCCCCACTGTAATTCAACATAGTACTGGAGTCCTAGCCACGGCAATCAGACAAAACAAAGACATACAAGGCATCCAGATTGGTAAAGAAGAAGTCAAATTGTCACTATTTGCAGATGACGTGATACTGTACATAAAAAACCCTAAAGACTCCACTCCAAAACTACTAGAACTAATATCTGAATTCAGCAAAGTTGCAGGATACAAAATTAACACACAGAAATCTGTTGCTTTCCTATACACTAACGATGAACTAACAGAAAGAGAAATCAGAAAAACAATTCCATTCACAACTGCATCAAAAAGAATAAAATACCTAGGAATAAACCTAATGAAGGATGTGAAAGACCTGTACTCTGAAAACTACAAGGCAATCCTAAGAGAAATTAAAGAAGACACTAACAAATGGAAATGCATCCCATGCTCAGCTTTCTTCAATGAACTGGTACAAATAATTCTAAAATTCATACGGAACCACAAAAGACCCTGAATAGCCAAAGCGACCCTGAGAAGGAGGAATCAAACAGGGGGAATTACGCTCCCTGACTTCAAGCTCTACTACAAAGCCACAGTAATTAAGACAATTTGGTATTGGCACAAAAAGAGACCCACAGACCAGTAGAACAGAATAGAAAATCCAAACATTAACCCTAACATATACACTCAATTAATATTTGATAAAGTAGCCTTGGATATACAATGGGGAGATGACAGCCTCTTCGGCAGCTGGTGTGGAAAAACTGGACAGCTACATGGAAGAGAATGAAACTGGACTACTGTCTAGCCTCATACACTAAGGTAAACTCAAGGTGGATCAAAGACCTGAATGTAAGTCATGAAAGCATAAAACTCTTAGAAAAAAACATAGGCAAAAATCTCTTGGACATAAACATGAGCGACTTCTTCATGAACATATCTCCCCGGGCAAGGGAAACAAAAGTAAAAATGAACAAGTGGAACTATATCAAGCTGAAAAGCTTCTGTACAGCAAAGGATACCACCAACAGAACAAAAAGAGATCCTATAGTATGGGAGAATATATTCATAAATGATGTATCTAATAAGGGGTTGACATCCAAAATATATAAAGAACTAATGAACCTTAACAAACAAAAAGCAAATAATCCAATTAAGAAATGGGCCGAGGACATGAATAGACACTTTTCTAAAGAAGAAATTCAGATGGCCAACAGGTACATGAAAAGATGCTCCACATCGCTAATCATCAGAGAAATGCAGATTAAAACCACAATGAGATATCACCTCACACCACTGAGGGTGGCTAACATCCAAAACACAAACAACAACAAATATTGGGGAGGATGTGGAGAAAAGGGAACCCTCCTACACTGCTGGTGGGAATACAAATTAGTTCAACCATTGTGGAAAGCAGTATGGAGGTTCCTTAAAACACTCAAAATAGAAATACCATTTCACCCACGAATTCCACTCCTAGGAATTTACCCTAGGACTGCAGCAGCCCAGTTTGAAAAAGACACATGCACCTCATGTTTAATGCAGCACTATTTACAGTAGCCAAGAAATGGTAGCAACCTAAGTGTCCATCTGTAGATGAATGGATAAAGAAGGAGTGGTACATGTACACAATGGAATATTATTCAGCCATAAGAAGAAAACAAATCCTACCATTTGCAACAACATGGATGGAGCTAGAGGGTATTATGCTCAGTGAAATAAGCCAAGCCAAAAAAGACAAGTATCAAATGATTTCACTCATATGTGGAGTATAAGAACAAAGACAAAAACTGAAGGAACAAAACAGCAGCAGACTCACAGAACCCAAGAATTGACTAATAGTTACCAAAGGGAAAGGGACTGGGAAAGATGGGTGGGAAGGGAGGGATAAGAGGGTAAAAGGGGCATTACGATTAGCAGATGTAATGTTGGGGGGCTTAGGGAGGGCTGAACAACTCAGAGAAGACAAGTAGTGATTCTATAGCATCTCACTACACTGATAGACAGTGATTGTAATGGGGTTGGTGGGAGGGACCTGATGAAGGGAGTAGTTTAATCACCATAATATTGCACATGTAACTGTAGATTAATGATACCAAAATAAAGTATAAAAAAAAGTATCAAAGGAAAAAAAAAAGAATGAGGGTGAAGTCATTTTAAACAAAAATAATTTACCAACACAGATTCACTTAAAAGAACTTAAAAAAAAAAAAACATCTAGAAGAAAAGTGAGTCCAGGAAAAAAGTCTGGTATAAGAAGGAATAATGTGCAAAAAAACTGGAAACATGTAGATGAATATAAAGTAACATTATTCCTAGAATGTAATGATGATGTGCCAGGCAATAAAATTGCACTTTGCAGATCTCCAATTACAGGGAGAATAATTGACCAAGAGCTCTAGTTTTTGCACTCTGAAACCCATTGCCATATTTACTCCAAGGTCACCCTTCCCATGTGCTGTTCCTACCAGTGATTCAGTGCACAGAGATATAGGGCAGGTCTGTTCCTCAGAAATACAGGATTACTTTGATGGAGATCTTTGACTTGAAGATTCTTATCCTTTAGAAAGCTACAAGCCAACCTTCCTTCTTTTCTCCTTCACTCAGGATAAAACTTGCTTCATGGTCTGACGGCTCTCCGAGCCTCTCTACCATTTTCTGTATCAAAAGTTTCCCCTAATAAAATCCTGCTTGTTTAATCTATCATGGTGCCTGCTCCTCGAGGACTTGGAATAACCCAATAATTTCCCAATTTGTGGGTCAAATTTCCTTAACAGCAAAGTCAATTAAGGGAAAGCTGAGTAAAAAAAACCCCAAAACCAAAAGATGAGTCATATAGAAAACAAATAGCAAAATTATAGACATAAATCTAACCACATCAATAATTGAACTAAAATTAAGTAGACTAACTCTCCATCAAAAAAGTGAAGATTATCAAACTGGATAACAGAAAAACCCAATTATATGCTTTCTGCAAGAGACATGTTTTAGATTAAAAGGTACACAAAAGTTGAAGATGGTGAAAAACATACATGACATAAGCAGTAAGTATAAGAGAACTGGAATAAGTATTAATATTGAATAAAATAAAATTTAAGGCATATTACTAGAGAAAGCAACATTTCATAATGCTCTAAGTCACTACATCAGGAAGATATAATATTATAACTGTGTATGCATCTGATAACAGAGCCCTCACTACACAAAGCCATAATTGACAAAGTTGAAAGTAGAAATAAACAATTCAATGATTATATGTACACCTAATCATGAAATGTAAAACCTTTTTCTTTCATTTAGATTTTTAAATACAAAAGAACTATACCATTATTGATAGGTTTAAATTCCCTTTCCAATTCCATTGACCTTTTTCCCTCTTCAGAGACCAGCCACTTCCAATGAAAAATTTGGTGTATATCCTTTTAGTTCATGGTTTTCCTACACATAAATGTAGCCTGAAACCTTAGACTTCTTGTCTTTTAATAGTGCATGCAAATGCCATACTGAACACACCTTTTTGCAACCATATATTTTACACAGACCTACCCCCTGCTGATATATATATATAGATTTCATTCATATAAATATATTGAATAAATGTACCACATTTTATTTGTCCACTAATGAAAAATGATCTTCATTAAGTCATTAAATCATTGTTACCTAGTAATAGTTAAAAAAGTTTTAACAAAATGATAGGTACTTATGTTTTATTGGAAAGGCACTCTAATCCCTTTGCAAACATATTTTATAAGCATATCTTTTTTTTCCATTTTTTTATTTTGGTATTATTAATATACAGTTACATGAGCAACATTATGGTTACTAGACTCCCCCTATTATCAAGTCCCCACCACATACCCCCATTGCAGTCACTGTCCATCAGCATAGAAGGATGTTATAGAATCACTACTTGTCTTCTCTGTTATACAATTATATCTTTTTTAAATTTTTTATTTCATTTTTTAAAATTAAAGTATCGTTGCTATACAATCTTATGAAGGTTTCACATGAACAACATTGTGGTTTCAACATTCACCCATATAGTCAAGTTCCCCCCACCACCCTGTTGCAGTCACTGTCCATCAGCATAGTAAGATGCTATAGAGTCATTAATTGCCTTCTCTGTGCTATTACTGCCTTCCCCATGACCTACCTATATTGTGTGTGCTAATTATAATGCCCCTTAATCCCCTTCTCCCTCCCTCACCACCCACCCTCCCAACCCCTTTCCTTTGGTAACCACTAGCCCCTTCTTAGAGTCTGTGAGTCATAAGCATATCTTTTAATAACCTTCTGAAGATTGCTGACAAATGATGAGTTCTGCTCTCTCCCCCAACCCTGCCGAGTACCATGAGATGTCCCTGAATGTCAGAGGGCTTCTCTTCCCCTGAAAACCCAAGAAATGAGGGCTTTTTAAGGAAGTGCCCACATTTATTAAGGAAAACCTATGATTTCAATATTAAGCAACTGGAGATGTTTTGTTTGCCTGGCCTCTGGGTGGTAAATGGCTCCCTCTTCCCTTCCTGCAATGAAATTATTAGTAAATGACCAAGTTTTATTTAAAATCCTAAGTTTGTGGTCTTATTATGTTATAACATCATTTTGATCAGCTGCCATGTATTTTCAGTGTGAACACCAATACTTTGTTGCTACAGCAATGATGCATTGCACACATTTTCATGTGTCTCTTCGGGCAGAAATTCTGTGTGAGAAACTGCAAACGTTTCTGCAGGAAAAATACTTAGATGCTGAGTTGCTGGGTTAGAGGCTTGAGTATTTTTGGTTTTCTAGATATTGCCCAGTTATTCCTTTAGAGTGGTTATTCTGTCTTACTTCTGAATAAGAGTTCCCTTTTTCCACTACTCTTGCCAGCAGTTGGTATTGTCAAACAATCAATGTGGTGAAAGTGTTATCTCCTTTTTGTTTTCATTTATATTTACGTGATTATCTGTGACATTGTTCTATGTTCTGTTTCATTGATCTTTTTTTGTAGTCCTTCACAAATAGCACATTATTTCAATTCCTATAACTTTAAAACAGAATTTGATATTAGTAGAAACCTATGTAATTAAAAAAAAATGGAACACTGCCTCAATATCCTTTTTACTTTTACTTAACTCTTTGCAGTGTCTTATCTTTATAAAATCTTGTAAGCTTTTGGAGGTTAAGAAATGTTTGTGAGGCACCATCTATATCCTATATATGGGTTAATTTCTATTGCATCTTTCCCAACACTTACCACAGCATGATACATACAGCAGGTAAATGAATAAATAAGTAAGTAGCAGATTTCTGCTTCAATCTGTCAGTGGGTGAGTGAAAGATATCATTACAATGTGGCCTTGCCTGGCACATTAATCCATGACATTTTGTTGCACTAGCAACTGGCCCCTGCTCGATGGGTCCTTTCCTAGCTTTATCAGACTCCCTGGAAGGAGGGCTATGAAAGCTGGTCCCTGAGGTCCTGATTAGTTTCCAGAACATCAGTCCGCTAGTTTTTCTCTGCCTGAGAGTTGAGAGAGTATCATTGATAAACTAGGTCAGCGAGGGATAATTTCTGGGTGCTGCATAGCACTGGGTATGGGCTCCTTGCACCTTGCTTATTGTACAGAATTGAAGATGATGAATAATAGAAATGAGAAAACTAGACATAAAACACCAACAAATGACAATTATAATAGCATTATCATTTTATATTTACTTTGCTCTTTTTTTTTACTACTGGATTTTATCTTTTAGTGTTGAATGTTATCATCTTTTTTTTTTTAACTGCTAGAATGTTTGCCTAAGGATACACAAATGATCCAGTAACTCACTTGTAATGAAATGTAGGGATCTGCCTTTGAGTCTAGACCCTCACAGTTTCTCCAATGCAAATCCCACTTAGAAAGGTTTAGCATGCTTAAAGTAGCTAATTTAAGAAATCTTGAATAGCTCTGAACTAGACACATTGATTCTGGATCATCTTATTAATCAGAACAGCCATCTGGCATCACCAACACTTTCAAAATACTACAGAGACTCAATGGATTAAGCCTCGGTAATTCTAGAAGTCTATAGCTCTGCGTTGTATGTTTTCCTCTTGCCCCCAAGACTGTTTTATGAACAAAGGCAGTATTGGCTGGATTTACTTGTTAACCTTAGTATCCATGTTTGGTGAGCTGGAGGCATTGAGTTATTGTGACCTGACCAAATAATTCTATTTTAAAGGATTTTCATAGCTGTAAGGACTTTTTATTTAAAATAGAGCAAGGCAGATGTTGCAATAATTTTTTTTTCTTTTTGCCCTAGGTGGTTGTTTCTTGAGGAGTAGAGAATTTTGTATCATTGAGCAAAATTACTGAGGAGGACCTCACAATTTTCCTAGACTAGGTAAAGTCCCTACTAGTGGAGGAATGACTTTCGTGCAGAACAATGGAAAAGTAAAAGTAGGATCCAAGGGGAGTCTAGAAGAAATCTCATTCTGGATTTCTGACATGCAGCATGAAGTGGTCAGACAGCGCAGTTTCCACAGGTACTCAAGTCCCTAAGATGTAGTTAGAGAGGAGATCCTTTCCTTTCTCTGAATGACAAAATAAGGATGAGATACAGAAATGATTTCAAGTAAATGCTACAAAAAGACTCTCTAGAAGGATGTAAAGATGGCAAATAAGTCATCCTCAGGAATATTATCCAGAGGATGAAGCTCTTCTCACTCAATTTCCATATCCAAAGAGCAGTGAGAAGTTTGAATCACCACTTTGCCTAAAACCATCTCAAACTCACTGGCTCCCTAGGATGTAAATGATTTGGGATTCCTATTTAATTTGTGGTCAAAGGAAGTTAAAAGAGAAAAAGAAAAAAAAAATCTCCTATACCAAGATTCTTCTTATACAAATAACCTTAATTACACTAAGAACTCAAGTCTCAGGCCACTAACAGTTTAATAATTGTTTTAATTTACTAAACAACTTAAATTTGTCCCTGCACACAAATTTTACAAAGTATACAAGCACTACAATTTATGAAGTTGTTTTATTTAAGAGGCTGATTAGTGTAATTTGTTTTCCAGTATC
This sequence comes from Phataginus tricuspis, assembly GCA_029783875.1. Classification (NCBI taxonomy): domain Eukaryota; kingdom Metazoa; phylum Chordata; class Mammalia; order Pholidota; family Manidae; genus Phataginus; species Phataginus tricuspis. The sequence goes on from JAQQAC010008350.1 coordinate 73,147,261, forward strand.
AGGTTTCCAATAGAACATGCTTTACAATCCAATCCAAGGATCATTTATATCCAATCCTTTCTCATTCCTAAAAGGTTTTCATTCTGAGCATTCTGGTGTCTAGAATATACTCTTTTGGGGAGGAAAAAAATGAAAACTCTTCTTAATATGTAATCTTGTGTTTTAATTTTAGTTAACACTTCAATATTTATAAAACAACTTTTTTGCAAGGTCACATGCCTAGAAAACGTAGGATTCAGGGAGAAAACAAAACACATTTTCTGGCTCTTGTATTATTTTGGGGAAAGATTCTAGAGTTCTTGTACATTCAGTGAGAAAGAGCATCTTTTGGAAACATTTCTGCATTTTTTCCATCGCTTGAGTAGTGAGGCTTTGGGAGTCATCTGCCATTCATAGATAAGAAGGTATTAAAAGGACCTAACACATTTTAAGAAATGCAGGTTGATTTTTGTGATAGAAAAAACTTGATACTGTAAACAACCATTTTTCTCTCTTTAGCTCAGCAAGCGAAATGAAGACTTGGATTCTTTTGCCAAATGTTATGCCTAAAAACTCAGCTTCAGGGCAGATTGCAGGTGTGTCAGGAAGAGCACATTTCAAATCTCAAAATTATGATGTTTGCCACTAGTGGAATGAAAAATGCCCAAAGAAAACTATGTTTCTAACACTGCAATCATTATTAATATACACTGTGTGTTGTTTTGTGTGTTATGTTGCCTGTCATGAAAATGAAAACCCAAAGGAATTAAAAAGTCCAGATGAAACTCATGTTCCTTTCCTATTGCTGTGTAACAATGACCACAACCTTATAACTACCGCATAGCCTCATAGTTTCTGTAGATCAGAAATCTCTGTGTGACATAGCTGGGATCCCTACTCAGGGTTTCATGAGGTGGCATCAAGGTGGTGGCCGGCATTGTGGTCCCATTTGTGCTTCAGAGAGTTCCTCCTAGTTTGTTTAGGTTATTAACAGAATTCAGTTCCTAGAATGACCAGGACCCTAGTTTTCTTGCTCGCTGTTGGCTAGGGTTGCTCAGCTCTTAGAGGCCCCTCTCAGGTGTTAGGGACATGGACCCATCCAAAGATAATTCATGATGTGGCTATCCAGGAGAAGCTTTCTTATCCCTGATTCTTTAAGTCTCTTCTAACGTCGTTGTCTGTTAGGTCAAGCCCACCCAAGATAATCTCCCTTTTGATTCACTTAAAGTCGACTGATTAAGGACTTTAATTATATCTGCAGAGTCCTTTTTGCCATTCGATGTGCCATAATTATGGGAGTAATATCCCGTCACATTGACAGGTTCTGATGATGTTCAGGAGGAAGGGTTACGCAAGGCGGATACAGAGAGTACCTCGTGGGCCATTTTAGAAACCTGCCTATCACAGACCAGGAGGCTCAAGGGGACCCACTGGAAAGAATGCTCCCTCTGTTTTACATTTTTGTTCTTGAAAAATGATGCCATTCTTCTGGTAGCAGGATTTTGAGCTTTCTTTAGGAATTTCTTTTAGCCCTATATCAGTCATGCAGTGTTATTCTCTTCCTCCCTTCATTCCAAGCTATAACAAGTGACTTATTCCTGGCCAATCGGCATTTTCTATCACCTTACTCGTGATTTATTTATATATAGGTACACGCCAAGAGAAGACCGATTAGTGGTTTCCGGAAATTTGGTTGGAATTTTTGGGAATTGGAAGCTCGCTCTTTCCACTGAGAGTGTCAGACGAAGGGTGAGATAGTGCTGCCATGTTAGAGGAAGGTCTGCGAATAAATCCTCCACTGAAAAACCCAAACTCAATGATGACTCAGGTGTCCTGGTGACACTGTGGAGGCCTTTCAGGCTTGAAGTCAGGTTTGCTTTTGCATTTTTTTAAATATGTGAACCATTATTATAAATAATACTGCAAACACTACTGCCATTATTTTACTGTTATTATTCAGAGTAAGTCTATTTCTTCAATCACAACTCAACATTTCTAAGATTTCATATTCCTAACATTTTCTTGGGAAAGGGAAATTAAGTGAGACTGCAATGTATTTGGTGATCTAAAAACTGTATGCTTCAAGCAACATCATGAACTTAAATTGGGAATAACCGAGCAGAGCACTTATTTGGTGCATCTTTGCCTTCTAGAACTTTCTCCCCAAATATCTAAAATGAAGAATACTTAGTAAACAATCAAAAATGAAGCATTTATTAGTGTTCAGATAAGTGGATTAGTAGGGGGTTCTCTAGAGAAGTAGAATTCATATATATATAAATGAGAGAGGAATTCTTACTTTGAGGAACTGGTTAATGTGGTTGTGGGGGCCGGCAAGTCTGAAATTCATAGGGCAGGTCTGAGGCCTAGGGAATTAATTGATCCATGGCTACCCTTTTTTTTTTTTTACAATTTATTTTAGTATCTTAAACCTACAATTACATGTGCAATATTATGGTGATTAAACTACCCCCTTCATCAGGTCCCCCCCACCAACCCTATTACAGTCACTGTTCATCAGCGTAGTGAGATGAGAATCACTACTTGTCTTCTCTGAGTTTTACAGCCCTCCCCATGCACACCCCACCTTACGTCTGCTAATCGTAATGCCCCTTTTACCCTCTTATCCCTCCCTTCCCGCCCTCTTCCCCAGTCCCTTTCCCTTTGGTAACTATTAGTCCGTTCTTGGGTTCTGGGTGTCTGCTGCTGTTTTGTTCCTTCAGTTTTTATCTTTGTTCTTATACTCCACATATGAGTGAAATCATTTGATACTTGTCTTTTTTGGCTTGGCTTATTTCACTGAGCATAATACCCTCTAACTCCATCCATGTTTCCAAATGGTAGGATTTGCTTTCTTCTTATGGCTGAATAATATTCCATTGTGTATATGTACCACATCTTCTCTTTCCATTCATCTACTGATGGACACTTAGGTTGCTTCCATTTCTTGGCTATTGTAAATAGTGCTGCATTAAACATGAGGTGCATGTGTCTTTTTCAAACTGGGCTGCTGCAGTCCTAGGGTAAATTCCTAGGAGTGGAATTCGTGGGTGAAATGGTATTTCTATTTTGAGAGTTTTGAGGAACCTCCATACTGCTTTCCACAATGGTTGAACTAATTTGCATTCCCACCAGCAGTGTAGGAGGGTTCCCTTTTCTCCACATCCTTGCCAACATTTGTTGTTGTTTGTGTTTTGGGTGTTGGCCATCCTCACTGGTGTGAGGTGATATCTCATTGTGGTTTTAATCTGCATTTCTCTGATGACCAGCGATGTGGAGCATCTTTTCATGTGCCTGTTGGCCATCTGAATTTCTTCTTTAGAGAAGTGTCTATTCATGTCCTCTGCCCATTTCTGAATTGGATTATTTGCTTTTTGTTTGTTAAGGTGCGTGAGTTCTTTGTATATTTTGGATGTCAACCCTTTATCAGATACATCGTTTATGAATATATTTTCCCATATTGTAGGATGTCTTTTTGTTCTACTGATGGTGTCCTTTGCTGTACAGAAGCTTTTCAACTTGATATAGTCCCATTTGTTCATTTTTGCTTTTGTTTCCCTTGCCCGGGGGGATATGTTCATGAAGAAGTCGTTCATGTTTATGTCCAAGAGATTTTTGCCTATATTTTTTTCTAAGAGTTTTATGGTTTCATGACTTACATTCAGGTCTTTGATCCACCTTGAGTTTACCTTTGTGTATGGGGTTAGAGAGTAGTCCAGTTTCATTCTCTTACATGTAGCTGTCCAGTTTTTCCAACACCAGCTTCTGAAGAGGCTGTCATCTCCCCATTGTATATCCAAGACTCCTTTATCAAATATTAATTAACTGTAGGTGTTTGGGTTAATGCTTGGATTTTCTATTCTGTTCCACTGGTCTGTGGGTCTGTTTTTGGGCCAGTGCCAAATTGTCTTGATTACTGTGGCTTTGTAGTAGAGCTTGAAGTCAGGGAGCGTAATTCCCCCTGTTTTATTCCTCCTTCTCAGGATTGCTTTGGCTATTCGGGGTCTTTTCTGGTTCCATATGAATTTTAGAACTATTTGTTCCAGTTCATTGAAGAAAGCTATTGGTAGTTTGATGGGGATTGCATTGAATCTGTAGATTGCTTTAGGTAGTATAGCCATTTTGACAATATTTATTCTTCCTAGCCAAGAGCATGGGATGCATTTCCATTTGTTAGTGTCTTCCTTAATTTCTCCTAGGAGTGTCTTGTAGTTTTCAGAGTACAGATCTTTCACTTCCTTCGTTAGGTTTATTCCTAGGTATTTTATTCTTTTTGATGCAATTGTGAATGGAATTGTTTTTCTGATTTCTCTTTCTGTTAGCTCATCATTAGTGTATAGGAAAGCAACAGATTTCTGTGTGTTAATTTTATATCCTGCAACTTTGTTGAATTCAGATATTAGTTCTAGTAGTTTTGGAGTGGAGTCTTTATGGTTTTTTATGTACAGTATCATGTCATCTGCAAATAGTGACAATTTGACTTCTTTACCAGTCTGGATGCCTTGTATGTCTTTGTTTTGTCTAATTTCTGTGGCTAGGACCTCCAGTACTATGTTGAATGACAGAGGAGAGAGTGGGCACCCCTGTCTTGTTCCTGATCTTAGATGAAAAGCTTTCAGATTCTCGCTGTTAAGTATGATGTTAGCTGTAGGTTTGTCATATATAGCCTTTATGATGTTGAGGTACTTGCCGTCTATACCCATTCTGTTGAGAGTTTTGATCATGAATGAATGCTGAATTTTGTCAAATGCTTTTTCAGCATCTATGGAGATGATCATGTGGTTTTGTTCTTCTTTTTATTGATGTGATGGATGATGTTAATGGATTTTCGAATGTTGTACCATCCTTGCATCCCTGGGATGAATCCCACTTGATCATGGTGTATGATCCTCTTGATGTATTTTTGAATTCGGTTTGCTAAGATTTTGTTAAGTATTTTTGCATCTACATTCATCAGGGATATTGGTCTGTAATTTTCTTTTTTAGTGAGATCTTTGCCCGGTTTTGGTATTGGAGTGATGCTGGCTTCATAGAAAGAGTTTGGAAGTATTCCCTCCTCTTCTATTTTTTGGAAAACTTTAAGGAGGCTGGGTGTTATTTCTTCTCTATATGTCTGGTAGAATTCAGAGGTGAATCCCTCAGGTCCGGGGGTTTTGTTCTTGGGTAGTTTTTTGATTATCGCTTCAATTTCATTGCTGGTGATTGGTCTGTTTAGTTTTTCTGTTTCCTGCTTGGTAAGTCTTGGAAGGCTGTATTTTTCTACGAAGTTGTCCATTTCTTCTATGTTTTGGAGCTTGTTAGCATATAGATGCTCATTGTATTCTCTTATAATTCTTTGTATTTCTGTGGGGTCCGTCATTATTTTTCCTTTCTCATTTCTGATTCTGTTTATGTGTATGGATTCTCTTTTTCTCTTAATGAGCCTGGCTAGGGGTTTATCTATTTTGTTTATTTTTTCAAAGAACCAGCTTTTGGTTTCATTGATTTTTTCTATTGTTTTATTCTTCTCAAGTTTATTTATTTCTTCTCTGATCTTTATTATGTCTCTCTTTCTGGTGACTTTGGGCCTCATTTGTTCTTCTTGTTCCAATTTCAATAATTGTGTCTTTAGACTGTTCATTTGGGAATGTTCATTGTTCTTGAAATAGGCCTGGATTGCAATATACTTTCCTCTTAGAACTGCCCTTGCTGGGTCCCACAGAAGTTTGGCTTTGTGTTGTTGTTGTCATTAGTCTCCATATAGTCTTTGATTTCTGTTTTGATTTGGTCGTTAATCCATTGATTCGTTAGGAGAATGTTGTTAAGTCTCCATGTATTTGTGAGCCTTTTTGATATCTTTCTGAAATTTATTTCTAGTTTTATACCTTTGTGATCTGAGAAGTTGGTTGGTAGGATTTCAATATTTTTGAATTTACTGAGGTTCTTTTTGTGGCCTAGTATGTGGTCTATTATGGAAAATGTTCCATGTGCACTTGAGAAGAATGTGTATCCTGCTGCTTTTGGGTGCAGAGTTCTGTAGATATCTGTTAGGTCCATCTGTTCTAGTGTGTTGTTCAGTGCCTCTGTGTCTTTACTTATCCTCTGCCTGGTTGATCTATCCTTTGGAGTGAGTGGTGTGTTAAAGTCTCCTAAAATAATTGCATTGCTGTCCTTTTCCTCCTTCACTTCTGTTAGTATTTGTTTCACATATGCTGATGCTCCTGTGTTGGGTGCATATATATTTATAATGGTTATATCTTCTTGTTGGACTGACCCCTTTATCATTATGTAATGTCCTTTTTATCTCTTGCTACTTTCTTCGTTTTGAAGTCTATTTTATCTGATACAACTACTGCAACACCTGTTTTTTTCTCTTTGTTGTTTGCATGAAATATCTTTTTCCATCCCTTCACTTTTAGTCTGTGTATATCTTTGGGTTTGATGTGAGTCTCTTGTAAGCAGCAGGTTTTTTATCCACTCTGTTACTCTGTGTCTTTTGATTGGTGCATTCAGTCCATTTACATTTAGGGTGATTATTGATAGATATGTACTTATTGCCATTGCTGGCTTTAGATTCGTGGTTACCAAAGGTTCAAGAGTTGCTTCTTTACTATCTAAGAGTCTAACTTAACTTTCCTGTTAAGTTATTGTGACCGCCGTCTGATGTTTCTTTATCTCTTCCTTCCTATTCTTCCTCCTCCTTTCTTTATATATTAGGTGTTTTATTCTTTGCCTTTAGTTAGTATTTGGGTGGTCTGCTTTCTTTGCTATGATTTTATTTTCTCTGGTGACATCTTTTTAGCCTTAGGGGTGTTTCCCTCTAGAGCAGTCCGTTTAAGATATCCTGTAGTGGCAGTTTATGGGAGGCAAACTCTCTCAACTTTCTTTTGTCTTGAAATTGTTTAATCCCTCCGTCATATTTAAATGATAATCATGCTGGATACAATATTCTTTTTTTCGAGGCCCTTCTGTTTCATTACGTTAAATATATCATGCCATTCTCTTCTGGCCTGTAAGGTTTCTGTTGAGAAGTCTGATGGGTTTTCCTTTGTAGGTGACCTTTTTTCTCTCTCTAGCTGCCTTTAATGCTGTCTTTATCTTTGATCTTTGCCATATTAATTATTATGTGTCTTGGTGTTGTCTTCCTTGGGTCCCTTGTGTTGGGAGATCTGTGGGCTTCTGTGGGCTGTGAGACTATTTCTTTCCCCAGCGTGGGAAAGTTTTCAGCAATTATTTCTTCAAAGACTCTTTCTATCCCTTTTTCTCTCTCTTTTTCCTCTGGTACTCCTATAATGCGAATATTGCTCCGTTTGGATTGGTCACACAGTTCTCTTAATATTCTTTCATTCTTAGAGATCCTTTTATCTCTCTCTGCCTCAGCTTCTTTGTATTCCTGTTCCCTGTCTTTTAATTCCTTGATCGTGTCTTGAACCTGATTGAATATGCTGTTGAGCCCGTCGATGGCTTGTCTCATTTCTGCATTGTCTTTCCTCACTTCCCTCAATTCCTCCCTCAGCTCTTGCACATTTTTCTGTAGATCTGTTAGCATGGCTATGACTTTTGTTCTGAATTCTTTTTCAGGTAGACTGTGCATATCCATTCCTTCAGATTCTCTCTCTGTGGTGGTGTTTGTCTGAAGCTTTGTCTGTATCATATTCTTCTGTCTTCTCATGACTATAGAATTGGTTGTTGGTAGTTGTCACGTATGTCCGCTGGGCTCTTTATGACTTTAAAAAGGAAAGAGAAGAAAGGAGAGAAAAGAAAAAAAAAATTCTACTAATAATAAAAAAAGTAAAAAGAGAGAGAGAAAAAGGAAAAGAAAGGGAAGAAAAAGAAAAAGCAGCAACACCTAAAAGAAAAAAAAAAAAAAAACGCCCACCGGGGGTTGTTTCTGTGTGAATGCTGTAGGTGGCACTGTTGCTCCGCTATTCCAGAGCTGTGGTCGCATCGCTCCGCATGGCCCTTTAATGCTGTGGCCATGGTGAGACTGAATGGAGGTTCTCTGCTGCCCTCCTGTCTCTTTAAGACCGCTGAAAAACAAAGCGCACGCTTTTCTCCTTTTTTTTTTTCTTCTCTCTTCTCCTTCCCTGAGCTAGCCGCGAGCAAGCAGGCCTATTCCTGCTGTGACCGTGCGCCCTCCGTCTCTCCAATCTCCGCCACTCTGCGCTTTGTGTGCCCGCGTTCCTGCAGCCAGTCCGGGGCTGGTTATCTCCTGGGCCTGCACTTCCACTCCCTCCCGCCTCTGAATCCTCTCCTCCCTCCGGTGCGCTGGGGTGGGGGAGTGCTTGGGTTCTGTCGGGTCGCGGTTCGCAGTTCCGTTTCTTACCCGCCTCGCCCGCTGCCGAGTCCTCTCAGGTGTGCCTGCACTGTGTGCGCTTTCCTGTTTGTTCTGGTCTCTCTTTTAGGAACAGTTGGTTTGCTGGGTTTTCGTGGGTAAATATAATGTTGGGAGGAAAATTCTGTCATTCCATTCATGCTGCCATCTTCCCGGAACTCTTCCATGGCTACCCATTTTTTTTTTTAACAATTTATTTTATTTTAGTATCATTAACCTACAATTACATGGGCAATATTGTGATGATTAAACTACCCGCTTCATCAGGTCCCCCCCACCGACCCTATTACAGTCACTGTCCATCAGTGTAGTGAGATGAGAATCACTACTTGTCTTCTCTGAGCTGTACATTCCCCCCTGTGCCCCCCCACCCTATGTCTGCCAATCGTAATGCCCCTTTTACCCTCTTATCCCTCCCTTCCCGCCCATCTCCCCAGTCCCTTTCCCTTTGGTAACTGTTAGTCCATTCGTGGGTTCTGTGAGTCTGCTGCTGTTTTGTTCCTTCATTTTCTTTTTTTTTTTCTTTGTTCTTATACTCCACATATGAGTGAGATCATTTGATACTTGTCTTTTTCGGCCTGGCTTATTTCACTGAGCATAATAACCTCCAACTCCATCCATGTTGTTGCAAATGGTAGGATTTGTTTTTTTCTTATGGCTGCATAATATTCCATTGTGTATATGTACCACATCTTCTTAATCCATTCATCTACTGATGGACACTTAGGTTGCTTCCATTTCTTGGCTATTGTAAATAGTGCTGCAATAAACATAGGGGTGCATCTGTCTTTCTCAAACTGGGCTGCTGCATTCTTGGGGTAAATTCCTAGGAGTGGGATTCCTGGGTCAAATGGTATTTCTATTTTGAGTTTTATGAGGAACCTCCATACTGCTTTCCACAATGGTTGGACTAATTTGCATTCCCACCAGCAATGTAGGAGGGTTCCCCTTTCTCCACATCCTCGCCAACATTTGGTGTTGTTTGTGTTTTGGATGTTGGCCATCCTCACTGGTGTGAGGTGATATCTCATTGTGGTTTTAATTTGCATTTCTTTGATGATTAGCGATGTGAAGCATTTTTTCATGTGTCTGTTGGCCATCTGAATTTCTTCTTTAGAGAAGTGTCTATTCATGTCCTGTGCCCATTTCTTAATTGGGTTATTTGCTTTTTGTTTGTTAAGGTGCGTGAGTTCTTTGTATATTTTGGATGTCAACCCCTTATCAGATACATCATTTATGAATATTGTAGGATGTCTTTTTGTTCTACTAATGGTGTCCTTTGCTGTACAGAAGCTTTTAAACTTGATATAGTCCCATTTGTTCATTTTTGCTTTTGTTTCCCTTGCCCGGGGGGATATGTTCATGAAGAAGTCACTCATGTTTATGTCCAAGAGATTTTTGCCTATGTTTTTTTCTAAGAGTTTTATGGTTTCATGACTTACATTCAGGTCTTTGATCCACCTTGAG
>JAQQAC010008350.1:73157520-73173331 GCA_029783875.1 Phataginus tricuspis
AAAACTTACCCTTTCAGCCATTGTAGAGTGTACATTTCATTGGTAGTATGTACATTCACTGTTATGTAAATGTGCATCTCCAGAACTTTTTCAACATCGCACTGAAATTCTGTACTCATAAAACAACAGATTCTCATTTCTCCTTCCCTTCAGCTCTTCATAAACATTGTTCTTCTTTTTGTCTCTACTAATTTGACTATTCTAGGTACCTCATATAAGTGGAATCATGTAATATTTATCCTTTTGTGTCTGACTTATTTCATTATTAGCTTAATATTATTAATATAATATTTTATGGTTTAAGATTATTAGCATAATATTGTCAAGGTTCATCCATGTTACAGAGTATATCCAAACTTCTTTTTACAGCTAAATAATATTTCATTGTGTGTATCTGTAACACATTTTGTTTATTCATCTGTCAATGGACATTTGTGATGTTTCTGGCTATTGTGGTTTCTGGTTTTTGGCTATTGTGAATAATCCTGCTTTCAATTCTTTTGTGTTGTTGTAGAGGAACAATCTTACACTCTTCAAGATTTTTCTGGCTCGTCTACAGATCAAATTGATGTGAGACAGATTAACTTGAAAAAAATCAAACAAAGGAAAGGTTTAATAACATGTATACCTCTTGTACACATGGGAGAGATCCAGAAAACGGAGTAACTCCTGGAAATGGCTGAGGCCATCACCTTACATACCATCTTCAGCAAGAGACAAAAGTTGTTGTTGATGGGGAGTCAGTTATGGCAAATGACCAGAAAAAGCCTGGTAAACAGAGTAAGATTGCTATACAGATTTAAGAGCCTGCCTTTTCCACTGATAAGAGAATGCAGCAAATTAGTTATCTCCCTCTTTCTGGTACAATAAAGGAACCTCTGACAAATGGAGATTTCCCTCATACATGTAAAGGTCTTTTATAAAATGGTAACTTCTGTCGTTTTAGAGCTTCTCTTGTGTCTGCAATTTTTAAAAAAAGAACCATCTTAAAATAATCAATATGCCAAATAGGCATATCATGGGGTGGCAAAATTTGATCCCCAATGGTATATATACCCAGAAATGGAATTTCTGGATCATACTGTAATTCTGTGTTTAATTTCTTAGGAAACACTGTGCTGTTTTTTGCAGTAGCTGCGCCCACATTTTACCTTCCCCATCTACATGGGTTTCATCTTTTCCACGTCCTTGTAAACACTTGTGTTTTCTAGGGTTTTTTTGGTAAGTCATTCTAATGGATGTACAGTGATATCATATTTGTTTTATAACTTACTTTGTAACATGTCAAACTTTGTAATAACATCACTAAATATTCCTAAATGAGCCAATTTTCATTTGTGGCATAATATTCCACCATTTAGTTACACATAATGTGTTTAATTAATCATTAATCATTAATTGCTTGATGTGTATGATATGCAAGCTCTAGATTTTATTCTGATGTTTTCCAATCCAAAATCTGATTTTGCGAGAAAGTCCACAGTTCTATCCTTTTCTGATCCAAGGAGTGAGTAGTGTATGCATGTGGGTATGACTATGGTGACAGCCCATGGTTGGCAGGTGGAGGGTGGGTGGTGGTGGTAACAATTTTAACCACTTGCTCCAGTCTTCTTTAAAATGTTCATATTCAGGGGTTAAATACATGTTTTATGATAAAAGTATTTATCTTCCATACAAAATTTCCATAGTCTTTCCTTTTAAGTTATAAATGTTTAGTTTGGTCCTTTTTTGGAATGGGTTCCTTGGGAAACAGACTCTGAGATTTGTAGACTTAGGATATTTATAGGGAAGTACTGTCAGTAACAGTATGTGTGAGTGAATGTGGGGCAGACCTTCAAATCTGAAGAGGGCAGTGCCAAGGAATGCAGATTACACAATGGCTTACAGGTACATTAACATGCAATACAAAGATTTTCACACACTGTGTCCATTCCTCTATGTCTATCCTTATGCCTCTTTTTCAGACTTCCCTGTCCCAGGTTTCCTAGTTTTCCTCCTTCCATGCTGGGCCCAACCAGCCAAGTCCCTTGTCATTTCTCATGAAACCATCTATATCATGACCTTGGGCCACACAAAGCAGATGGCTGTGTGCACCCTCTGAGGCTCTGCCCACAGGAGAGGAAGTTCCTTTTCTGTTGTTTGAACTTTTCTCTGAACGTCTCAGAGGGTTGTCTCTGAGATGCAGCAGCTGTCAAGTTTTAGCTTGCACCCTCACACTGAGATAATCTATCCACAAATGAAGAATTTCTGGTATTTCTAATTCACCTAATATAGGCCATCACTTAATTCATGCTTCCAAGGTTATCTGAGCTGCATGTTAGCACTGTCTCCTAAGGTCCTTGCAGAGTGTTAACTCCTGTCTCTCAGGAGACTGTTCCCATAGCTATGGACTCTTCCTTATCCAACTTAATGTTCTACACCTTGTTTATTCTGTTACATAATGCCTTTATACAGACTGGCCTTTTGTCATTTTTTAGTAGAACAGTGCTAGGATAAACTCAGAGATCTCCATTCGAAGTTTTCCTTATCAGCCCACAGAGCCCTTGATGCTGTTAAAGCCTTGGCCTTTAAGGGCCAACCTCAGTAGCTCTCAGTTCTGTCTGGGATGCTGTGTACGTGTGGGACTGGTCTCCTCTATTTGCTGAAAATTCAACCTCCCTTAGCTGTAGGCCTGAGGGGTGCCTACCTTCTCATTTCTTCCAGGCCCCACTCCCCTCCCTCACCTCACTGAGGGACTAAAGTGGAGATTATGTATCTATATCTACCTATATCCATTTCTGTATATCCCTGTCTATCCATCTATCACTACAAATTATTTCAGTGAAATTGTTCTAGCTATTGGCAACCTAGTTCTTTCTCTGTTACTGAAATTACCATAAGCTAAGTAGAAGCACTTGATAAAAAAAAAATCTGTCTCTTACTCTCAAAATTCTTTTCAAAGTTGACCAAAGTCACCACATAAAGAAAAACGTCAGGAGCACGAGTGATTTGTATTGCTCTCTTATTCTGTTTACATTTTGGCAATGGTTTCCAGGATAATTTCTGCTTCCAGGAGGGAAGGATGGATTATGAGGGAAGAAAAGTAGTAAAAGGCCAATGGAGAGCACCTGTTTCTATATGTAGTGTGTATAAGTTGCCTGGCACAACGCAGGAACTCAGTAAACATAGTTAACTTATTTGCTTCCCTGAAAATGTGGAGGAGGAAACATGAATAGATGGTAAAAACAAGACTGTTTCTATGATTTCAAACTTTTTGAGAAATACTCTAACATGAAACAAAGAACTGTAAGGATCCCCCACATGATAGAAACTCTGGAGGAGTAGCAATAATGAAAAAGATTCTTGGGATTTAGAGGATTGCGGCTGACTTTTCACTGGGCCTCATCATTTATATTCCTTGCAGCCCTCTGACTTACTCTGGCTGTTTATGTCGACTTACTGTTGAGCACATCTTGGTCTGTCCATTAGCGTAAAGGTGTCCAGAGTTAATGATGAGTAAACAATATATATTTTATGTGTTTTACAGGTAATTACTTTTTTTTTTGCATCTTAGGGGGAACAGCCTGTTTGTGCTCACAACTGGTATTTGAACACATTGTAAAAATGGCTTTGGCCATTATTTCAGGCACTTATAAAGTTGCCCCCCGAGAATCCTGCTAAAAGGCCTCTGCCTTTAGATTCATGGCGGTGCTTCCGGGCATTCTCCTGCTAGAGAGAAACATAAATACCTGCCACAGTGCCACTGGCAGTTTTGGAAAAGTAATGATCACCTTGTTCATATCAATATTGAATTCCACTGTTTAATTCTCTGGTGAGAAGAAATCGCATATGGAAGACACAGATAATCCTTTAGTATGAAAAGCTACTTCCTGACTAAGCTGCTCCATTTAGTAGATCCCTTTTGCATGGAAAGACTTAAGACCTCGGCTTTCTCTGATTGTGTTTCTCTATTGGGAAAGCAGTAGAGTAGTATGGGTAAGAGCAGTGATTTTGACTTTACATAAAATTGGGTCAAATCCTGACTTCGCTACCTTTACACTGTATGGTCAACATTTTGAGCTTCAGCTTCCTCATCTCAGTGTTATCTTGCAAGTTAAATGACCAGTACTTAGATGCAGATGGCTACAAAGTAAACTTTTATATGGCCTGATTAAAACTCATTTTTAATTTTCCTCTGCAAAATTGTTCCGTAGCTGTGTCATAGGTGTTTTAAATTCTACACTAGAATTTAATCCCTATAGCTTCAAGTAGGTGTTCAGTATGGTCAGTGTCCCTCAGACAGGAAAACTCATGCAAAGTATGCATGAGACAACTTAGGGTCTTCTTCTATAATTGTTCCTCATAGTTGTGATGTGTTATTTTGTGACACCCATATTCTTTGACTAGGGTGTTGTTGCAGTTAAGAGCATGTATTTGGATGAGTGCTGGTTTGAGATAGGAATGCTTGACACCAGTTATGGAATGGATTTTTCATTCCATGAAGCCAATCGGTTGAACCTAGGGTCCAGTCCCGATAAGTGCAACAATCTGGTTACTAATAGAACCATCGCTTTCTGAAAGCTGTCACCTTTGTTGTAAGCTGAATTGCACAGAAACGTGATTAGAGTTCATGAGTTCAGGGAGGCCACAAAAGGATTTTGACCACGGTCTCTTTATTGTTCACAAGCAGCTGCTGAGTTTTGGAAGCTTGGGGTATTATGTGGTTTCTCAGACTGGGTAAAACTAGTTGAATTGTCAGGTAAGAGGATTAAATATTTTCTTTTTGATATTTTTTCATTTTCAGTTTTTCCATTTCTAGATGAAATTTTAATCATATAGAAGAAATTGAAGTTTTTTCATACAAGAAAATAGAAGTATCTAAAACAAAAAAATAAACAATTACTCTCTTGTATTTGGTTTATTCTGACCAAAAAGCCAAAACAGAAAACAAAAAAACAAAACCCCCAAATAACCAATAAACACAAGTATTTACTGAATTGCAGTTCTCTAGGTTTAAAAGGCAATGGCTGTCTACAAGACAGGCTCCCTAGCTCATTGCCAAGATGTCTCAATCTCTCAGGCATGTTAAAGGGTTTTATCCATGAGTTCTCACTTATTGTACACATACATATGACTTAAAGCAGAGGTTTGCAGGTAAGGAGTTATTAGCACCTATTAGCTGTTGCTCTTGTTACCTGTACTCTTCTTGAATCCTCACAATATGAGGTAGATATGACTATTAGCTCCATTTTACCCAAGCGAGCCCTGAGACTTCGAGGTTAAAAACTTAGGGTTCAGGAACTCTTACTGAGTAAATGGGCAAACTCAAATGTAATGCTGAGTCTTTATCATGACAAAGTGCATACTCTTCCCTCCTGTACTACAACAGCCTCAGAACCAGCATTTAGGCTGGTGAATTTGTCTTAGTTCAGGGTCTGGTCCTCCATTTTGTATGTTCAAGAATATAATCTGTCAGCACAGTGAGAGGGCTTACTAACTAGGTTCACAGAGACCAATGCATAAGCCATAGAACTTATTTTTTAATTTATTTCTTGCATGGGAAGCATGATCTGATCTTTTCTATGGAAAATTGCAAAAACCCAATGCAAGCTAGCCTATGCAAAACAAAATAAAAGAAGACAAAAATTGCCAGGTTCTATAATTGAAAAGAACAGTCTGTCTTCAGAGAAAGCTGGATATTTAAATATCTGAAAAGCATAGATACTAACTTATGTCTTCGCGTTATTTGCCTCTATGTTGGCTTTATCCTTAGGCAAGTAAATAGGGCACAGTTGGCTATAGAACTCCAGGCTTGCGTTTTAACAATTTAGCAACTCTTGTAGAATGAGCATGTCTCAATCCAAATGTTTACAAAGGGTTCTAACAAAAGTCCTTGGGCTGATTGTTATTGATCTAGATTTGATCACCAAACATCACTAAATTAATCACAATAACTGATTTATCTAGGCCTCAGTCATGTTCCTAGTCTTATATCTAGAGGGTTGAATGATCCTTTCACCAAGGATTGAAGGAAATAAAAATGTCCTCACCAAAAGAAGGCTGAATGAATGCCAGCTAGGCAAAAATCAGGTGTCCGTATAGTATGTCATATGTCACACAATCTGAAATTTGTAAGCATGAGAAGAGGGCATTTCCTCAGATGACAAGTTATACACGTAAAGCTTAATTAAAACCAGAAGTTGTTTGGTGAATATGAGTATACAGATCCATAGATGATTTGAGGTTAAATTGTGTTGAGCTCTGATAACTGAAAAATCTCTGTAACTGAGGTCTTGCCTGGAATAGGTTTCAGGAAGGAGGAATCTGCGGTCTAGGGGAGAACTTCTGCCTTACTTGCATTACTGCTAGGACTACTTGCCAACTTTTGCCTCTCTGTTCTACCAATTTCTATGCTTTATGCTAACTGTATTAGGGTTCTCCAGTGAAACAGACCAATTAGAGATGTATCTCTCTATATAAATATATAGATATTTATAAAAAAATCATTATAAGGAATTGGCATAGGAATTTATGAAGGTTGAGAAGTTCCTACATCTGTAGAGTGAGCTGACAAGCTAGGGACCCAGGAAAGCCAATGGTTTTGTACTAGTTCGTGTTAAAAAACCCAAGAACCAGGAGAACCTGCAGTGTAGCTCCAGTCTGAAGGCTGGCAGGCTCAAGACCTGGGATGTCCCAGTTTGAAAGCAGGCTGGAGGCCTGCTCCCTTACCTGGGGAAGGGTCAGACTTTTTGTTATTTTCAAGACTTCAACTGACTGGATGAGGCTTGCTTGCTCACCTTTGGGAGGGGATTCTGCTTTACTCAGTCTACCAATTTAAATGTTTGTCTCATCTAAAAAGATCCTCAGAGAAAACCAAGGATTATGTTTGACCAGAAGTCTGGATATCTTACGGTTCTCAAATTGACACATAAAATGAACCATCACACTAATCCCCTTTCCTGCATAGACAAAATAAAGTTGAGCAGGCTTCCACTTACTAAATGATAATGGTATCTCATATCTCTTTCTAAGACTAAAGAACAAGGCAACTTGTTTGAAATTTTGAATCTGCCAGCTCTTTAATACAAATTTTACAAGTAAGCTCTTGGTTTACTTCCATATATGGCTTTCTGGAGTTCCTAATATTTAATTCATAGGGTGCATTCCTTATTTCCAAGATTTTGGGAGTTCTCATGTTTAAAACTGTAATTAGTTTGTGCTAAATTAGATGAGTAATGTTTGGGTTGGGGGGATAGATGTACACTGAAGAAGTCTGAGAGAGTACCTGTACTTAAGGGCTTCAAATCCTGTTAGTAGACGAGATGGCTGCAAGAGAAATTATTGGTAAAAATGATAAAATAGTACCCACTAACATAGTTGAAATTCTCATAGAGATCGTTGATTTAATAATGATGTTAAAATTCTTGTTATTTTTCAATACCGTTTGTGAGAGGTGGTACATTGAAAATATTTTTAAACACAACGATTTTTTCATTAATTTGGACCTGAAACATTCCCATATTTTTTTAGGAATATAATAAAATTGTTATTTATTAATTTTTATGTTAAAAAAAATAATAATGGAGGATTCAAGATGGCGGCATGAGAGGTGAGACAGAGAACTCCTCCCCAAACCACAAATAGCACAAAAATATAGTTAATTAATATAACTAACCCTAAAACAGCAACAGGAAAGAAGGCTGCACCAGACTGCATACAGACATAACAAACAGAGGAGACCTCATGAAACAGGGTAACATATGAAAGCCTTGATCCAGAGGGACCAAAGCCCTTCCCCCACCCCAGCTTACTGGCAGGAGGGAGAGAAATGGAGTGGGGAGGGGGTGGAATCCTGGGACTACTGAACGCCTAGCCCTGAAGATCTGCTTTGTGAGCAGTAAGCTACTCTGTGTGGTGCTCTGGAGGTGGGAGAGCTGGGACAGGCAGAGTGCCTGAGAGACTGACATTCCAGCTGTTTGTGGAGGATGGGATCCACATCTGGCCTCTCTGTGACAGAAGAAAGGCAGGCAATCTAAGAGGCTTCCTAGCAGTGAGAAGGCTGCAGAAGGGGTGGGGATTGCATGGAGCTTGCTGCGTGGGAGAGGGAGAGCTGGACAAGGTTGTCTGAGTGTGCTCTGCACAGCAGGTTGGGAACTTTGAGGAGCTTCAGGCACTCCATCCCCCTGGCTGGCTGCTCAGCTCCAAGTTTCCCCCACTGTGACACGAAGCCTGCCGAGCCTTCCTCCTGGCCAGACAGCACCAGTTCGCAAACCGGCAGTCACTGCGCTGGTGTCAGGACAGCCAGAGGGAGGCTCTGCCTACATCAGCTAGAGACACCAAGCACAGAGGCTTACAGTTGTGTGCTCGGACCACTGGCTGTGATACTGGAGACAGGCACCACAGATGAGAATCAGAAAAGAGATCTTTCCTCCCCCCAGGCACCAGCTCCACTCCCCAATGACCACCCTCACTCTAGGGGCTGAGCAGCTCCAGAGACTGGAACTTCTGGGCGCTAGAGGGCACCACATAGAAATATGAAACATCAAAACAACCTGGTTCAGATAAAAATCTCACAAAACCCAGAAAAAGGGCCAAATGAAACTGAACTCACTAATCTTCCTGAAAGACAGTTCAATATAAAAATCATAAACATGCTTATGGAGATACAGAAAAATATTCAAGTACTCAGGAACGAATTTAAGATGGAGATTCAATCATTCAGAAATTCCATATCTGAAATGAAACATACAATGGAGCGACTTAAAAGCAGATTAGATGTAGTAGAAGAGATGGTAAATGGAATAGAAATTAGAGAAGAATACAAAGAAGCTGAGGCACAGAGAGAAAAAAGAATCTCTAAGAATGAAAGAATAGTGAGAGGACTGTGTGACCAATCCAAATGGAACAATATTTGCGTTATAGGGGTACCAGAAGAAGAAGAGAGAGAAAAAGGGATAGAAAGTGTTATGGAGTAGGTAATTACCGAAAACTTCCCCAATCTGGGGAAGAAGATAGTCTCAAGCCATGGAGGTGCACAGATCTCCCAACACAAAGGGACCCAAGGAAGACAACATCGACATATAATAATTAAAATGCCAAAGATCAAGGGTAAAGACAGACAATTAAAAAGTAGCTAGAGAGAGAAAAAAAGATCACATACAAAGGAAAACCCATCAGGCTATCATCAGATTTCTCAACAGAAACCTTACAGGCCAGAAGAGAGTGGCATGATATATTTAATGCAATGAAGCAGAAGGGCCTTGAACCAAGAATACTCTACCTGGAAAGGTTATCATTTAAATTTGAAAGAGGGATTAAGCAATTTTCAGATAAGCAAAAGCTGAAAGAATTTACTTCCCACAAACCACCTCTACAGTGCATTTTGGAGGGACTCCTATAGATGGAAGTAGTCCTAAGGCTAAATGGATGTCACCCAAGGGATATACAAAGAGTGCAGAATATGATTCATAACATAAAAAAGAATGGAGAAGGAAGAAAAAGAAAAAGGAGAAACAAAATTAGAACCTTTAGGTTGTGTTTGTAATAACATAGGAAATGAGTTAAATTTGACTGTTAGATGGTAAGGGAGTTACCCTTGAACCTTTGGTAACCACGAATCTAAAGCCTGCAATGCAAATAAGTACATACCTATCAATAATCACCCTAAATGTAAATGGACTCAATACACCAATCAAAAGACATAGAGTCACTGAAAGGATAAAAAAGACCCATCTATATGCTGCCTATAAGAGACTCACTTCAAACTCAAAAACATACACAGACTGAAAGTAAAGGGATGGAAAAAGATATTTCATGCAACTAATTGGGAGAAAAAAAGAAGGAGTTGCACTACTTGTATCAGAAAAAATAGACTTCCAAACAAAGAAAGTCACAAGACACAAAGAAGGACATTACATAATGGTAAAAGGGTCAGTCCAACAAGAGGATATAACTATTATAAATATCTACGCACACACTAAAGGATCACCTACATATGTGAAACAAACACTAACAGAACTAAAGGGAGAAATAGAATGCAATGCATTCATTTTAGGAGACTTCAACACACCACTCACCCCAAAGGACAGATCAATGAGGCAGAAAATAAGTAAAGAGACAGAGGCACTCAACAACATATTAGAATAGATGGGCCTAACCGACATCTACAGAACACCCCATCCAAAAGCAACAGGATACACATTCTTCTCAAGTGCACATGGAACATTTTTAAAAATAGATAATATACTCAGCCAAAAAAGAACCTCAGTAAATTCAAAAAGATTGAAATTGTACCCAACAGCTTCTCAGATCACAAAGGTATGAAACTAGAAATAAATTACAGAAAGAAAATGAAAAAGCCCACAAACACATGGAAACATAATAACATGCTCCTAAATAATCAATGGATCAATGACCAAATAAAAGCAGAGATCAAGCAATATATGGAGACAAATGACAACAGTAATTAAACACTGTAAATTCTGTGGGATGCAATGAAAGCCGCACTAAGAGGGAAATATATTGCAATACAGGCCTACTTCAGGAAAGAAGAACAATCCCAAATGAACAGTCTAAACTCACAATTAATGAATCTAGAAAAGGAAGAACAAGTGAGGCCCTAAGTCAGTAGAAGGAGTGACATAATAAAGATTAAATCAGAAATAAATAAAATTGAGAAGAATAAAACAATAGAAAGAATCAGAGAAAGCAAGAGCTGGTTCTTTGAGAAAATAAACAAAAGAGATAAGCCCCTAGCCAGACTTATCAAGAAAAAAAGAGAGTCTACACACATAAACAGAAACAGAAATGAGAAAGGAAAAGTCACTATGGACACCACAGAAATACAAAGAATTATGAGAGAATACTATGAAAAATTATATGGTAACAAACTGGATAACCTAGAAGAAATGGACAACTTTCCAGAAAAATACAACCTTCCAAGGCTGACCTAGGAAGAAACAGATAATTTGAATAGATACAATACCAGCAAAGAAATTGAATTGATAATCAAAAAGCTACCTAAGAACAAAATTCCTGGACCAGATGGCTTCACTGCTGAATTTTATCAAACATTTAGTGAAGACCTAGTACCCATCCTCCTAAAAGTTTTCCAAAAAGTAGAAGAGGAGGCAATACTCCCAAACTCATTCTATGAGGCCAGCACCACTCTAATACCAAAACAAGGCAAAGACACCACAAAAAAAGAAAATTACAGACCAATATCCCTGATGAATATAGATGCAAAAATACTCAACAAAATATTAGCAAACTGAATTCAAAAAAAACATCAAGAGGATCATACACCATGATCAAGTGGGATTCATCCCAGGGATGCAAGGATGGTACAACATTCGAAAATCCATCAACATCATCCGCTACATCAACAAAAGAAGGAGAAAAAACACTTGATCATCTCCATAGATGCTGAAAAACATTTGACAAAATTCAACACCCATTCATGATAAAAACTCTCAACAAAATGGGTATAGAGCGCAAGTACATCAACACAATAAAGACCATATATGACAAACCCACAGCCAACATTATACTTAACAGTGAGAAGCTGAAAGCTTTTCCTTTAAGATCAGGAAAAGACAAGGATGCCCACTCTCCCCACTTTTATTCAACATAGTTCTGGAGGTCCTAGTGACAGCAATCAGACAACACAAAGAAATAAAAGGCATCCAGATTGCTAAAGAAGAAGTCAAACTGTCCCTGTTTGCAGATGACATGGTATTGTACATAAAAACCCTAAAGAATCCACTCCAAAACTACTAGATCTAATATCTGAATTCAGCAAAGTTGTGGGATACAAAATTAATATGCCGAAATCTGTTGCTTTCCTATACACTAACGATGAACTAGCAGAAAGAGAATTCAGGAAAACAATTCCATTCACGGTTGCATCAAAAAGAATAAAATACCTAGGAATAAATCTAACCAAGGAAGTGAAAGACCTATACTCTGAAAACTATAAGACATTCATGAGAGAAATTAAACAAGATACCAATTCATGGAAACACATCCTATGCTCATGGATAGAAAGAATTAATATTGTCAAAATGGCCATCCTGTCTAAAGCAATCTACAGATTCAGTGCAATCCCTATCAAAATACTAAGAGCATTCTTCAATGAACTAAAGCAAATAGTGGTAAAATTCATATAGAACCACAAAAGACCCTGAACAGCCAAAGCAATCATGAGAAGGAAGAATGAAGCAGGGAGAATTATGCCCCCTGACTACAAGCTCTATTACACAGCCACAGTAATCAAGATGGTACTGGCACAAAAACAGACCCATAAACCAATGGAACAGACTAGAGAGTCCAGATACAAACCCAAACATATGGTTAATTAATATACGATAAAGGAGCCATGGATATACACTGGGGAAATGACAGCCTCTTCAACAGCTGGTGTTGGCAAAAGTGGACAGCTACTTGTAAGAGAATGAAACTGGATTATTGTCTAACCCCATACAGAAAAGTAAACTCAAAATGGATCAAGGACCTGAATGTAAGTCATGAAATGATAAAAGTCTTAGAAAAAAACATAGGCAAAAATCTCTTGGACATAAACATGAGCAACTTCTTCATGAACATATCTCCCTGGGCAAGGGAAACAAAACCAAAAATAGACAAATGGGGCTGTATCAAACTAAAAAGCTTCTGTACAGCAAAGGACACCATCAGTAGAACAAAAAGGCATCCTACAGTATGGGAGAATATATTAAAAAATGACATATCTGATAAGGGGTTGACATCCAAATTATATAAAGAACTCACGCACTTCAACAAACAAAAAGCAAATAAGTCAATTAAAAAATGGGCAGAGGAACTGAGCAGACATTTATCCAGAGAAGAAATTCAGATGGCCAGCAGGCACATGAAAAGATGCTCCACATCGCTAATCATCAGGAAATGCAAATTAAAACCGCAATGAGATATTATCTCACACCAGTTAGGATGGCTAACCTCCAAATGACAAACAACAACAAATGTTGGCAAGGATGTAGAGAAAGGGGACCCTCCTACACTGCTGGTGGGAATGTAAATTAGTTCAACCATTGTGGAAAGCAGTATGGAGGTTCCTCAAAAAACTCAAAATAGAAATACCATTTGACCCAGGAACTTCACTCCTAGGAATTTACCCTAAGAATGCAGCAGCCCAATTTGAAAAAGACATATGCACCCCTATGTTTATCGCAGCACTATTGACAATAGCCAAGAAATGGAAGCAACCTAAGTGTCCATCTGTAGATGAATGGATAAATAAGAGGTAGTACATATACACAATGGAATATTATTCAGCCATAAGAAGAAAACAAATCCTACCATTTGCAACAACATCAATGGAGCAAGAGGGTATTATGCTCAGTGAAATAAGCCAGGCAGAGAAATCAAATGATTTTACTCATCTGTGGAGTATAAGAAAAAAGAAAAAACTGAAGGAACAAAACAGCAGCAGGCTCACAGAACACAAGAATGGACTAACAGTTATGAAAGGCAAAGGAACTAGAAAAGATGGGTGGGAAGGAAGGGATAAGGGGGAAAAAGGGTCATTATGATTAGCATGTATAATGTAGAGGCAGGGACACAGGGATGGCAGTATAACACAGAGAAGACAAGTAGTGGTTCTATAGCATCCTACTACACTGATGGACATTGACTGTAATGGTGTATGTATTTGGGACTTGATAATGGCGGCAGACTAGTAACCATAATGTTGTTCATGTGATTGTACATTAATGATAGCAAAAAAGAAATTAATGGTTACCTCTTAGGGGAGGTAGGACATATTGGTTTGAGAAGGGGAACTTGAATGGAATTCAGAGATATTTATTTTATTATTATTATATTACATAGCTTTTATGCCATACTTTTATGCTGAAGTATGTACTTTTAAATAGCTTTATTAAGTTATAGTTGACATAGATTAAACAGCACACATTTAGCAGTTTGATAAGTGTTGACATATGTATAAACCTAGTAAAACCGCAGCCACATTAAAGATAATGCACATATCACACCAGTTGTTTCCTTCTGTCCCTTTTAATCACTCCCTTCTCCTACTCTGTTTCTCATATCCTTAGGCAACCGCTGATCTGCTTTCTGTCACTATAGATTAGATTATGTTTTTTAGAATTTTATATAGATGGTCATACATACATATATACATTTTTTCTTTATGTGAGTTGTTCTGACTTTCTACATTCAGGATAACTTTTGAAATTCATACATGTTATAAATTTCAGTAGTTCATTCCTCTATATTGCTGAATAGTATTCCAATATGGATATAAAACAATTGATTTATCCAATCACATGTTAATGGATATTTGACTTGTTTCCGGTTTTGGCTGTTAAAAACTGATATAAATGTTGGTGTATAAATCTTTATATAAAAGTATGCTTCAATTTCTCTTGGATAAATACCTAGGAGTGGAAAGTCTGGCTCATGTATTGGAATATGTTTCAATTGTAAAAAAAAAAAAAAGAATCTGCTACACTGTTTTTCATAGTGACTGAAAATTTTTACATTCTTATCAGCAGTATATGAGACTTCCAGTTGTTCTATATACTGAAACACTTTGTAATGTCTGTCTTTTTAACTTTAGACAATCTAGTAGGGAGATAGGATTTCACTATGATTTAAAGTACATTTCCCTACTAGCTAATAATGTTGAGGATATTTTCATATGCTTATATGACATTCATACATACATTTCTTTGTTCAAATCTTTTGTCCATTTTAAACATTGGATTGTTTTTTATTGAGTTTTGAGAGTTCTTCACATATTTTGGATACAAGTCCTTTGTCAGATATATGACTTGCAAATACCTTTCCAGCTCTATGGCTTGCCTTTTTATTTTTTAACAAGGTCTTTCAAGGAATAAATCTTAATTTTTATGAAGTAGTGTATTTAAACATTAATTAGGGGAGAGCTTACATTTTAGTAATATTGAGTCTTTTGTTACATGAACATGGTATATCATCACTCCATTGATTTAGGTATTTCATTTTTCTGAGCAATATTTGAAGTTTTATTTTTACACCTATTGTGTCATATATGTCTTAAAGCATTTTATATTTTTGATGAACTTTTAAACTGTATAAAGAACTTCAATCTCAGACTACTTGCTGCTAGTATAAAAAAACAACTGATTTCTGTATATTCATCTTATATAAGTGATTTATTAATTCTAATAGCTTTTTTGTGGATCCCGCTGGATTTTCTACAAAGGTAATGTATTGTCTGTGAATAGACAGTTTCTCATTCTAATGACTGTGTTTTTATTTTTCTTGATTTAGAGTACCATGTAGAACTAGTACAATTTTTTAAACTGCTTTATTGAGGTATGACTGACATAGAAAAAGTGGTAGATATTAAGGTATACAACTTGATGCGTTTGGAGATGAATATATACTATGAAACCATTCTCACTATCAATGCCACAAGCTTATCCATTACCTCTGAAAGTTTCCTCCTCTTTTTTTTTTCCTTTTGTGATAAGAACATTTCACATAAAATCTACCACTTTAGGACATTTTTAAGTGTACAATATAGTGTTGTTAATCTTAGGTACTATGCAGTTGTACTCCAGACTTATTTTGTGTAACTAAAACTTTATGCCTTTTAAGCCACAGTAATCAAGACAATTTGGTACTGGCACAAAAACAGACCCACAGACCAGTGGAACAGAATAGAAAATCCAAATATTAACCCAAACACCTACAGTCAATTAATATTTGATAAAGGAGCCCTGGATATACAATGGGGAGAGGACAGCCTCTTCAGCAGCTGGTGTTGGAAAAACTGGACAGCTACATG
>JAQQAC010008350.1:73173731-73195703 GCA_029783875.1 Phataginus tricuspis
TGCTGGTGGGAATGCAAATTAGTTCAACCATTGTGGAAAGCAGTATGGAGGTTCCTCAAAAAACTCAAAATAGAAATACCATTTGACCCAGGAATCCCACTCCTAGGAATTTACCCCAAGAATGCAGCAGCACAGTTTGAGAAAGACAGATGCACCCCTATGTTTATCGCAGCACTATTTACAATAGCCAAGAAATGGAAGAACCTAAGTGCCCATCAGTAGATGAATGGATTAAGAAGATGTGGTACATATACACAATGGAATATTACGCAGCCATAAGAAAAAAACAAATCCTACCATTTGCAACAACATAGATGGAGCTGGAGGGTATTATGCTCAGTGAAATAAGCCAGGCCGAAAAAGACAAGTACCAAATGATCTCACTCATATGTGGAGTATAAGAACAAAGAAAAAAAAAAAACGAAGGAACAAAACAGCAGCAGACTCACAGAACCCAAGAATGGACTAACAGTTATCAAAAGGAAAGGGACTGGGGAGATGGGTGGGAAGCGAGGGATAAGAGGGTAAAAGGGGCATTACGATTGGCAGACATAGGGTGGGGGGGCATGGGGGGGACTGTACAGCTCAGAGAAGACAAGTAGTGATTCTCATCTCACTACACTGATGGACAGTGACTGTAATAGGGTTGGTGGGGGGGACCTGATGAAGGGGGTAGTTTAATCATCACAATATTGCTCATGTAATTGTAGGTTAATGATACTAAAATAAAATAAATTGTAAAAAAACAAAACAAAACAAAAAAAAACTTTATGCCTTTTGACCACCAACACCTTCCCAATTTTCCCCCACTCCAGCTGCTGACAACCACCATTCTTTTCTCTGTGTCTATGAGTTTGACTATTTCAGATTCTACATGTAAGTGAGATGATGCAGTATTTGTCTTTCTGTGTCTGACTTATTTTACTTGGCACAGTGTCTTCCAGGGCCATCCATATTGTCACAAGCGGCAGGATTTCCTTCTTTTTTTAAGGCTAAATAATATTCCATTGTATGTATATGCCACATTTCCTTTATCCACCGATGGAAATTTAGTTGTTTTTTTTTCTCTCCATATCTTGGCTATTATGAATAATGCTGTAATGAACGTGGGAATGAGATATCTCTTTGAGATCCAGATTTCATTTCCTTTGGCTATATGCCCAGAAGTGGGATTGCTGGATCTTATGGTAGTTCTATTTTTAAATTTCTGAGGCACCTCCACACTGTTTTTCATAGTGGTGATGTCTATTTACATTCCCTACAACAGTGTACAAGGGTTCCCTCTTCTCTACACCCTCACCAATATTGTTGTCTTTTGTTTTTTTGAAAATAGCCATCTTAATGGGTATGAGGTAATTTCTCATTGTGCTTCTAATTTGCATTTCCCTGACAATTAGTGATACTGAGCATATTTTCATACACATATTGGAAATTTTATGTTTCTTTGGTGAAATGTTTGTTCAGGTCCATACTCCACTTTTTATTTATTTTTTGTTTTTCTATTGTGTTTCATGAGTTATTTATATATTTTGGATTTTAACCTTTTACTAGATATATGATCTACAAATATTTTCTTCCATTCTGTAGGTTGTCTTCTTATTTTATTGATTTTTTTCCTTTGCTGCAGAAGCTTTTTAGTTTAATATAGCCCCATTTGTCTGTTTTTGCTTTTTTTGCCTGTGCTTTTGGTGTTATGTCTAAGAAATCATTGCCTAGTCCAATATCTTATAGATTTTCCCTTATATTTTCTTCTAAGAGTTTCATTGTTTCAGGTCTTATGTTTGGGTATTTAATTAATTTTTAGTTGATTTTGGTAAATGATGTGAAATAACAGTCTGCTTTCATACTTTTGAATATGGATATCCAATTTTCCATACACCATTTACTGAGGAGGTTATATTTTTCCTGTTGTGTATTCTTGGCATCTCAGTTAAAAATCAGTTGACTGTATATGCATAGGTTTATTTCTGGGATCTTTATTTTTGTTTCATTGCTCTTTATATCTGTTTCTATGCTAGTGCCATACTGTTTTGATTACTGTGGCTTTGTTATATATTTTGAAATCCATGTTATTCATGTTCACTATTTGGCTATTTGGCCCCAAATAATTTTGATTTTTCCCACTTATTTAAAAAAATTACCATTGGAATGAGTAGAGACGGAGCTGTGTCCATAATGAGACAGGGTGCTATTGTTCTGAAACAAGGTCTGTTGGTGAGTCTACTATTTGGGCATGGATCTGCCTTCTCAAAGTAGCTTTTCATGGTCTTGGGCCTCTCAGGGGTGTTGCAACCTATTATCTGGATCCTGAAGGTCCTGCAAAAGGTACTTTTGTCCATGAATGGTTGCCAAATTGGTGTTTCTGGGGGAAGGCTGAGATCTGGACCTCTTATTCTCCCAGTTGGATAACATGACTCTCCAGTACAATGTTGAATTGAAGTGGTGAGAGCAGATTTCTATATTTTTTTCCTGAACTTATGAAAACAGCATTCACTCTTTGACCCACCAATAGGCTTTTCATAGATGTTCCTTATTCAGATCGAAAATGCTCTCTTCTCTTACTAATTTGTTAAAAATGTTTGAGAGATGGATGTTAGATTTTTCTGTTATTTTTTTATGAGATGACCATATAATTGTTGCTTTTTCAGTCTGTTAAATATGGTAAATTACATGATTTATTTTTTTGAATGTTAAATAAATTTTGCATCCCTGAAATAAATGTGTTCTTTGTCATGATGCAAGTACCCTTTTTTATATTGTTACATTCAATTTACTAAATTATTAATTAAAAAAATTTTGTCTCCATGTTTACAAGGAATATTCCTATACATCTAGAAATTGTCATGGTCATTGTTATTCTGAAATAACTCTTGTGTTGAAGTAATGCTGCTCTTAGTGAAGTTAGAAGTATTTTTTTAAATCTTTTATTAAGTTATTATTGATATACACTATTATGAAAGTTTCACATGAAAAAACAATGTGGTTACTACTTTTACCCATATTATCAAGTACCGACCCATAACACAATGCAGTCACTGTCCATCAGTGTAGTAAGATGCCACAGATTCAGTGTTTGCCTTCTCTGTGCTACACTGTTTTCCCCGTGATCCCCCACACCATGTGTACTAAACATAATACCCCTCAGTCACCTTCTCCCTCCCTCACCACCAACCCTCTCACACCCCTCCCCTTTGGGAACCACTAGTTCCTTCTTGGAGTCTCTGAGTGTGCTGATATTTTGTTCCTTCAGTTTTGCTTTGTTGTTATACTCCACAAATGAGGGAAATCATTTTGCACTTGTCTTTGTCTGCCTGGCTTATTTCACTGGGCATAATATCCTGCAGTTCCATCCATGTTATTGCAAATGGTAGGATTTGTTTCTTTCTTATGGCTGAATAGTATTCCATTGTGTATATGTACCACTTCATCTTTATCCATTCATCTACTGATGCACACTTAGATTGCTTCCATATCTTGACTACTGTAAAAAGTGCTGCAATAAACATAGGGGTGCATATGTCTTTTTGAATCTGAGTTGTGTTCTTTGTGTAAATTCCAAGGGGTGGGATTCTCGGGTCAAATGGTATTTCTATTTTTAGTTTTTTGAGGAACCTCCATATTCCTTTCCACAATAGTTGAAGTAGCTTACATTCCCACAAGCAGTGTAGGAGGGTTCCCATTTCTCCACATCTTTGCCAGCATTTGTTGCCCTTAGTCTTTTCGATGCTGGCCATCCTTACTGGTGTGAGGTGATATCTCATTGTGGTTTTAATTTGCATTTCCTGATGATTAGTGATGTGGAGCATCTTTTCATGTGTCTGTTGGCCATCTGAATTTCTTCTTTGGAGAACTGTCTCTTCATATCATCTGCCCATTTTTTAATCAGGTTATTTGCTTTTTGGGTCTTGAGGCATGTGAGTTCTTTATATATTTTGGATGTTAACCCCTTGTTGGATATGTCATTTACAAATATATTCTTCCATACTGTAGGATGCCTTTTTGTTCTGTTGATGGTGTCCTTTGCCATACAGAAACTTTTTAGTTTGATGTAAGCCCATGAGTTCATTTTTGCTTGTGTTTCCCTTGCTCGAGGAGATGCATTCAGAAATAAGTTGCTCATGCTTATATTCAGGAGATTTTTGCGTATGTTGTCTTCTAAGAGTTTTATTGTTTCATGACTTACATTCAGGTCCTTGATCCATTGCGAGTTTACTTTTGTGTATGGGGTTAAACAATAATCCAGTTTCATTCTCTTGCATGTAGCTGTCCAGTTTTGCCAACACCAGCTGTTGAAGAGGCTGTCATTTCCCCACTGTATGTCCATGGCTCCTTTATCATATATTAATTGACCATATATGGTTGGGTTTATATCAGGGCTCTCTAGTCTGTTCCATTGGTCTATGGTTCTGTTCTTGTGCCAGTACCAAATTGTCTTGATTCCTGTGGTTTTGTAGTAGTGCTTGAAGTTTGGGAGCATAATCGCTGTAGCTTTACTCTTCCTTCTCAGGGTTGCTTTGGTATTCAGGGTCTTTTGTGCTTCTATATGAATTTTAGAACGATTTTCTCTAGTTCATTGAAAAATGCTGTTGGTATTTTGATTGGGATTGCATTGAATCTGTAGATTGCTATAGGCACGATGGACATTTTGACAATATTTATTCTTCCTAGCCAAGAGCATGGGATGAATTTCCATTTGTTAGTATCCTCTTTAATTTCTCTTATGAGTGTCTTGTAGTTTTCAGAGTATAGGTCTTTCACTTCCTTGGTTAGGTTTATTCCTAGGTATTTTATTCTTTTTGATGCAATTGTGAATGTAATTGTTTTCCTGATTTCTCTTTCTGCTAGTTCATCCTTAGTGTATAGGAATGCAACAGATTTCTGTGTATTAAGTTTGTATCCTGTAACTTTGCTGAATTCTGATACTAGTTCTAGCAGTTTTAGAGTGGGTTCTTTAGGGTTTTTTTTTTTTTTAATGTACAAACGCTTTGTCAAATGCTTTTTCAGCATCTATGGAGATGATCATGAGGTTTTAGTCCTTCTGTTTGTTGATGTGGTGGATGATGTTGATGGATTTCCGAATGTTGTACCATCCTTGCATTCCTGGAATAAATCCTACTTGATCATGATGGATGATCTTTTTGATGTATTTTTGTATTCGGTTTGCTAATATTTTGTTGAGCATTTTTACGTCTATGTTCATCAGGTATATTGGTCTGTAATTTTTTTTGTGTGTGTGTGCTGTTTTTGCCTGGTTTTGGTATTAGAGTGATGCTGGCCTCGTAGAATGAGTTTCAAAATATTCCCTCTTCTTCTATTCTTTGGAAAATTTTAAGGGGGATGGGTATTAGGTCTTCACTAAATGTTTGATAAAATTCAGTTGTGAAGCCGTCTGGTTCAGGCGTTTTGTTCTTAGGTAGGTTTTTGATTACCAGTTCAATTTCATTGCTGGTAATTGGTCTGTTCAGATTTTCTGTTTCTTTCTGGGTCAGCATTGGAAGGTTGTATTTTTCTAGAAAGTTGTCCACTTCTTCTAGGTTATCCAGTTTGTTAGCATATAATTTTTCATAGTGTTCTCTAATAATTCTTTGTATATCTGTGGTATACATCGTGATTTTTCCTTTCTCATTTCTGGTTCTGTTTATGTGAGTAGGCTCTCTTTTTTCTTGATAAGTCCGGCTAGGGGTTTATCTATTTTGTTTATTTTCTCAAAGAACCAGCTCTTGCTTTCATTGATTCTTTCTATTGTTTTATTTTTCTCAATTTTTAAAATTTCTGCTCTAATCTTTACTGTGTCCCTCCTTCTACTCATTTTGGGCCTCATTTTTCCTTCTTTTTCTAGTTTTGTTAATTGTGAGTTTAGACTGCTCATATGGGATTGTTTTTCTTTTCTTAGGTAGGCCTGCATTTCAATATACTTTCCTCTTAGCACGGCCTTAGCTGCATCCCACATATTTTGCGCTGTTGAATTATTATTGTCATTTGTCTCCATATATTTCTTGATCTCTGTTTTTATTTGGTCATTGATCCATTGGTTATTTAGGAGCATGTTGTGAATCGTCCATGTGTTTGTGGGATTTTTCATTTTCTTTGCATAATTAATTTCCAGTTTCATACCTTTGTGGTCTGAGAAACATGTTGGTACAATTTCAATCTTTTTGAATTTACTGAGGCTCTTTTTGTGGCCTAGGATATGATCTATTCTTGAAAATGTTCCATGTGCACTTGAGAAGAATTTATATTCTGCTGCTTTTCGGTGTAGAATTCTGTAGATGCCTGTTAGGTCCATCTATTCTAATATGTTGTTGTGTGCCTCTGTCTCTTTACTTATTTTCTGTCTCATTGACCTGTCCTTTGGAGTGAGTCGAGTGTTGAAGTCTCCTAGAATGAATGCATTGCATTCTACTTCTCCTTTTAATTCTGTTAGTGTTTGTTTCAGGTATGTAGGTGCTCCTGTGTTGGGTGCATAGATATTTATAGTGGTTATATCTTTTTGTTGGATTGACCCTTTTATCATTATGTAATGTCCGTCTTTGCCTCTTGTGACTTTCTTTGTTTTGGAGTCTGTTTTGTTTGATACAAGTACTGAAACTCCTGCTTTTTTCTCCCTATTAGTTGCTTGAAATATATTTTTCCATCCATTCATTTTTAGTCTGTATATGTGTTTGGGTTAATAGTGAATCTCTTATAGGCAGCATATAGATAGGTCTTTTTTTTTTTATCCATCAGTGACTCTATGTCTTTTGATTGATGCATTCAGTCCATTTACATTTAGTGTGATTATCAATAAGTATGTACTTACTGGCATTGCAGGCTTTAGATTCGTGGTTACTAAAGGTTCAAGGTTAACTTCCTTACTATGTAAGAGTCTAACTTAACTCACTTAATATGCTATTACAAACATAATCTAAAGGTTCTTTTTTTTTTCTTCCTCCTCCATTCTTCAAATATTAGGTATCATATTCTGTACTATATGTCTATTCCTTGATTGACTTTAGGGATAGTTAATTTAATTTTGCATTTGCTTAGTAATTAGCTCTTCTACTATCTTTTTTTTAATAATTTATTTTGGTATCACTCATCTATAATTAAATGTGCAATATTATGGTTATTAAACAAGCCCCTTCATCAGGTCCCCAACACCAACCCCATTACAGTCACTGTCCATCAGTGTAGTGAGATCTTATAGAATCACTACTTGTCTTCTCTGAGTTGTACTACCCTCCCTGTGCCCCCCCAACAATACATCTGCTAATCGTAATGCCCCTTTTTCTCCCTTATCCCTCCCTTCCCACCCATCTTCCCCAGTCCCTTTCCCTTTGGTAACTATTAGTCCATTCTTGGGTTCTGTGAGTCTGCTACTGTTTTTTTCCTTCAGTTTTTTCTTTGTTCTTATATTCCCCGTATGAGTGAAATCATTTGATACTTGTCTTTTTCGGCTTGGCTTATTTCACTGAGCATAATACCCTCTAGCTCCATCCATGTTGTTGCAAATGGTAGGATTTGTTTTCTTCTTATGGCTGAATAATATTCCATTGTATATATGTACCACTTCTTCTTTATCCATTCATCTACTGATGGACACTTAGGTTGTTTCCATTTCTTGGCTATTATAAATAGTGCTGCAATAAACATAGTGGTGTATATGTCTTTTCAAATTGGGTGGCTGCATTCTTAGGGTAAATTCCTAGGAGTGGGCTTCCTGGGTCAAATGGTATTTCTATTTTGAGTGTTTTGAGGAACCTCCATACTGCTTTCCACAATGGTTGAACTAATTTGCATTCCCACCAGCAGTGTAGGAGGGTTCCCTTTTCTGCACATCCTCGCCAACATTTGTTGTTGTTTGTGTTTTGGATGTTGGCCATCCTCACTGGTGTGAGGTGATATCTCATTGTGGTTTTAATTTGCATTTCTCTGTTGATTAGCGATGTGGAGCATCTTTTCATGTGTCTGTTGGCCATCTGAATTTCTTTTTAGAGAAGTGTCTATTCATGTCCTCTGCCCTTTTCTTAATTGGATTATTTGCTTTTTGTTTGTTAAGGTGTATGAGTTCTTTATATATTTTGGATGTCAACCCCTTATCGGTTATGTTATTTATGAATATATTCTCCCACACTGTAGGATGTCTTTTTGTTCTACTGATGGTGTCCTTTGCTGTACGGAAGATTTTCAGCTTGATATAGTCCCACTTGTTCATTTTTGCTTTTGTTTCCCTTGCCCGGGGAGATATGTTCATGAAGAAGTCGCTCATGTTTATGTCCAAGAGATTTTTGCCTATGTTTTTTCTAAGAGTTTTATGGTTTCATGACTTACATTCAGGTCTTTGATCCACCTTGAGTTTACCTTTGTGGTTGGAGCTAGACAGTAGTCGAGTTTCAGTCTGTTACATGTAGGTGTCCAGTTTTTCTAACACCAGTTGCTGAAGAGGCTGTCATCTCCCCATTGTATATCCAGGGCTCCTTTATGAAATATTAACTGTCTGTATATGTTTGGGTTAATGTTTGGATTTTCTATTTTGTTCCACTGGTCTGTGGGTCTGTTTTTGTGTCAATACCAAATTGTCTTGATTACTGTGGCTTTGTAGTAGAGCTTGAAGTCAGGGAGCGTAATTCCCCCTTTTTGATTCCTCCTTCTCAGGATTGCTTTGGCTATTTGGGATATTTTCTTGTTCCATATGAATTTTAGAATTATTTGTTCCAGTTCATTGAGGAAAGCTGTTGGTAGTTTGATAGGGATTGCATTGAATCTGTAGATTGCTTTAGGTAGTATAGCCATTTTGACAATATTTATTCTTCCTAGCCAAGAGCATGGGATGCATTTCCATTTGTTAGTGTCCTCTTTAATTTCTCCTAGGAGTGTCTTGTAGTTTTCAGAGTACAGGTCTTTATTTCCTTCGTTAGTTTTATTCCTAGGTATTTCATCCTTTTTGATGCAATTGTGAATGGAATTGTTTTTCTGATTTCTCTTTCTGTTAGTTCATCACTAGTGTATAGGAAAGCAACAGATTTCTGTGTGTTAGTTTTATATCCTGGAACTTTGTTGAATTCAGATATTAGTTCTAGTAGTTTTGGAGTGGAGTCTTAACGGTTTTTTATGTACAGTATCATGTCATCTGCAAATAGTGACAATTTGACTTCTTCTTTACCAATCTGGATGCCTTGCATGTCTTTGTTTTGTCTGATTGCCATGGCAAAGACTTCCAGTACTATGTTGAATAACAGCTGAGAGAGTGGGCATCTCTGTCTTGTTCCTCATCTTAGATGAAAAGCTTTCAGCTTCTCTCTGTTAACTATAATGTTGGCTGTGTGTTTGTCATATACGGCCTTTATGATGTTGAGGTACTTGCCGTCTATACCCATTTTGTTGAGAGTTTTAATCATGAATGGATTCTGAGTTTTGTCAAATGCTTTTTCAGCATCTATGGCGATGATTATGTGGTTTTTGTTCTTCTTTTTGTTGATTTGGTGGATGATGTTGATGGATTTTCGAATGTTGTACCATCCTTGCATCCCTGGGATGATTCCCACTTGATCATGGTGTATGATCCTCTTGATGTATTTTTCAACTCGGTTTGGTAGTATTTTGTTGAGTATTTTTGCATCTACGTTCATCAGAGATATTCGTCTGTAATATTTTTTTTTGGTGAGGTCTTTGCCCGGTTTTGGTATTAGAGTGATGCTGGCTTCATAGAATAAGTTTGGAAGTATTCCCGTCTTCTATTTTTTGAAAAACTTTAAGGAGAATGGGTGTTATTTCTTCTCTGTATGTCTGGTAGAATTCAGAGGTGAATCCATCTGGCCCGGGAGTTTTGTTCTTGGGTAGTTTTTTGGTTACCGATTCAACTTCGTTTCTGGTGATTGGTCTGTTTAGTTTTTCTGTTTCTTGCTTGGTCAGTCTTGGAGGTTGTATTTTTCTAAGAATTTGTCCTTTTCTTCTAGATTTTCCAGCTTGTTAGCATAGAGATTCGTATAATATTCTCTTATAATTCTTTGTATTTCTGTGGGTTCCATCGTTATTTTTCCTTTCTCATTTCTGATTCTGTTTATGTGTGTAGATTCTCTTTTTCTCTTAATAAGTCTGGCTAGGGTTTATCTATTTTGTTTATTTTTTCAAAAAACCAGCTCTTGGTTTCATTAATTTTTTCTATTGTTTTATTCTTCTCAATTTTATTTATTTCTTCTCTGACCTTTATTATATCTCTCCTTCTGGTGACTTGGGCCTCATTTGTTCTTCTTTTCCCAATTTCAATAATTGTGTCTTTCGAGTATTCATTTGGGAATGTTCTTTCTTCTTTAAATAGGCCTGGATTGCAATATACTTTCCTCTTAGAACTGCCTTTGCTGCATCCCACAGAAGTTGTGGTTTTGTGTTGTTGTTTTCATTAGTTTCCATATATTCTTTGATTTCTGTTTTGATTTGGTCGTTAACCCATTGATTAATTAGGAGAATTTTGTTAAATATCCATGTATTTGTGAGCCTTTTTGATTTCTTTCTAAAATTTATTTCTAGTTTTATACCTTTGTGATCTGAGAAGGTGGTTGGTAGGATTTTAATATTTTTTACTTTACTGAGGTTCTTTTTGTGGCCTAGTATGTGGTCTATTCTGGAAAATGTTCCATGTGCACTTGAGAAGTATGTGTATCCTGCTGCTTTTGGGTGTAGAGTTCTGTAGATGTCTGTTAGGTCCATCTGTTCTAGTGTGTTGTTCAGTGCCTCTGTGTCTACTTATTCTCTGTCTGGTTGATCTTTCCTTTGGAGTGAGTGGTGTGTTGAAGTCTCCTAAAATGAATGCATTGCTGTCTATTTCTTCCTTTAATTCTGTTAGTATTTTTTTCCCATATGCTGGCGCTCCTGTGTTGGGTGCATATATGTTTATAATGGTTATATCTTCTTGTTGGACTGACCCCTTTATCATTATGTAATGTCCTTCTTTATCTCTTGCTACTTTCTTCGTTTTGAAGTCTATTTTGTCTGATACAAGTACTGCAACACCTGCTTTTTTCTCTTTGTTGTTTGCATGAAATATCTTTTTTCATTCCTTCACTTTTAGTCTGTGTATATCTTTGGGTTTGAGGTAAGTTTATTCTAGGCAGCATAAAGATGGGTCTTGCTTTTTTATCCATTCTGTTACTCTGTGTCTTTTAATTGGTACATTCAGTCCATTTACATTTTGGGTGATTATTGATAGATATGTAGGTATTGCCATTTTGGCTTTGGATTCGTTGTTACCAAAGGTCCAAGTGTAGCTTCTCTACTATTGAATAGTCTGACTTAAATTTCTTGTTAAGTTATTGTAAACACAGTCTGATGATTCTTTATTTCTCTCCCTTCTTATTCTTCCTCCTCCATTCTTTATATACTAGGTGTTTTATTCTTTGCTTTTAGTTAGTATTTGCATGGTCTGCTTTCTTTGTTATGTTTTTATTTTCTCTGGTGACCTCTTTTTAGCCTTAGGGGTGCTTCCCTCTAGAGTAGTCCGTTTATGATATACTGTAGTGGTGGTTTATGAGAGGCAAACTCTCTCAGCTTTCGCTTGTCTGGAAATTGTTTAATCCCTCTGTCATATTTAAATGATAATCGTGCTGGATACAATATTCTTGGTTCAAGGCCCTTCTGTTTCATTATGTTAAACATATCATGCCATTCTCTTCTGGCCTTTAAGGTTTCTATTGAGAAGTCTGATGATAGTCTGATGGGTTTTCCTTTGTAGGTGATCTTTTTTCTCTCTCTAGCTGCCTTTAATACTCTCTTTATCTTTGATCTTTCCCATTTTAATTATTATGTGTCTTGGTGTTGTCTTTCTTGGGTACCTTGTGTTGGGAGGTCTGTGGGCTTCCGTGGACTGCGAGACTATTTCATTCCCCAACGTGGGGAAGTTTTCAACAATTATTTCTTCAAAGACACTTTCTA
The DNA here is from genome assembly GCA_029783875.1 of Phataginus tricuspis. NCBI lineage: Eukaryota > Metazoa > Chordata > Mammalia > Pholidota > Manidae > Phataginus > Phataginus tricuspis. The sequence goes on from JAQQAC010008350.1 coordinate 73,185,639, forward strand.
TCCCTTTTTCTCTCTCTTATTCCTCTGGTACTCCTATAATGTGAATATTTTTCCATTTGGGTTGGTCACACAGTTCTCTTAATATTTTTTTATTCCTAGAGATCCTTTTATCTCTCTCTGCCTCAGCTTCTCTGTATTCCTGTTCTCTGATTTCTATTCCATTAATAGTCTCTTGCATCTCATCCAGTCTGCTGTTAAGCCCGTCGATGGCTTGTCTGATTTCTGCATTGTCTTTCCTCACTTCCCTCACTTCCTCCCTCAGCTCTTGCACATTTCTCTGTAGATCCATCAGCATGGTTATGACTTTTATTCTGTATTCTTTTTCAGGAAGATTGTGCATTTCCATCCCTTCAGGCTCCCTCTCTGGGGTTGTCTGGTTGATCTTAGTCTGGATCATATTCCTCTGTCTTTTCATGGCTATAGAAGTGGTCTCTCTTTTGTGTCACATATGTCAGGTCGTCTCTTTAAGACCTTAAAAAGAAAAGAAAAAAAGAAAAAAAATAGAAATGAAAGAAGAAAAGAAGAAAAAAGGAAAGAGAGGTAAAAACAAAACAAAAAAAACCAAAAAATAAAAATAAAAAACAAAGAAAAATAACGCCCACTTGGAGTAGATTCTGTGGGGGTGCCGTAGTTGGCGCTGTTGCTTCACTATTCCGCAGCCGTGGCCGCACGACTCCACAGGGCCCTTTATAGCTGTGGCTGGGTGGGAACGAATGGGAGGCTGTTGATCTTTGTGTGAAGTCAAAAGTGCGGCCACCCTTTTCCAGTCACCAGCTAAGGGGTCCAAAACTCCCCAGGACTCCCAGCCTGCTGGGCTGAGTGTGCCAGGACGATCCAGGTCCTCCACTGGGCTCCTGTCTCTTTAAGACCGCTTCTTCCCGGGGTGCCAAGTCCTCTCAGGTGTAGCTGCAGGCTTTGTGCTGTCCTGTATCTTCTGGTCTCTTTTTTAGGAATAGTTGTATATGGTGAATTTTCATAGATATATATGGTTTTGTGAGGAGATTTCTGCTGCCCTGCTCATGCCGCCATCTTCCCAGAAGTCTCTGTTCTACTTTCTATACTGTGGTTTTATTACCTCTGGTGACAGCTATTATACCTTAGGAACACTTCCATCTATGGGAGCTCCTCCAAAATACATTGTAGGGATTTTTGTGGGAGGTAAATTCCCTCAGCTTTTGCTTATCTGGAAATTGTTTAATTCCTCCTTCAAATTTAAATGATAATCTTGCCAGATAAAGTATTCTTGGTTCTAGACCCTTCTGCTTCATTGCCTTAAATACATCATGCCACTCCCTTCTGGCCTGTAAGGTTTCTGCTGAGAAGTCTGATGATAGCCTGATGGGCTTTTCTTTGTATGTGATCTTATTTCTCTCTCTGCCTGCTTTTAATAGTCTTTCCTTATCCCTCATCTTTGCTATTTTAATTACTGTATGCCTTGGTATTGCCTTCTTTGGGTCCCTTTGTTGGGAGATCTGTGCATCACCATGGCCTGAGAGACTACCTCCTTCCCCAGATTGGGGAAATTTTCAGCAATTACCTCCTCAGAGACACTTTCCCTCCATTTTTCTGTTTCTTCTTCTTCTTGTACCCCTATAATGCGAATATTGTTCTGTTTGGATTGGTCTCACAATTCTCTCAAAATTCTTTCATTCTTAGAGATCCTCTTTTCTTTCTATGCCTCTGTGTATTCCTCTTCTCTAGTTTCTATTTCATTTATCATCTCCTCCACCATATCCAATCTGCTTTTAATACCCTCCATTGTGCTCTCAATGCTTGGATCTCTCACTGGAATTCATTGCTGAGTTCTTGAATATCTTTCTCTACCACCATAAGCATGTTAATGATTTTTATTTTGAACTCCCTTTCAGGAAGCGTCATGAGTTTGATGTCATTTAAATCTTTCTCAGGAGTTGTATTAATAATTTTACTCTGAACCAGTTTCATTTGTTGTTTCATATTTGTATATGGTGCCCTCTTGTGCCCAGAAGCTCCACTTCTTGGAGCTTCTCAGCCCCTGAAGGAATGTTGGAGTTAGCAGGGGAGTGTTATTGGAGCCTAGAGGGGAGGAAAGAGCTGTTTTCTGCTTCCCAGCTGCTATGCCTGTCTCCACTGCCTGAACCAGTCACCTGAGCACACAGGTATAAGCCTTTATGCTTTGCGTTTGTAGTTGCTGTAGAGAGATCTTCCCTCTGGCTGGGCTAACACCAGGTTAAGGTTTGCCAGTTTGTGAGCCAGGTGGGGCTGGCTTGGGGAAAGGTGCCTTAGGCTGTGTATCATGGAGGGGGTCCTTGGATCTTTGTAGCCAGCCAGGGAGCTGGAGCACCTGAAGATCATCTAAGGAGGAAGATTTATTTTTCCTCCTTAAATGTGAGAGTCTGTTTGGCAAGTTCCCAATCTGCTGAACAGAGTGCACCCAGAAAATTTTGTCTACCTGTCCTCTCTCCTGAGAAGTAAGCTCTGTGCAATCCTTGCCCCTTTAGCAACCCTCTTGCTAAGGGCTTCCTTGTTAAGTAGTCTCTCAGACAGCCCACCTTTGTTTTGTCCCAAAGAAGCCGGATATGGATCCCTGCTTTCCTCAAGTGACTGGAATCTCAGTCTCTCCAGGAATTCTCCCTGTCTTAGCTTTCCAACCCCGTAATCATGATAGTATCATGCCAGTACCATGAAATGCAGGTTTGTGCTCCCAGAACAGATCTCTGGATTTAAGTGTTCACCAGTCCCAGGCCTCCACTCCCTCCCTGCTCCGTTTCTCTTCCTCCTGCCAGTGAGCTGGGGTGGGGGAAGGGCTTGGGTCCTGCCAGACCACAGCTTTGGTGCGTTACCCCATTCTATTTAGTCTGCTCTTTTCTCCAGGTGTATGCCACCTGGTGCAGTCCTCTTTCCTGTTGCTCTTTCAGGATTAGTTGTATTAATTATATTTTCTTATTATATGCAGTTTTAGGAGGAAGCCTGTGTCTCACCTCTCATGCTGCCATAATCCCATCTCTAGAAGTATTTCTTTCTTAATTTTTTTATAGAATTCATCAGTGTAGCTCTCTGGGGCTGGAGTTTTCTTTGCAGGAAGATTTTTAGCTATAAATTTAATGTTTGCAATGATATAGCGCTATGAGAAGATAATTCCTCTTTAGTCAGTTTTGGTAATTGTTGTCTTTCAAAAACTTTATCCATTTTATCTATGTTAAATTTATGGGGATAGATTTTCTGTAATATTCTCTTATTTAATATTTATAGAATCTGTAACACGTCACCTTACTTATTTCAGATACTTGTTAATTGGTGTTTATTCTTTTTTTCTCTCAGGCAATTCTGGTTAGAAGTTTATCAGTCTTATCAATGTTACTAAAGCACCAGTGTTTGGTTTTATAGATTTACTATATAGATTTTCTGATTTATATTTATATATATCCATTCTGTTGTTCCTTTCACTTATTTGGATTTGATTTTCTCTTATTTTTCTAGTTTTCTAAGGTGGAACTTTTGGTTGTTGACTTGAGATTTTTCCTCTTTTCTCTTAAAGCTTTTTTTACTATAAGCTTTCTGATAAGTACTGTTTTGGCTACATCCTTAAAATTTTGATTCAGTTCAAAATACTTCCCATTTTCCCTTTCTTTGATTTCTTCTTTGTTTCATGAATTATTTATAAGTATTTTATTTAGTTTCTATGCATTTGGGGGATTTGGATACCTTAATGTTGCTGGATTCAAATTTAATTCCATGGTGGTTGATTGCTTTTATTATTTTTTTAACCCTGGAGAATTTTTTTACATTCAATTATAGTTAGCATATAATATTATACCGGTTTCAGGAGTACAACATACTGACTAACAATCATACATTATGAAATGCTCATCATTTCAAGTGAAGTCACCATCTATTTCCATAGAAAGCCCAATATTATTAACTATATTCTCTATTTGATTACTTGTAATGTATTGAGAGTTGTTTCATGGTCAGCATATGGTCTTTCTTGTTAAGCATTGTGAGTGAATTTGAAAAGAATGTGTATCCTGCAATTGTTCAGTGGAATGTTCTATAAATGTTTATAAATGTTCTGTAAGTTCACTGGAGTAAATTGATAATGTCCAAGTTTCCTATATACTTGTTTTTCTTTTTTTATGGAGTGATGTGTTTTGAAAATAATAAAACTATAGTTATAGTGATTTTCTCATATAGTTTCTTCTACATTTTTATTGCTTTATATCTTACATTTAAATCTTTGATCTTTTAGATTTTCATGTATGTTATGAGGTTTAGATAGGTTCATTCTTTTGCCAATGGATCCCCATGCACCGGAAATTTTTGAGAATACTATACACCCTCTATTGAATTGTTTTTGCACCTTTGCAGATAACCAATTGGCTGTACTTGTGTGTGTCCATTTATAGGTTCTATATGATATTCCACATATCTATGTGTATCTGTCAATATCACATAGTCTTGGTTACTCTGGCCTTATAATAAAATTTAGAATCAGGTAGAATAATTCTTCCCATTTTTTTATTTTTCAGAATCATTTTGGATATGCAGTTTCATTGCCATTACACATATTTTAGAATAGTTTTTTCTAGATATAAAATCTTGCCGGTATTTTTATAGTACTTGTGATAAACTTCATCAATGTGGACATCTTTACTATGTTGTCTTTCAATCCATGACACACTATGTTTCCCCATTTAATTAGCTCTTTCATCAGCAGTTCGTAATTTTCAGCATAAAGATCCTGTTTGTGTAAAATGTACATCTAAGCATTTCTTTTCTTTTTGAAGTGGTGGTAAATGCATTCTATTTTTAATTTTGGTGTCCACTGATAGCGTGTATGACTGATTTTGTATGTTGATCTTATATTCTGTGACCTTGTTGAACTCACTTAGTCTAATAAATTTCTTCGCATTTTCTATAAAGATGATTATGTCATCTGCAAATAGGCACAGTTTTCTTTCTTTCTGCTCTATATGTCTTTTCCTCCCTTACTTGTTTTAATGCACTAGAGAAAAGTTTCAGAACTATGCTGAATAGAGCTGATGGGAGCATATATCCTTGCCTTGTTGTGATCTTTGGGGAAAGCTTTCAGTCTTTCACTATTAAATATGATGTCTACTGGAGGTTTTTTGTAGATGCTCTTTATCAAGTAGAGAAAGTTAGCTTCTATGCCTAGTATTCTGAGAATTTTTAGTTTGAATGGGTAGTGAGTACTGTGAAATGTCTTTTCTGCATCAATTAATATGATGATGCAGTTTTTCTTTTTTGGCCTATCAGTATGGTGGGTTACATAGATTGATTTTCTAGTATATAATCAGCCTTACCTTCTTGGAATAAACATACCATATGGTCATGGTATGTAATTCTTTTCATGTATCACTTGTCTATTTTTTCTATTATTTTGTTAGCTTTTTTGTGGCTATATTAATGTGGAATATTGGCATGTAATTTTGATTTTCTGTACTGTCTTTGGAATCAAGATATTATTGCCTTCATAAAATGATTGGGTCATGTTGCCTTTCATTTATTTTCTAGAAAAAAATTGTGTTGAATTGGTATAGAATTAACTTTTCCTTCAACATTCCAACACAACATCTGGGCCTAGATGTGTCTTTTTTTGGTTTTGTAATTACTAATTCAGTTTCTTTAATAGTTATGGGGTCTTGCAAATTTTTTTCCTTTATATGAATTGTAGATTGTGGTTTTCAAGGAATTGGTCCATTTTATCTGAATTTATGTGAAATTTATGTGTGGAGAGTTTTCCATAGTTTTCTTTTATTATTCTTTTGATGTCTGCAGTGTCTGTAATGATATCTTCTGTTTCCTTCCTGATATTGCTTTTTTGTGTCTTGTCTTTTTTTTTCTTCAACATCTGTTGAAGATTGTCCTTTCTTAATATTTTTTCAAAGACCCAGCTTTTGGTTTCACTGATTTTTCTCAATTGTTTTTCTGTTTTCAGTTTCATTTAATTCTGCTCTTTATTATTTCCTTCCTTCTGCTTTGGACTTATTTTGCTCTTCTTGTTTAGTTTCTTGAGGGAGGAAATTATATTTTTGGTTTGAAAACTTTCCTTTTTTTTCTAATGTAAGCATTTTATATGGTAATTTCTCTCTTAATATTACTTTAGTTTGTGTCCCACATATTTAAAAATGTTGTATTTTAATTTTCACTCAATTCAATGTATTTTTTAATTTCCTCTGAAATTTCCCTTTAACTTTTGGGTTACTCAGAACAATGTTGTTTAGTTTTTAGGTGTTGATTTTCATATTGCCTTTTAGTTGTTGATTTCTAGTTTGATTCCATTACACAGTCTATATGAATTTAATTCTTTAAAACTGTTAAGCATTTTTTATTTTTTGTTTGTGCCTATTGGTGTTTCCAGGTTATGTGCTGCTTCAGCAACCAGTCTGGCATATAGGAGGCAAAAAGAAAACCAGGGAACTCATTGCTGAGAAATACCAATGCTTCCAGTTGCTGAAATATTTCTTTGGTTCCAATGTACAAGTTGGCTTGCTTCTGTTTTTTCTTCCCTAGTGGCTTACATTTTAGCATTCTCAGGTTTTCTAGGTCAGTTGTCATTTTTCCATCTGCTTTACAATTTTTATTAGTTGTTTGTGAAGGACATGCATTTTATTTGTAAGGATCCTAAAGTGCAACAGTTCAAAAGTATTTGCTTTGTGTGAAGTTTTTATTTAAATTATTTTAATTCCACACTCTATGCCAATGGCCTCATGTCATTGTGTCAGTCAAGGATTACTAGGAGATAGAAACCATACAAATTACTTTAGTGGAAGGAATTCAATATAAAGAATTGTTGATTAAATATTTAGAACTGAAAAAAGGCACAAAGAAAACAAGGTATCATGGAAATAGCAATGGCAAGAAGTAGCTGTCATTCCTAGATTTGAGAGAACAAAAGACAGGAGATACAATGTTTAAAACTTTGACATGTACAGAAGGGACTCCATGAAGGTGAAATTCTGGCCTCAGGGTTGGAGATGTTTGTCTAATGGTGCTGATGTCTCCAAGTCCAGAGGAGTCTGTGAGGTTGGGACCCAGATCACTGAGGAGAGTGATGGCTGGCTGTTCCTGGGGTCCCTCAGGACACATAATAAGGCAGATTCTGCAAGTGTTAGAAACACTGAAAACTAGATTCAACTGAGGCTACAAGAAAAAATCACTGTTTCTTGGCTGAAGAAGCAGGGCTGTGGTGATGCTAACGGAAACAGGATGGAACACAGGAAGCCAAAAATAAGCCAAAGGAGAAGTCTAGCCCCCTTTTTTATCCTCCATCTTTAAGGTTTTCCTCTAATATGTCCTATTTGCAGAACTTACCAGAAATGTGATGTGCAGAGTTTTGACCCCAAATGAGAAAGCAGAGTTTAAAAGCTGGATTTTAACCTAAGAGACAATCACTTAAAACTGACATAATTTGTTTAGTACTATATTAAAATATTTGCACTCCTGAATTATACAGATAAATTTCTTGTTTTTCCTAGCATGCTTTACAATAAGATACTATCTTACTTGTTTTTGCACTGAATTTATAACATAGAAGAGGCAATTTTTTTTTTATTTTGCCTATGTAAAGCTGGAGCCACAGTGACTTGTCCTAAACCATATAGCTGAGACCAAAAATTGGGAACTCGAGATCTGATACCTTTCAGTGCATTCAGTCCTTGTTTGGTGATTTTTATCTAGTCTTAAGGTTTAAACACTTTCTCTCTCTCTGAAATCTATTCTTTCAAATGTATATGTCCATTCCAGACTTCTCCCCGATTCCAGATCATCGTCCAAATATCATTTAACATCTTCATTTGGATATTTAATAGACATCTCATATTAACATACCCAAAAAGAGCCCAGAGCTTTTGACCTTAATACTCACTCTTCCTGCAGTGTTTCCCACTTCAGTTAATGGCAAACTAACTCTTTGAGTTCTCAGACCAAAGACCCTGGAGCAGTCCTTAACTCTTCTCTTTCATCTTCTAGTTAATCACCAACTCTTGAAAAATCTAATCAGATTTCAATATCTTCTCTTAATTTCCACTTCTACTCCTTTCATCAAGCTTTTCTGGATTTCAATTTCCTCCTGTTGGAATTCCTGGTTTCCTCTTTAGTTTCTAATCTTTCCATTCTTAAAAAATTAAATAAGATTAAGCAGACAGTATAATCCTGCTAAATTTTAAGTCTGAACACTTTACTCTACTGCTCAACATCTTCCAGTATCTTCATTTTACTCAGAGTAAAAGCCAAAGTCATTTTAGGACCAGCGTAAAAGCCAAAGTTATTTTAGGACTCCACAAAATCCTGCATAATCCAGCCACCCCAGAGTTGCCATGAACAATTACACAACCTTAGAGGTGTCATCCATATAGAATACAATGTGTCACACCATAAGCCCACCACCTTCTCCTTTTATCTCTTACTTATTACTATTTTTCTTTTCATTTATTTTGTTCTGATACCCTTGGCCTACTTGCTATTGCTCAAACATGCCAAATACACGTAAGACCCATTGCCCATTGTTCTCTGTGTTTCCCCTTCAGAGAAAAATGTGGCTTCTCCTGTTCATTCTACAGGTTTTTATCTAAAAATATCATCTGAGTAATTCTTACCTCTGGCCTATTTAAAAATGCAATTATCACTATGTTGTACATTTGAAACTAATGTTGTAAGTTAACTATGTACCTTAAAAAAAACGCAACTAGTCCTGTTTTCTGTAGACCTTATCCCTTTTTCCTGCTTTCTTTTTCTCAATATGTTAAATGTTATTAATTTTCTGCCCCCATTCAACTAAACTAGTCTCAGAAGAAGGTTTTTTTTTCCTTACCTGATATTTTTATTCTTTTTTTTTTTTACAATTTATTTTATTTTAGTATCATTAACCTACAATTATATGAGCAATATTGTGATGATTAAACTACCCCCTTCATCAGGTCCCCCCCACCAACCCTATTACAGTCACTGTCCATCAGCATAGTGAGATGAGAAACACTACTTGTCTTCTCTGAGTTGTACAGTCCTCTCCGTGCCCCCCCCACCTTATGTCTGCTAATTGTAATGCCCCTTTTACCCTCTTATACCTCCCTTCCCGCCCTTCTTCCCCAGTCCCTTTCCCTTTGGTAACTGTTAGTCCGTTCATGGGTTCTGTGAGTCTGCTGCTGTTTTGTTCCTTCAGTTTTTTTTCTTTGTTCTTATACTCCACATATGAGTGAGATCATTTGATACTTGTCTTTTTCGGCTTGACTTATTTCACTGAGCATAATACCCTCCAGCTCCATCCATGTTGTTGCAAATGGTAGGATTTGTTTTTTTCTTATGGCTGCGTAATATTCCATTGTGTATATGTACCACATCTTCTTTATCCATTCATCTACTGATGGGCACTTAGGTTGCTTCCATTTCTTGGCTATTGTAAATAGTGCTGCGATAAACAAAGGGGTGCATCTGTCTTTTTGAAACTGGGCTGCTGCATTCTTGGGGTAAATTCCTAGGAGTGGGATTCCTGGGTCAAATGGTATTTCTATTTTGAGTTTTATGAGGAACCTCCATACTGCTTTCCACAATGGTTGAACTAATTTGCATTCCCACCAGCAGTGTAGGAGGGTCCCCTTTTCTCCACATCCTCGACAACATTTGTTGTTGTTTGTGTTTTGGATGTTGGCCATCCTCACTGGTGTGAGGTGATATCTCATTGTGGTTTTAATCTGCATTTCTCTGATGATTAGCGATGTGGAGCATCTTTTCATGTGCCTGTTGGCCATCTGAATTTCTTCTTTAGAGAAGTGTCTATTCATGCCCTCTGCCCATTTCTTAATTGGATTATTTGCTTTTTGTTTGTTAAGGTGCGTGAGTTCTTTGTATATTTTGGATGTCAACCCCTTATCAGATACATCATTTATGAATATATTTTCCCATATTGTAGGATGTCTTTTTCTTCTACTGATGGTGTCCTTTGCTGTACAGAAGCTTTTCAACTTGATATAGTCCCATTTGTTCATTTTGGCTTTTGTTTCCCTTGCCCAGGGGGATATGTTAATGAAGAAGTCGCTCGTGTTTATGTCTAAGAGATTTTTGCCTATG
>JAQQAC010008350.1:73196103-73340129 GCA_029783875.1 Phataginus tricuspis
AAAACTTTAAGGAGAATGGGTGTTATTTCTTCTCTGTATGTCTGGTAGAATTCAGAGGTGAATCCATTAGTTCCGGGGGTTTTGTCTTGGGTAGTTTTTTGATTACCGATTCAATTTCGTTGCTGATGATTGGTCTGTTTAGTTTTTCTGTTTCCTGCTTGGTGAGTCTTGGAAGGGTATATTTTTCTAAGAAGTTGTCCATTTCTTCTAGGTTTTGCAGCTTGTTAGCATATAGATGCTTGTAATATTGTCTTATAATTCTTTGTATTTCTGTGCGGTCCGTAGTTATTTTTCCTTTCTCATTTGTGATTCTGTTTACGCGTGTAGATTCTCTTTTTCTCTTAATGAGTCTGGCTAGCGGTTTATCTATTTTGTTTATTTTTTCAAAGAACCAGCTTTTGGTTTCATTGATTTTTTCTATTGTTTTATTCTTCTCAATTTTATTTATTTCTTCTCTGATTTTTATTATGTCTCTCCTTCTGGTGACTTTGGGCCTCATTTGTTCTTCTTGTTCCAATTTTAATAATTGTGTCTTTAGACTGTTCATTTGGGAATGTTCTTCCTTCTTTAAATCGGCCTGGATTGAAATGTACTTTCCTCTTAAAACTGCCTTTGCTGCGTCCCACAGAAGTTGTGGCTTTGTGTTGTTGTTGTCATTAGTCTCCATATATTCTTTGATTTCTGTTTTGATTTGGTCGTTAACCCATTGATTCATTAGGAGAATGTTGTTAAGTCTCCATGTATTTGTGAGCCTTTTTGATTTCTTTCTGAAATTTATTTCTAGTTTTATACCTTTTTGATCTGAGAAGTTGGTTGGTAAGATTTCAATATTTTTGAATTTACTGAGGTTCTTTTTGTGGCCTAGTATGTGGTCTATTCTGGAAAATGTTCCATGTGCACTTGAGAAGAATGTGTATCCTGCTGCTTTTGGGTGCAGAGTTCTGTAGATATCTGTTAGGTCCATCTGTTTGAGTGTGTTGTTCAGTGCCTCTGTGTCTTTACCTATCCTCTGCCTGGTTGATCTATCCTTTGGAGTGAGTGGCGTGTTAAAGTCTCCTAAAATAATTGCATTGCTGTCTATTTCCTCCTTCACTTCTGTTAATATTTGTTTCACATATGCTGATGCTCCTGTGTTGGGTGCATATATATTTATAATGGTTATATCTTCTTGTCGGACTGTCCCCTTTATCATTATGTAATGTCCTTTTATCTCTTGCTACTTTCTTCGTTTTGAAGTCTATTTTATCTGATACAAGTACTGCAATGCCTGCTTTTTTCTCTTTGTTGTTTGTTTGAAATATTTTTTTCCATCCCTTCACTTTTAGTCTGTGTATATCTTTGGGTTTGAGTTGAGTCTCTTGTAAACCGCATATAGATGGGTCTTGCTTTTTTATCCACTCTGTTACTCTGTGTCTTTTGATTGGTGCATTCAGTCCGTTTACATTTAGGGTGATTATTGATAGATATGTACTTATTGCCACCGCTGGCTTTAGATTCGTGGTTACCAAAGGTTCAAGGGTTGCTTCTTTACTATCTGAGAATCTAACTTAACTTTCTTGTTAAGTTATTGTGAACACCATCTAATGTTTCTTTATCTCTCCCTTCCTATTCTTCCTCTTCCTTTCTTTATATATTAGGTGTTTTATTCTTTGCCTTTAGTTGGTATTTGGATGGTCTGCTTTCTTTGCTATGATTTTATTTTCTGTAGTGACATCTTTTTAGGCTTAGGGGTTTTTCCTTCTAGAGCAGTCCTTTTAAGATATCCTGTAGTGGTGGTTTATGGGAGGCAAAATCTCTCAACTTTCTTTTGTCTTGAAATTGTTTAATCCCTCCGTCATATTTAAATGATAATTGTGCTGGATACAATATTCTTGGTTCGAGGCCCTTCTGTTTCATTACGTTAAATATATCATGCCATTCTCTTCTGGCCTGTAAGGTTTCTGTTGAGAAGTCTGATGACAGTCTGATGGGTTTTCCTTTGTAGGTGATCTTTTTTCTCTCTCTAGCTGCCTTTAATACTCTGTCTTTATCTTTGATCTTTGCCATCTTGATTATTATGTGTCTTGGTGTTGTCTTCCTTGGGTCCCTTGTGTTGGGAGATCTGTGGGCTTCCTTGGACTGTGAGACTATTTCCTTGGTCAGCGTGGGGAAGTTTTCAGCAATTATTTCTTCAAAGACACTTTCTATCCCTTTTTCTCTCTCTTCTTCCTCTGGTACTCCTATTATGCCAATATTGTTCCATTTGGATTGATCACATAGTTCTTTTAAGATTCTTTCATTCTTAGAGATCCTTTTATCTCTCTCTGCCTCAGCTTCTTTGTATTCCTGTTCCCTGTCTTTTAATTCCTTGATCGTGTCTTGAACCTGATTGAATCTGCTGTTGAGCCCGTCGATGGCTTGTCTCATTTCTGCATTGTCTTTCCTCACTTCCCTCACTTCCTCCCTCAGCTCTTGCACATTTTTCTGTAGATCTGTCAGCATGGCTATGACTTTTATTCTGAATTCTTTTTCAGGAAGACTCTGCATGTCGATTCCTTCAGATTCTCTCTCTGGGGTGGTGTTTGTCTGAAGCTTTGTCTGTATCATATTCTTCTGTCTTCTCATGACTGTAGAATTAGTTGTTGGTAGTTGTTACATATGTCCGCTGGGCTCTTTATGACTTTAAAAAGGAAAGAGAAGAGAGGAGATAAAAGAAAAAAAGAAAACAAAGAGAAAAAAAATACTTCTACTAATAAAAAAAGTAAAAGAGAGAGAAAAACGAAAAGAAAAGAAAGAAAAAGAAAAAGCAGCAACACGTAAAAGAAAAAAAACAAAAACAGAAAACAAAACAAACAAACAAACAAAAACACCAAAACGCCCACCGGGGGTGGTTTCTGTGTGAATGCTGTAGGTGGTGTTATTGCTCTACTATTCCAGAGCCGTGGCCACGTCGCTCCACACGGCCCTTTAAAGCTGTGGCCGGGTGAGAAGGAATGGGAGGCTGTTGAAAGAGAGGGAAAGAAAAAAAGGAAAAGAAAGGGGAGAAAAAACAATAACTAAAAAGAAAAAAGAAAAAAAAAGAAAGCCAGTGAGAGTGGGTTCTGTGTGAATGGTGTAGGTGGCACTGTTGCTGCACTATTCCAGAGCCATGGACACACTGCTCCGCAAGGCCCTTTATAGCTCTGGCTTGGTTGGGAACGAATGGGAAGCTGTTGATCTCTGTGGGGGTCTTAATAGCAGCCACCCTTTCCCAGTCCCCAACTAAGGGGTCCAAAGCTCCCCAGGACTCCCAGCCTGCTGGGCTCAGCTTGCAGGCCTATCCGGCCCCTCTACTGAGCTCCTGTCTCTTTAAGACCGCTGAGAAAGAGCGCACACTTTTCTTCCCTTTTTTTTTCCTTTCTTTTTCCTTCCCAGAGCCTGCCGCGGTCAACTTGCACGTTCCCGGCTGGGACTCTGTGCCCTCTGTCTCTCCAATCTCCGCTACACCGCAGGCTGTGTGTCAGCGCTCCCAGCGCAGGCTTCCACTCCCTCCAGGCTCTGAATCCTCTCCTCCCGCTGGAGCGCTTGGGGAGAGGAGCGCTCGGTCCCGCCGGGTCGCAGCTCCATATCTTACCCACCTTGCCGGGACTCCCGCCGGAGTGCTGGGGTGGAGGAGCGCTGGGGTCTCGCTGAGTCATGGCTCCGTCCTGCCTCGCCAGGTGTCGAGTCCTCTCTCCGGTGTGTCTGACCACTGGAGCTCTGGGGGGGAGGAGCGCTCAGTCCCGCCGGGTCGCGGCTCCGTATCCCGTCCGCCTCACCGGCTGCCAAGTTCTCTCAGGTGTACCTGTATGCTGTGCACTTTCCTCTGTATTCTGGTCTCTCTTTTAGGGATAGTTGTATTTGCTGTGTTTTTGTGAATAAATATAATGTTGGGAGGAATTTTTCTGCCGGTCTGTTCACGTCGCCATCTTCATGGAAGTCTCAGAAGGTTTTTTTAATACTATTTTATATAGTGGTGTGCTCCAATACTGAAGGATGAGCAAAACACATATGAGGTGCTCAGGAAATATTTCAACATTTAGCTAGATAATATAGTGATGTCAAATTACTGTCTTCACAATCTGTAAAGGTTTGACTTGCCTAATATAATGGAAAAATGATCTGCAACTTTACCTCCTGAAAAAGAATGAGAATCTGTACCATGTTGTTAATTTAAGGTGGTAAGCCATGGAATTTACAAGATTGAAGTTAAGTTTGAATTTTAAAATGGTATGTGGTGGGATGGAAAACAGGAAGGCAAGGTGGAAACCTTCTCCCATAAACAAACGAAGGAAGGAACTACAGTAAATACAATTAAACCTATAAATGATGTGGAAACTGCAAAACAGACTACCTGTACCTGGAGAAGAAGAGAAGACCACACAGAAAAGGGTGAAGTGGCAGATCCATGATCCAGCAGGACCCAAGCCCTTCCCCCATCTCAGCCTACAGGTGGGAGGAAGAGGAACAGAGCAGAAAGAGGATAGATGCTTGGGAACTCTGCACACATGGCCCTGGAGATTAGCTTTGGGAGCAGAAGTCCATATTGCATTGGGTTCTGGTGATTAGTGGGGTTGGACACCAGGGACAGGTGGAATACCTGGGGAGGCTGAAACTCCAGTCACTTGTTGAGGATAGGCATGCTCTACTGGTCCACTGAGACCCAAAGCAGAGGCAGCAGTTTGAAAGATTTGCCAGCAGTGGGAGGGGTGCCAGAGGGGCAAGGGATGGACGGAGTTCTCTCTTCAGGAGAAAGTGCAGGTAGATATACCATCCCAGGCCTCCCTTGGCCCAACAGTTTGGGCACTCTTGGGAGTCACAAATATTCTGCCTACCTTGATAGCAGCTCAGCTATGAGGTGCTTTCCTGCACACTGCCAGTGTGCCAGCCCAATTGGCCCAGCAGTGTCAGACTTTGCTGCCTGGCAAGCAGAGGGAGTTTCTCCCAGCTTTTCTCTCTCATCCCAACTTGGGTGGCTCCTGCAGAGCAGCTCCAAGAACTCCTTCTCCCTGCAGGTGGTCAAGCCTGGTGCTGGCCCCTTGCTGCTGAAGTGTGCACTGCCACTATGTATCTTGCCTTGTCCTGCCCTGCCCCAGAGCCACACAACCACTCTGCCTCTCTCCAGGGCATCTCCTCTGTTGCAAGGCAGACAGAGGGTGGCCCCACCCACAATGATCTCAAAAGAAGACACTGCTTTGGTCACAAAGGGCCAGCTGAGGCAAACTGCTGGCCTAAGCAGACTGAGCCCACTTCTGGAAGACAGACAGAATGTCTGCCCTGTCCATTGCCCACCAACAGCAAGTGGAGATCCATTGCAAAGGAGAGCAAGCCACTGGAAAATAAAGTCTTCATCTTCTGGGAGCCACAGGATGCCTTCTTCATAAAGTCATTACTTGCTAGACCAGGAAGCATAGCAGATCCATTTAATACAAAAGAAGAAATATAAGTGCTAACAAAATGAGAAGGAATATGTTCCAAACAAAACTACAGGATGACACTAGAAAGAAGGCTAAATGAGATGGAGATTACCAATCTTACTGATAAAGATTTCAAAGTAAAAGTTATAAATATGCTCACTGATCTGCAAAAAAGTATTAAAGACCTCAGGGAGGATTTCAACAAAGAGATACAAAAGCTGAAAAAGAGCTACTGAGATGAAGAATACTGAAATGAAATATACAGTGGAGGGAATGAATAGCAGATTGCTGCAAGCAGAAGAGACAATGAATGAGATGGAAATTGGAGAACAGGAATGCAACAAAGGTGAGGAACAGACAGAAAAAAGAATTTCAAGGAATGAAAGAATGCTAAGAGAGCTATGTGATCAATCCAAATGAAACAACATTCACATAATAAGCATACCAGAAGGAGAAGAGAGAAAGAGAGGGATAGGAAGTCTACTTGGGGAATTTTTCAACAATTATTTCATCAATCTGGGAAGGAAATGGACACTCAGATAATGGAATCACAGAGAGCCCCTAACAAAAGGAACCCCAGGAAGACAACTTCAAGACATAATCATTAAAATGACAAAGATTAAGGGTAAGGAGAGAGTACTGAAGCAGCCTGAGAGAGAAAAAAGATTGCTTTTAAAGGAAATCTCATCAGGCTATCAGCAGACTTCTCAGCAGAAACTTTACAGGCTAAAAGGGAGTGGCATAAAATATTTAATGTGTTGAAACAGGGACCTTCAATGAAGGATCCTCTACCCAACAAGATTATCATTTAAATTTGAAGCATAGATTAAGCTATTCCTAGATAAATGAAGACTCAATGAATTTATAACCACTCAACCAGCATTACAGGATATGTTAAAGGTACTGCTGTAGATAGAAATGTTCCTCAGACTAGTTTTCACTAGTAAAAATGAACTCAGAGTAAAGATACTAGACCAATTAATTACCAAGAAAGTTATAAACTAAAACAAAACAAAAATAGTAATACACAAAATAGGTCAAGGTGTACACAAGAAGTGCAGATTAGGACATCTAATACATAAAGTGTGGAGGAGGAAGAAGAAAAAAAGAAGCAATTTTAGATTGTATTTGAAATACAGCAATCATAAACTCAGTATAGACTGTTAAAGAGCTATCCTTGAACCTTATGATAATCACGAACCTAAAGCCTTTAAAGGTACACAAAAAATTAAAAAAGAGGAATCCAACCACAACACTAAAGAACACCATCAAAGAAAGAAAAGGGTTTAAAAGAGAAAGAAAGAAAAAGAGAGAAACTATGAAAACAGCCAGAAAACAATTAATAAAATGGCAATAAGTACATACCTGTCAATAATTACCTTAAATGTAAATGGACTGAATGCACCAATCAAAAGACATAGAGTGGCAGAATAGATAAAGAAACAAGACATGTCTATATGCTGCCTGTAAGAGACTCATTTCAAACCCAAAGACATACACAGACTAAAAGAGAAGGGATGGAAAAAGGTATTTCATGCAAAAAAAAGGGAGAAAAAAGCAGGATTAGCAAATTTATATCAGAAAAAATAGATTTCAAAACAAAAAGTAACAAGAGACAAAGAAAGACATTACATAATGATAAAAGGATCAGTCCAACAAGAGGATATAATAATTATAAATATTTATGCACCCAAAATAGGAGCACCTAAATACATAAAACAAATATTAAGAGAATTAAAGAAACCAATAGATTGCAACACATTCATTTTAGGAGACTTTAACACACCACTCACATCAATAAAAAGATCAACCAGACATAAAATAAACAAGGAAACAGAGGCACTGAGCAATACAGTAAATCAGTTGGACTTAACAAATATCTACAGAACATTCCATCCAAAAACAGCAGAATAAACATTTTCCTCAAGTGTACATGGAACATTCTCCAGAATGGATCACATTTTAGGCCACAAATAATTATGGCCTCATTATTGCCTCAATAAATGCAAAAAGATTGATATTGAATCAAGCAACTTCTCAGACCACAATAATATGAACTAGAAATGCATTACATGAGGAAAACAAAACAACCTATAAACACATGGAGGCTAAAAACATGCTTCTAAATAATCAATGGATCAATGAACAAACTAAAACAGAAATCAAGCAATACATAGAGACAAATGAAAACAACAATTCAACAGTCCAAGACTTGTGGGATGCTTAAAAAGTGGTACTAAGAGGGAAGTACATAGCAACACAGGACTACTTCAAGAAATAAGAACAATCTCAGTCTAAATTCACAAAGAAACCAGAAAAAGAACAAATGAAATACAAAGTTAGTAGAAGGAGGGACATAATAAAGATCAGAGAAGAAATAAGTAAAATAGAGAAGAATAAAACAATAGAAAAATAAAACAATGAAACCAAGAGCTGGTTCTTTGAGAAAATAAGCAAAGTAGATAAACCCCTAGCCAGACTTACCATGAAAAAAAGAGAGAATACACAAATAAACAAAATCTGAAACAAAGAAGGAATAGTCACAATGGATATCACAGAACTATAAATATTTAGAGAATACTATGAAAGATTATATGTCAATAAATTGGACAATCTAGAAGAAATGGACAACTTCCTAGAAAAATACAACCTTCCAAGACTGACCCTGGAAGAAACAAAATCTGAACAGACCAATGACCAGCAAGGAAATCAAATTGGTAATCAAAAAATTCCCAACAAAAAATTTCCAGGACCAGATGGCTTCACAGCTGAATTCTACCAAACATTTAAATAACTAATACACATCCTTCTTAAAGTACTCCAAAAAGTAGAAAGAGGAGGAAATACTTCCAAACTAATTCTATAAGGCCAGCATCACTCTGACACCAAAACAAGGCAAAGACACTACAGAAAAAGAAAATTATAGACCTATATCCTTTATGAACACAGATGCAAAAATATTAGCAAACCAAATTCAAATATGCATCAAAAACATCATCTATCACAACCAAGTGGAATTTATTCCAGGGATGCAAGGATGGTATAATATTCATAAATCAAAAAGAAGGATAAAAAACACATGATCATCTCAATAGATGCTGAAAAAGCATTGACAAAATTCAAGATCAATTGATGATAAAAATCTCTCAACAAAATGGTTTTAGAGTATATGTACTTCAACATGATAAAGACCATATACAACAATCCCATAGCTAATATCATACTGAATGGTGAAAAGTTGAAAGCTTTTCCTCTAAGATTAGGAACAAGAGAGAGGTGTGCATTCTCACTGCTTTTATTCAACACAGTACTAGCCACAGCAGTCAGACAAGATAAAGAGATAAAAAGAGTCCAAATCAGTAAGGAAAAAGTTAAACTCTCACTATTTGCAGAAGACATGATATTATACATAGAAAACCCTGAACACTCCACCAAAAAACTGTTAGAACTAATTGGATTCAGCAGTTGTGGGACACAAAATTAATACACAGAAATCTGTTGCATTCCTATATACTAACAAGGACATAATAGAAAGAGAAATCAGGAAAACAATTCTATTTACCATTGCATCAAAAAGAATAAAATACATAGGAATAAACCTAACCAAGGAGGTGAATGACCTGTTCTCTGAAAACTATAAGACACTCATGAGAAAATTAAAGAAGACACCATTAAATGGAAATCTATCCTGTTCTCATGGATAGGAAGAATTAATATAGTCAAAATGGCCATCCTGTCCAAAGCAATTTACAGATTCAATGAAATCCCTATCAAAATACCAACAGTATTTTTAAATAAACTAGAACAAATAGTTCTAAAATTCATATGGAACCACAAAAGACCTTGAATAGCCAAAGCAATCCTAAGAAGAATAAAGCTGGGGGGATTACACTCCCTGACTTCAATCTCTACCACAAAGCTACAGTAATCAAAATGGTATGGTACTGGCACAAGACCAGATTCAGATCAATGGACGAGAATAGAGAGCCCAGATATAAACCCATGCATATATTTTCAATTAATATATGATAAAGTAGCCATGAATATACAATGGGGAAAAGATAGCCTCTTCAATAACTGGTTTTAGGAAAACTGGGCATCTACATATAAAAGAATGAAATTGGATTACTGTCAAACTCTACACAGAAAAGTAAATTTGAAATGCACCGAAGACCTGGATATAAGATATGAAACCATAAAACTCTTAGAAGAAAACATAGGCAAAAATCTCTTGAATGTAAGTTTGAGCAATGTTTTCCTGGACACATATCTTCAGGCAAGGGAAACAAAATAAAAAATGAGCAAGTGGGATTATATCAAACTAAATAGCTTCTGTACAGCAAAGGACACCATCAGCAGAACAAAAAGGCAACCCACAGTATTGGAGAATATATTTGTAAATTATTTATCCAATAAAGAGCTCATACACCTCAACACTAAAAAAACAAATAACCTGATTATAAAATGGGTGGGGGACTTGAACAGACATTCCTCCAAAGAAGAAATATGCATGGCCAACAGTCACATGAAGAGATGCTCCACATTACTATTCATAAGGGAAATGCAGACAAAAACCACAATGAGATATCACCTCACACCTGTTAGAATGGCCACTACCCAAAAGACAAGAAATAACAAATGTTGGCAAGGATGTGGAGAAATTGGAACCCTCTTACACTGTTAGAATGTAAATTGGTACAACTGCTGTGGAAAGCAGCATGGCAGTTTCTCAAATAGCAATACCATTCAACTCAGAATTTCACTTCTGGGAATTTATCTGAAGAAAACAAGTTCCCTGATTCAAAAAGATATATGGACCCCTATGTTTATAGGAACATGTTTTATGATAGCCAAGATATGGAAACAACCTAAGTTTCAATCAATAGATGAATGGATAAGAAGATGTGGTACGTATTCATATTAGAATATTATTCAGCCATTAAAAGAATGAAGTCCTGCCATTTACTACAACATGGATGGATCTAGAGGGTATTATGCTCAGTTAAATAAGCCAGGTGGAGAAAAACAAATACCGTGTGATTTCACTTATTTGTGGAATATAAATACAAAGCAAAACAGAATGAACAAGAGAGTAGTAGACTCAGACACTGAGAAGTGACTAGTGGTTTTTGTGGGGGAGGGTTTGGAGTGAGTGAGTGGGTGGGTGGGTGGATGGCGAGGGAAAAGGTGATAATGGGGCACAAAAATTCTCAATCATAATATAAGTTGGTCATGGGAATTGTAGTACAGCATGGAGAATATAGTCAATGATTCAGTGACATTTTGTATGTTGACAGCAACCACAGTAGAGGGTATGAGAATTTAATAATATGGGTAACCGCTGAACCACTGTGTTGTATATTTGAAACCAATAAAAGGTTGTGTATCAACAATAGCTCAATAAAAATGGTTATTTAGCCAATGGGAATGCATTAAAATGTTTCAATAAGAAAGTGAAAATATTGCTCTTTTGAAGTGCTTTCTTAGAGACTAGTTTTTGCACCTTTTTAAGTGATGTACCCACACTCAATTATAGAATGCATTAGTAAAGAAAAGTAATTAGGGAAGAAAAAATGTTTTGGTTAAAAAATATATGTGCAACTGGGAAATTTAGCATTTTGACAAAGTTTGGTTTGGTATTGACTTTAATTTTTGGTTTTTAAGGATTACTAATAAAATGAAGTAAAAATAACATTGCTGTCCTTTGACAAAGACATACATTTAAATTGAATAACAAAATATAATGCAAACTTCAAGGTGAACTTTGGAAGCACAGGATAGGATGTTAGCATGAACTGATGTTCCAAACTTGTTAGTGTTTCCAGCCCAATATATACATAAACAATAATACCTCTTGTTTTGTGATGCTGGGACTTTTTAATTGAAAACGTGGGTTATGCATCTTGAATGGCTTACAAGAAATAAAGGAAGCAATGACCTATAGGATGCATTATAAATTTCCTGCTGATAGTATCAAGCAAATGAAAGAGTCCAATGTAGAAAACATAAAAACCTATATTTTTCAGATCAGAAATATATTTTTAGAATGCATTCAGGACATCACAAATAAGGCATCATAAAGCATCCAGCAATTTATGTCAAGCAAAAAAATTAACCTTGGAAAATAAATTCGTCTAGACACTGTCTTTATAACTGCACTCATTGCATAACTTGAATTTCCTAAACCACTGCTGGCTTGATAAGGTTAACTTATCAGAGAGGAATCCACCAGAAATAGATGTATAATAGCTGAGAAATTGCATAACTTGAATTTCCTAAACCACTGCTGGTTTGGTAAGGTTAACTTATCAGAGAGGAATCCACCAGAAATAAATGTATAATAGCTGAGAAATGAGATTATTAATACTTGGGGGAATATAGGAAATGGATAAAGGCTAGTAGGCCTCTGTGAATGTCCTTTTTTACTGCTCTGTTTCCAGATGTGGGTAGTAACAAGTGTGCTAACCATGTCAGTTTCCACTGACCTGGCTGAAATTTCACAATGTAAGAGCTTTGTCTTGTGAAGATAGAGATAGTGCTGTGGTTACAAGAACCAGGGGTTGCCCATCTGTCAGACAAAAAAGCATAGCTGCTATCTTTCTCATGTTTACAAGATGCTTTAAAAAAGGGGTTGTCAGGTAATGAGAGGAAAAAAGTCTTCCTTGGACTGCAGACACCTTTTCTTCGGTTTTGTGATAAATGGTAAACTTGTTGCACCTGGTTCCTTTTTAGAAATGTATTAGCAGTAGGTGCTGATAAAGTAATTGGTAGAAATTCTGTATCCCAGCATCCTTTTTAAAATTCATATTAGCAGCACATAAAACTGGACTTGTCAAGCTTTTAGTTCAGCTTTGTTCAGTTTTTTAAGTAATTACTTAAGTCCCACAATTTAAAAAATGCCTTTTTTGGTTAATTAATTTTTTTTTACTTTCTGGATAGGATACATGCAGTTCTTCCGCTCTAGGTCATACAGCTGCATGTTATGACTATTCATGAGAAACTAGAGGTAGGAGGGGGTGATGATTATAACTGAAGGAAAACAACTGGAAGATAGTGTTGGGGTTTCAGGGTGTGGGTTAACTGCCCAAGTAAAGTGGCAGGGGAAGGGGCAATCTGAAGATGAAAAAGGATGAACCCATGATTCAAACCATCATGGAAACAGGGGTGAACCAGAGTAGGAGTCAAGAAATCAAAGTAAGTCAAATCGGATGGACCTTCCAAGGCCACCACATAGCAGGGGTGTGAACAAGGAAATTTTTGAGGGATGTGTCACGTAAATCAAGTTGGTAGCTTTTCACAACCAATCTGTGAGCTGATATTTTTTGTACATGGAGGAACTTGAAAATATCCCATGTCTTTTTGACATCACCTAATGCAGTAACTGGGAATCCAGGCCCACCCTCCAAGTCCTCCATCCACTCTGTTCCTGGATGGCTCATGTCCCTTTTGTTTTTCTGGGTCACAGGTGTGATCTGTAGAGCCACTTAGAGGCTCCTTTTAGCAGAAACTGCTTCAATTCATTCTCTCCACCCTGCTGATCCATCCAGCCCTCTTGGTGATCCTCTGCAGCTGTTGTGCTTCATCTCTGTCCTTCTCGGCGGTCATAATAACTAATTAGTAGGGCTTCCTAGAATTGCCTGGCTCTTTAGATCTCATGCCTTTGGACTATTCTTGGACCCATATCCTTAGATATAGATGTTAGAATCAGTTTGTTAAGTTACATAAATATCCTATGTAGTTTTCATAGAAATGTTCTTGACCAAAACTAGGGCCAATCAAGTGAAACAAGTGAGGCATTTATCTCACAAGCACAATATATGAGGGTGCCCCAAAATGCAGCAATCAAGATAAATAATGTTTTAGAAACAAAAATTAATGCAAAAAGTACCTGAATACCAAAATATCAAAGTTTGTGATAAAAACCAAATCAGTAGTCAAGCCATATTGGAGGCAAAAGCAAAATGGAAAAGTCAGGATCTATCCTGTCTTTCATTCTTTATTGGAAATTATTACACTTCATTAATCACTGACTTTTTACATTAATTTTGTTTTTCAAAAACTATTGTATTAAGATATTATTTATTTTGATTAGCAAGTGTTTTAGTGTCTTTTTAAGTTCTGCACCTGAGTAAAGGCCCTCACTCTAGTGGTGGCCCTGGGAAATACATTTATACTTTTATATAGTTAAAATTAGTATCTTTCGTGGTTTTGAGTTTCTCAATGACGAGTATGGTGTTTATTCAGGGTTTCCTTTATGTCCTGCCGTAAATATTTTATATTTCTTCCATGAAGAACTTGCAAAGTTAAAAAAATTATTTCTAGTAATCAATGATAGTTTTGTCCTTTTAAGCGGGCCTTTTTGTTATGTTTAAAAATGGTTATTTTTTTAGCTCATTCCTGTATCTATGCATCCTTGCTTTCATTTAATCAATTTCATTGATGCCTTCTATGTGTCAGACATGGTTCTAAGTACTTTGATAAAGCAGTAAGCAACCTAGTAAG
Source organism: Phataginus tricuspis (assembly GCA_029783875.1). Classification (NCBI taxonomy): domain Eukaryota; kingdom Metazoa; phylum Chordata; class Mammalia; order Pholidota; family Manidae; genus Phataginus; species Phataginus tricuspis. The sequence continues at coordinate 73,210,020 of JAQQAC010008350.1, forward strand.
GGAAAACCAAAAATGATCAAGTAAGTCAATAAAAAGGAAAGATCATGCAATAAAAAGGTCATGAAAATCTAAAACAGGATTGGTTGACAGAAGTGACTGGGGTGGGGCTGAATAAGTTACATATAAATTGAGACCTGAATGTCAAAAAGGAGGCACATATCTAAAGGTTTAAGAAATGTGTGATAAGCTCTAGAGGATAGCTGAATAATATTCCATCTTGAAGGAATGGAATTTAGACATGTTGGCCCTTTATTTCCTTAAATTTACCCCTTCTCTTTAGAAGCTGAAGCTGCTTTCTAATTCTTCTTTTCTCTCATTTTACTTATTCATTAATGCATTCGCTAAACCAAAAGCATTTATCAAGACTTTGCACCCTTTTCACTATTTGCACTAAAGGCATCTTTGAAAATTAAATTATTGATATGTTAACAACGAAGTACAGGAAATTGAATTTTCAAAAGTGTCATTACAATAGCACCAAAAAATGAAATACTTAGTTGTATAAATCTTACAAAATATGTTCAGGATCTGTATGCAAGAAAATACTGATGAAAGAAACCAAGGAGAGATATGCCATATTTATGGACTGGAAGTCCCAATTTTGTTCAGATCTTAATTCTTCCTAAACTGATCTATAGTTTAATACAGTGACATACCAAACGTCTTTCAGACTTGTACCTGCAGTACTTTTTATGAGAATTAGCAAGCTGATTTTAATATTTATATGAAAAGACAAAAGAACTAGAATAGACAAACAATTTTGAAAAAGAACAAAGTTTGAAGATGCAAAAAGATGCTCAACATCTTTATTAGGGAAATACAAATTATAACTACAATGAGATCACACTATACATTTAGTAAAATGCTTTAGATTAAAAACAAACAAAATAAATGACAATGTTAACTCTTGGTAAGAATGCAGAACAACTCTCAAACTGCTGGTGGGATGTAACGTTATATAGCCATTCTGCGAAACAGTTCAGGGGTTTCTTAGACAGTTCAGTATACCCTTACTATATCATTCAGTAATTCCGCTCTAGGTGCATACACAAAAGCCCATATGTGAATGTTTATGACAGCTATGTTCATAATTGCTCCAAATGGGAAACAACCCAAATGCTCTTCAACTGGGGACTGGTTAAACAAACAGTGGTACATCCATACAATGGAATATTTCTTAAGCAATAAAAAAGGAACAAACTGCACAAAACAAACTAGATGAACCTCAAATTCATTAGGGAAAGAAGCCAGACTAAATGGCTACATGCTATATGATTTCACTGATTTAATATTCTGAAAAGGTAAAACTATAAAAACAGAAAACATATCAGTGGTTTCCAGGGGATGGCATGAGGGAAGGGTTTATTGCAATGAAACATGGGAATATTTCCTGGAATGAAACTGTTCTATATTTTGATTGTTGTTCTGGTTACATGACTACATATGTATGTGAAAACTTGAAGGGTCAGTTTTTTCCATGTGAAAATTATGCTTTAATTTAAAAAAATGACAGTAAAAACAACTTACAGAGGTACTGGAATATAGGTTTTTGTTTTTGTTCTGATGGGTAGCAACTTAGCATAATACATTTGGTGATGTTCTATTAAACCTCATTACATTTTTTTTTCCTGTCTGAAATATAAAGGTCTGGAAGCCAGTAGTTTAGAACAGTGAATCTCCAAATGTAGTTTCTAGACCTGCATCTAGATCAGCACCACTTGGAAACTGTATAGAAATGTAAATTAACCAGCCACACCTATTGAATCAGAGACCTTCGGGGTGGGGCTCAGCAATCTATTTTGAGGCTGTCCCATGAATCTGATGCACACTGATGTGTGAAAGCCAGTATCGCTGGGCCTTTGCATTATGGGTTTAGGAGTGAAATGAAGCTGCTTTTGAATTCTGGGTCTTGTACTGTGTGAGGTATTTAATCCTTTAAGGTTTGATTTTCTTATCTCTAAAATGGGAATTTTAATACCCACTTCCTAAAACTGTTGTAAAGTTTAAATAGATTAATATCAGTAAAGTGTTTAGCACAGAGTCTGAGACATAGCAACAGAGCAAAAACTCAATGAAGGGTAGTTTTAAATGTTATCTGGTTTGCAGTCTTTGGGTTTTTTTTTTTTTTTGGTTTGTTTTTTGATGTATATACACAATCAAATTCATCTTAAGCTGTCATTTCAAACTGCTATCTGACTATTGCCATTGCATTTATACTGGGAAGGGCTCAAAATTCCTAATTGAATGTTTTCCTTTTCCTTATTTTTTTGTCCATGTATTTTATATATTTGTTCTTTTTTTTTTTTAGATAAAACACTACTTGAGGAGAGAGATTGTCTGGTACTTTGGAGGCAGAATGTATTTCCATTTTGCTGAAAGAATATCTTTCGTTGTATATTTATACGTTAGTCAGATATCACTTGGGCAAAAATTAAATGAAAAATTAATTTAAATGAAAAATTAACTGACTAACCTAAGGCAGAATATTCAGTAGCAGTTGTGAATACCAAACCTTGTTCTCCTGATTTACAGTCTATTTCCATAATCATGTTAGAAGCTTAAAATATAGTGTGTATATGTGAATGTCTGTGTGTGTGTGTATGTGTGTATGCGTGCATTGAGGGAAGGGGAGTTGATTGAAAAAGAAAAGAAAACATAGGGAAGGATGTATAACCATCAAATATGAGCATGTAAAGTTAAAAAGTGCTATGTCTCAATTTGTAAAACATAGGGAATTAATTTTGTATCAGTTTATCAAGTTGGGAACACAATTTCCAGGGAAAATTATTTTTCTTTTTTCACACAGAGTTGAGGGGTACTTGATATTATCCTTAATTTTCTGTTTCCTGCAGGTGGCAAATGTTTGCTTAATTATTCATGTGGCTCAGTAATGCAGCTTTTCAAATACGAGAGACCTGCCAGGATATATCTCCTTGTCCCTTTCACTCAATATCCTGGAGATTTAGTCCCTGCCCCTTGATTGGTAAGGTATGGGGAATACCAAATTTATTTCCTTTTGAGCATGTTTGCTTGCATATCTGATTCAATTGAATTTGAAAATAAAAGTGGAATCTTTTGCATGAATGATTAGATTTCACCTTCACTTGTCCTGCCTTACATAGAAACCACTATAATGCTACAAAATAATAGTAATCAAGAAATACTAGTATAGGGGTCCTACTTGACATAGTATTACCAAAGTGTAAGGCTTTCTTGAGAAGAATATTTTCAGAGGGGGTAGTTGAATTGTCTTCCACATTGGGTGGATATAGAGAAGCAATTTCTTTTGCAAGAAGGCTCAGTATACCACTTGAGTATTTGTTTTTCCTTCTCCAGTGGGGGAAAGAAACATACTAAAGAGGTATATGCTTCTCTAAGCCTCCTAATCCACAGTTGGGGTAATCTGATAGATATCCTTCTCATTTCTGTTTCACTGAGGTTTCCAATGCTTTATCATCACTGAATATTTGCCAGCTGTCTCAGAACCAGTTTTGGGAAACTTAGCATACATTTAAGAAGCTTTATAAGAAAATGTATTCTTCCCATTTGATGGTGTAGCAGCCAAGGAGGAGAGCTGTTCAGACCTCCTTTTGAAAAGTCGCTGTTGTGCTGGGGTGCTGGTAGTTAGTTGACAACCTTCCTTTGCAGTTCCTTCAGGGTCCTCCTGGGTGTTTGTTCTAGCAGATATACTCTTTCCAAGCAGTGCGCAGCCAGTGACTGAGCATGGAGGGACTATCAGAGCCTGACCATTTCTACTCAACATGAGATCATATTCCTCTACCAGGCAATCTTTGCTTCAGAGCACTCCAATGGTCAGCTGAGATTTAGACCAATCTGTTTGATAGTCTGAGGTGCTCTCTGCCCAGTCTTCTTTATCATTCAAGATGTTATCTCCCAATAAACCACTTGTGCTTCCAACTTCTCATCTTCTCCCAGAAAGACCAGCTGATGCAGGACTGATTGCTGTAAAAATTCAAACAATACAATAGTATTTATATTATACAATAAAATTCCTTTTCACTAGCACTTTTTCTATATTTTACTCTTTCCCCAATCTAAATACATCTGCCCTTACATGCATCATTATTTTATACAAGTAGGATCTTGGAGTCAAGTGTAGATGTTAGAGCACAGACTGGGACCTGACTGGTGGATTAGCACAACTTGCTCACAGGTTGTAGTTGTGTGATTGGAACAAGCCTCAGTTCCCTCATTTGCAAAATAATCACCTCACATGAATATTAGCAAGAGTAAAGGAACTATTATACAAACAGCTTTCAGAATATCTGCCACAAATAAGTTATGAGTTTGCTTTCATCAGTAATAGTACAGTTCAACACCTCTCTTTTTCACACTTAGCAGTATACTGCAGGTATCATCTCGTCTTCCTTTTCTACTTCTGTCTTTTGTATGGAAGAAGGTACTTTTCTTAAGTACAGTAGTGATTTTTGTTTGCCTTTTAAAAGCAGCTTTACTGAGGTATAACTGACATATAATTAACTGCACTTATTCAAACTATACTGTTAGATGAGTTTTTATACACTTGTGAAACCATCACCACAGTCGATACAGTGAACAAATCCTTCACCACCAAAATCTCCTCATGCCTCTTTATAATCCTTTGCTCCCACTCTTATCCATTATCCCCTCCCAGGCAATGACTGATATCCTTTTGGTCATTCTAGTTATTTTGCATTTACTAGATGTTACATGAGTTCAATAATATTGTATGTGCTATATTTTGCCTGTATATGATACAATGTATGGACCAAAGTTCATGTTTTTGCCTACAAATATCAATTATTCCACATTACTTGTTGAATAAGCTTTCTCTATTAAGTTGCCTTTGCCCCTATATCTATCTTCATGCAAATATCACATTGTCTTGGTTACAGTACCTATGTCATAAATTTTGAAATTGGAATGTGTTCACCCTAATTTTGTTCACCCTTTGCAAAGTTGTTTTGGCTTAGAGAGGTGACTTTAAATGGGTGGCAAGGGAAGAATTTAGTTTGCTGCATCGTTTCTTTAAGTTTAATTAAAATGTCATCTTTATAATAGATACGTAATGAAAGAAGCTATGCAGATATCAAATAACTATGTTAAAAGATGCCTCACATCAAATATCATCAGAGAAATGCAAATTGAAACAATGAGATACTACTGTACAACAAGCAGGATGGCCAAAATCTGGAATACTGGCAATATCAAATGCTGCCGAGGATGTGGAGTACTGGGAACTCTCACTGCTGGTGGGAATGCAAGATGGTACAGTCCCTTGCAAGACAGTTTGATGGTTTCTTACAAAATGATACATATTCTTCTAACAATAAGATACAGCAATCGTGCTCCTTGATGTTTACCCAGAGGAATTAAAAACTTATGTCCACACAAAAGCCTGCACATGGATGTTAAAAGTGGCTTTATTCATAATTGCCAAAGCTTGCAAGCAACCAAGGTGACTGGATAAATAAACTGTGGTCCATCCAGACAATGGAATAGTATCTAGTACTAAGAAGAAAAGAACTGTCAAGACATGGAACAACATGGGGAAACGTAAATGCACATGACTAAGTGAAAGATGCCAATCAGAAAGGCTACATGCTATGTGATTCCAACCATATGACATTCTGGAAAAGGCAAAATTATGGAGACAATAAAAAGATTAAGAGTTGCCAGGGGTTTTGAAGATGAGGAAGAGGGATGAATAGGAAGTGCACAGAGGATTTTTTTTAGGGCATTATAAATATTCTGTAATGCTTTTATGGTTATATGTCATTTTTAAAAAATTTTGGTATCATTAATCTACAATTGCATGTGCAACATTATGGTTATTAAACTTCCCAGTTGATTAGGTCCCCCCTATCAATCCCATTACAGTCACTGTCCATGAGCGTACTGAGATGCTGTAGAATCACTACTTGTCTTCTCTGAGTTGTGCAGCCCTCCCCATGTCCCCCCAAAATTGTGTCTGCTAACCGTAATGCCCCTTTTCCCCCTTATCCCTCCCTTCGCACCCATCCTACCCAGTCCCTTTCCCTTTGGTAACTGTTAGTCCATTCTTGGGTTCTGTGAGTCTGCTGCTGTTTTGTTCTTCCGGTTTTTTTTTCTTTGCTCTTATGCTCCACATATGAGTGAAATCATTTGATACTTGTCTTTTTCCGCTTGGTTTATTTCACTGAGCATAATACCCTCTAGCTCCATCCATGTTGTTGCAAATGGTAGGATTTGTTTTCTTCTTATGGCTGAATAATATTCCACTGTGTATATGTACCACATCTTCTTTATCCATTCATCTACTGATGGACACTTAGGTTGCTTCAATTTCTTGGCTATTGTAAATAGTGCTGCGATAAACATAGGGGTGCATCTGTCTTTTTCAAATTGGGCTGCTGCATTCTTAGGGTAAATTCCTAGGAGTGGGATTCCTGGGTCAAATGGTATTTCTATTTTGAGTTTTTTGAGGAACCTCCATACTGTTTTCCACAATGGCTGAACTAATTTGCATTCCCACCAGCCGTGTAGAAGGGTTCGCCTTTCTCCACATCCTCGCCAACATTTGTTGTTGTTTGTCTTTTGGATGTTGGCCATCATCACTGGTGTGAGGTGATATCTCATTGTGGTTTTAATTTGCATTTCTCTGATGATTAGCGATGTCGAGCATCTTTTCATGTGCCTATTGGCCATCTGAATTTCTTCTTTGGAGAAGTGTCTATTCATATCCTCTGCCCATTTCTTAATTGGATTATTTACTTTTTGTTTGTTGAGGTGTGTGAGCTCTTTATATATTTTGGATGTTAACCCCTTATCTGACATGTCTTTTATGAATATATTCTCCCAAACTGTAGGATGTGTTTTTGTTCTACTGATGGTGTCCTTTGCTGTACAGAAGTTTTACAGCTTGATATAGTCCCACTTGTTCATTTTTGCTTTTGTTTCCCTTGGCTGGGGAGATATGTTCATGAAAAAGTCGCTCATGTTTATGCCCAAGAGATTTTTGCCTATGTTTTTTTCTAAGAGTTTTATGGTTTCATGACTTACATTCAGGTCTTTGATCCATTTTGAGTTGACTTTTGTGTATGGGGTTAGACAGTAGTCCAGTTTCATTCTCTTATATGTAGGTGTCCAGTTTTTCCAACACCAGCTGCTGAAGAGACTGTCAACTCCCCGTTGTATATCCAAGAATCTTTTATCATATATTAATTGACCGTATATGTTTGGGTTAATGTCTGGATTTTCTATTCTGTTCCACTGGTCTGTGGGTCGGTTCTTGTGCTAATACCAAATTGTCTTAATTACTGTGGTTCCTCTGTTTTATTCCTCCTTCTCAGGATTCTTTTGGCTATTTGGGGTCTTTTGTGGTTCCATATGAATTTTAGAACTATTTGTTCCAGATCATTGAAGAATGCTATTGGTATTTTGATAGGGATTGCATTGAATCTGTAGATTGCTTTAGGTAGTATAGCCATTTTGACAATATTTATTCTTCCTAGCCAAGAGCATGGGATGAATTTCCATTTGTTAGTGTCCTGTTTAATTTCTCTTAGGAGTGTCTTGTAGTTTTCAGAGTACAGTTCTTTCACTTCCTTGGTTAGGTTTATTCCTAGGTATTTTATTCCTTTTGATGCAATTGTGAATGGAATTGTTTTCCTGATTTCTCTTTCTGTTAGCTCATCGTTAGTGTATTGGAAAGCAACATATTTCACTGTGTTAATTTTGTATCCTGCAACTTTGCTGAATTCAGATATTAGTTCTAGTGGTTTTGGAGTGGAGTCTAGGTTTTTTTATGTACAATATCATGTCATCTGCAAATAGTAACAATTTGACTTCTTTACCAATCCGGATGCCTTGTATGTCTTTGTTTTGTCTGACTGCCGTGGCTAGGACCTCCAATACTATGTTGAATAACAGTGGAGAGAGTGAGCATTCGTGTCTTGTTCCCGATCTTAGATGAAAAGCTTTCAGCTTCTTGCTGTTAAGTATGATGTTAGCTGTGGGTTTGTCATGTATGGCCTTTATGATGTTGAGGTACTTGCCCTCTATACCCATTTTGTTGAGAGATTTTATCATGAATGTATGTTCAATTTTGTCAAATGCCTTTTCAGCATCTATGGAGATGTTCATGTGGTTTTTGTTGTTCTTTTTGTTGATGTGGTGGATGATGTTGATGGATTTTCGAATGTTGTACCATCCTTGCATCCCTGGAGTAAATCCCACTTGATCATGATGTATGATCCTTTTGATGTATTTTTGAATTCGGTTTGCTAATATTTTGTTGCGTATTTTTGCATCTATGTTCATCACCGATATTGGTCTATAATTTTCTTTTTTGGTGAGGTCTTTGCCACGTTTTGGTATTAGAGTGATGCTGGCTTCATAGAATGAGTTTGGAATTATTCCCTCCTCTTCTGTTTTTTGGAAAACTTTAAGGAGAATGGGTATTATTTCTTCTCTATATGTCTGGTAGAATTCAGAGGTGAATCCATCTGTCCCGGGGGTTTTGTTCTTGGTTAGTTTTTTCATTACCAATTCTATTTCGTTGCTGGTGATTGGTCTGTTTAGGTTTTCTGTTTCTTGTTTGGTCAGTCTTGGAAGGTTGTATTTTTCTAAGAAGTTGTCCATTTCTGGGTTTTGCAGATTGTTAGCATATAGATTTTCATAGTATTCTCTTATAATTCTTTGTATTTTTGTGAGTCCGTAGTGATTTTTCCTTTCTCATTTCTGATTCTGTTTATATGTGTAGATTCTCTTTTTCTCTTAATAAGTCTGGCTAGGGGTTTATCTATTTTGTTAATTTTTTTCAAAGAGCCAGCTCTTGGTTTTACTGATTTTTTTTCTATTGTTTTATTCTTCTCAATTTTATTTATTTCTTCTCTAATCTTTAGTATGTCTCTCGTTCTGGTGACTTTGGGCCTCATTTGTTTTTCTTTTTCCAATTTCAATAATTGTGTCTTTAGACTATTCATTTGGGATTGTTCTTCCTTCTTTAAATAGGCCTGGATTGCAATATACTTTCCTCTTAGAACTGCCTTTGCTGCGTCCCACAGAAGTTGTGGCATTGTGTTGTTATTGTCATTAGTCTCCATATATTCTTTGATTTGTGTTTTGATTTGGTCGTTAACCCATTGATTCATTAGGAGAATGTTGTTAAGTCTCTAGTATTTGTGAGCCTTTTTGATTTGTTTCTGAAATTTATTTCTAGTTTTAAACCTTTGTGATTTGAGAAGTTGGTTCGTAGAATTTCAATATTTTTGAATTTACTGAGGTTCTTTTTGTGGCCTAGTATGTGGTTTCTTCTGGAAAATGTTCATGTGCACTTGAGAAGAATGTGTATCCTGCTGCTTTTGGGCGTAGAGTCCTGTAGATATGTTAGGTCCCTCTGTTCTAGTGTGTTGTTCAGTGCCTCTGTGTCTTTACTTGTTTTCTGTCTGGTTGATCTGCCCTTTGGAGTGAGTGGTAGTTGAAGTCTCTTAAAATGAATGCATTGCTTTCTATTTCCTCCTTTAATTCTGTTAGTATTTGTTTCACATATGTCGGCGCTCCTGTGTTAGGTGCATATATATATAAAATGGTTATATCCTCTTTTTGGACTGACCCCTTTATCATTATGTAATGTCCTTCTTTATCTCTTGTTACTTTCTTCATTTTGAAGTCTATTTTGTCTGATACAAGTACTGCAACACCTGCTTTTTTCTTCTTGTGGTTTGCATGAAATCTCTTTTTCCATCCCTTCACCTTTAGTCTGTGTATATCTTTGGGTTTGAGGTGAGTCTCTTGTAAGCAGCATATAGATGGGTCTTGCTTTTTTATCCATTCTATTACTCTGTGTCTTTTGATTGGTGCATTCAGTCCATTTACATTTAGGGTGATTATCGATAGATATGTATTTATTGCCATTGCTAGCTTTAGATTCGTGGTTACCAAAGGTTCAAGGTTAGCTTCTTTACTATCTAACAGTCTAACTTAACTTTCTTGTTAAGTTATTATAAACACAGTCTGATGATTCTTTATTTCTCTCCCTTCTTATTCTTCGTCCTCCATTCTTTATATACTAGGTGTTTCATTCTGTACTCTTTTATGTTTCCTTTGTTTTTGTGGATGGTTGATTTTACTTTTTGCCTTTAGTTAGTATTTGGATGGTCTGCTTTCTTTGCTATGATTTTATTTTCTCTGGTGATATCTTTTTAGCCTTAGGAGTGCTTCCATCTAGAGCAGTCCCTTTAAGATATCCTGAAGAGGTTTTTTATGAGAGGCAAACTCCCTCAGCTTTCGCTTGTCTGGGAATTGTTTAATCCCTCCATCAAATTTAAATGATAATCATGCTGGATACAATATTCTTGGTTCAAGGCCCTTCTGTTTCATTATGTTAAATATATCGTGCCATTCTCTTCTGGCCTGTAAGGTTTCCGTTGAGAAGTCTGATGACAGTCTGATGAGTTTTCCTTTGTAGGTGATCTTTTTTCTCTCTCTAGCTGCCTTTAATACTCTGTCCTTATCTTTGATCTTTGCCATTTTGATTATTATGTGTCTTGGTGTTGTCTTCCTTGGGTCCCTTGTGTTCGGAGATCTCTGGGCTTCCGTGGACTGAGAGACTATTTCCTTCCCCAGCATGGGAAAGTTTTCAGCAATTATTTCTTCAAAGACACTTTTATCCCTTTTTCTCTCTCTTCTTCCTCTGGTACTCCTTTAATGTGAATATTGTTCCGTTTGGATTGGTCACACAGTTCTCTTAATATTCTTTCATTCCTAGAGATCCTTTTATCTCTCTCTGACTAAGCTTCTCTGTATTCCTGTTCTCTGATTTCTATTTCATTAACAATCTATTGCACCTCGTCCAGTCTGCTCCTAAGCCCATCAATCGCTTGTCTGATTTCTCCATTGTCTTTCCTCACTTTCTCCCTTAGCTCTTGCATATTTCTCTGTAGATTTGTCAGCATGGTTATCACTTTTATTCTGAATTCTTTTTCAGGAATATTGTGCAAGTCTATTCCATCATGTCCTTTCTCTGGGGTTGTCTGGCTAATCTTTATACCATATTCCTCTGTCTTTTCATGGTGATAGAAATGGTTGCTGGTGGTCACCATGTGTGTCAGCTGGGAGAACAAAGTCCCTTCCTGCTCGTTGTTCTCCTTGCCCTTCTCAGGGACCTGAGCTGTTTTCCAGCACACCAGGAGGCAGTGTCTTGGATAATCCCCTAATCTGCCTGTGTGTGGGCTGCCTCAGCTTAGCCTATAGCACTGCAGGGGTTTGCAGTCTTGTTTGGTGCATTCTGGTCCCCTTGGTGCCTTTTGCTGCTTAGCTGTGCACTAGCTGGGAGTAGATTTTTTGAAGTTCCTGTGGGTGGGGCCGCTCCTCCATTGTTCTGCAGCAGTGGCAGCCCTGCTGGACCCTTTGCACCTCTGGCAGGGTGAGGGAAATGAATGGTAGGCTGCTGATCTCTGTGGGAAGTCTCGGTGTGGCTGCTTTCCCAGCCACCGGCCAGGGGGTCCGAAATTCCCCAAGACTCCCAGCCCACTTGGCCAACTGCGCTGGGATGATTTTGTTCCACTGTTAGGCCCTTGTCTCTTTAAGAATTTTAAAAAAAGCACGCGCTTTTCTTTTGTCCCGGGGAGCTGGCTGAGGGAACCCACTTGTGGTCTCCTTCTCAGATCCTGCACTTCTGTTTCTCTAATCTCCAATACACCATGTGATGTGTGTCCGTGCTCCTGGCGCAACTCACCAGGGCTGGTTATTTGGCGGGCCTGTGTTTCCACTCCCTCCTGCTCTGATTCTTTTCCTCCCACCACTGCACTGGGGTGGGGAGTGCTCGGGTCCTGCCGTGTCGTGGCTTTGTATCCTACCTTCTTCGTGAGGTACTGAGTTCTCACAGATGTAGATGTAGCTTGGCTGTTGTACTGTATCTTCTCGTCTCTCTTTTAGGAATAATTGTATTTGTTGTATTTTCACAAATATAAATGATTTTGGGAGGAGATTTCAGCCGCCCTGCTCATACCGCCATCTTCCCAGCAGTTATATGTCATTTTACACTTGTCCAAACTTTACAACACCAAGAATGAATGAACCATAAAGTAAACTGTGGGCTTTGGGTGTTATGATTTGTCAGTGTAGCTTCATCAGTGACAACAAATGTAACACTGTGGTGGGGGATGCTGATTGTGGGGAAAGCTGTGCATGTGTGAGAGCAGAGGGTATACGGGAAATCTCTGTAACTTCCTTTTAATTTTGTTGTGAACTTAAAACTCCTCTTAAAAAATGTCACTTTTGCTGGAAGCATCACCTGGGTTTTGGCCATGGCACCGTGGAGCAGAATTGATTCATTACAGTGGCATTTGTGATGGTAGCAGGTGTTTCTTTGGCCACCAGCCTGGAAAACACTTGTTGACAGAATTTGTGGACACACATAATGCATCAGTAGTCTCTGAATCAGATCTTAGCATAGCGTCTGAGACCTCCACCTTCTGGAACACCTCCTGTCTCATGGAAGAGTGGGGTGATCACACACTTATTGCAGTCACCTTCGGTAGCACCTTTAGCAAAGAAGATGCTGCTAAGTCTTTGATACCTTGGCTTGCTGTGCTTCGGCTCAGAGCTTGACCTGGGAAGGCATTATTATCTCCATTGTTGACTGCTCCCACTGCTCAAAAACCAAACTGCTGCAAGTAAACTCAACCCCAGGCAGATTCCCACGCAGAGTGTGGAGGACAGCAAGTTCTCCCCAAGCTCTTTGTGAGCTTTGGTAATGGAGGGTGGAAGTGGGGTGAGTAAATCTGAAAAGGAGATTGCTGGCAAGAACGTGAGAATCCCTACTGATGGTGCAGTCCTTAGAAAAGACAGCTGGAGGTAGTAGGGGCTGGCAAGAGGGACTAGCCTTCAACTTTTCAGCAGAATGTTCTTCGGTTCATTGTCCATTCCATTTAGGAAGAGGTGATCAAGGATAATCTTAGAGGTTGACCACTGGAATGCCTATTTTCAGGTAAGGCTGAAACTAGTCAAAGCATCTGGACTGGCAAGGACATCTTAGAACAGATGACTGTTTCCTTAAATACGGGATAAGCAGATGAGAAACAAGAATAGATTATAACATGTATATGTATCTGATCGAAGAGGTTCATGGATCAATATGGATTAACACAGTCATTGTAATTGATATAATTTGGTCAGGGAAAAATAAGCTTGATAAATAAGGCATTTAAAGGACCTTTTATCTAACACCCTCAAAAACAGATAATCATATTCAAGTTGATTCTATAAACACCTAAACCTGGCAGGAGCTGGGATACAGAGATGAGTAATATGTCTTGGACCTTGCCTTTAAGGAGCTGTATAAAAAGGTGGGGTGCCTTTTTGTCCCTGTTCCTCATGCAGCTGTGTAAAATAACACCTGTGGATTAGGAATCTTGAATTCACCAGGGGCTCATTACTGGAGCTGGCCTTTATTGGAGAGTTCGAGAAGAAGCTCGTTATGAAAAACCAGCCAAGTGCTTTGAGGACTCTTTTGCCTTCCTCCTCCTCTAATGGCTTGCCTGGAAGTTGACAGAGCATAAAAGCTATTACAAGTATCCTCCTTAATGTAGCTCTCAGAGAAAACTTTTTTTTGTTTACTGTGGGTAATTGTTCCTTTTTTGTTTTTGTTGCATTTAGTGCCTCTTATTTCCCAGCTTTAATGAGCTGCCAGTTTTCATTCTTAGGAAGAAAAAGGAGAGATAAATATGTAAACAAAGAGATAAGTAAACAAGTGAACAAGCAAAATACTTAACATGTTGATTAGAGGTGCTAGTTGATCAACATGTTTGTGGATCAGAATTAGATGTGCATTATGTTTCTCAGATTTTGAAATAAAAGTTGTCTTATTTATGACAGGTAATTAAATCTTTCAAGGGACTGTTTAAAATTGGGTGTGTTCACAGAGGGCTGCCCCATGCTACTGAAGGGCAGTAATTATACAGCTTCGGGTGTTTACGAAGGTCACTTGGTATGGTTTGGACAATTCGCTGCTTCCCCTCACTCAATTCCACCTCAAAATTTGGCTTAACAAAATTTATGAAGGAAAAACTGTAGTTTTCTTTTAAAATTAATGTTAAGTAAATATTGTTTCATGCAATAGTTACCTCTCCTATACAGATTCATTATTGCAAAAAGCTCTCATCTTAGACTTATGAGTTAAGTGTTAGCTAGAGAAACTGAGCAACGGTTTGACAAAGGACACACATTAAGCCTGTGTCATGTGAAAAATTAGCTGCATTCTACAGATTCCCATCCTTAAGGTCTAGTTTTGCAATGAATGGAATCAGGATATCTATCGAAATGCCTTTTCTGCATCATAACTCTTGGTGTTATTACCCTCGTTTTGCCAGAAAGGAAATTGAAGCTTAGAGCAATTAAATAAGTTGCCCAAGAATCCTTTTCACTAAAATGTAGCGAGAACTTCAGACCCATGACTGACTGCTCTGAATGTCCTGTGTCCTCCCCAACTCACCACTGCCTGTATACCTAGCTGTTTGCTAAATCTCAGCAACTCTGCATAGGGTAGATTTTATGTAAACCCATTATTGCTTTCAGTGAAGGACTCTGCTGTGTGTTCCCTGGATAATATTCATCTATTAAAAATATCCAACAGTCAGTTCAACATGACCATGACAGTTACTGAATCTTTCAAGCAAGCAAGGTCACAGACTTTTCAAGAGTGTCTACATACACTTCATTCTTGTTCCTGAGGGCTAATGTATTCATAATATTTAATTTATTAAGGTCAGTCCAAACCCCACAAATATTGTAGAGGGAATATTAATAATCTTTCTACCTCAATTATGGATAAATAAATTCAAATACAAATAGTCTAATACCAGATTTTGTTCAATATTTGTTTAGGCTTAATATATTTTAAAATCAACCTACTATAGAAATAGAACGTACATATGATTTATTTCAATCTGAAATACCTATTCTTATGTATTATATGTCATTGTCAATTTACAGTGATGACAGCACATTAAATTTAGAGTAATCAATAATATTTATTTTAGTTTTTAGGATATACACTTGAGTGTTGAAGCAAGTTGTCTCTGTTTTTTTATGTTTATGTTGTCCTCATTTGAATTAGGATCTTGGTCAATCACAAATTTTCTCTATTTAATCTCTCCACCTCAAATATGAAAATACCAGTAATAATCTGCCACTAATTAAAGTAATTCTTAGAATTGATGCTGATATGATTTGGGGGAGAATATAGGGCACTATGTGCATGAAAATAGCAACAAAATGAAGAAAGTAGGTGAAGTTTGTTTACAACAAAAGAATAATGAGTATGATTGTTCATTATTGGCAATTTATATTCTAAAGTGCTAGAGGTAGAAAAGACTATAGATGCCAAGTGTCAGTTGTGTGTAAATCCACTTTTCCTCTTAATGTAGAATCTCCTTTTATCAAGTGTTCCTTCTTTCTCTCTCTCTCTCTATATATATATACAAAACACATATTATCTTCCATAATTAAAAATTAATTCAAATGGAAATCCAATTATACATTGTTTACTATTTTGTTTGCTGTGATAATAATGATCAAGTTAAGTATTTGATGCCTTACTCTGTCTCATTCAAAGGAACTCAAAATAGTGTGTATGCAAATCCACAACAATGGAAGGTCAACTAATTGCATTTTTTACTACTCGTTTATGCATGCAGAATGATGTATTTGTATTTTCTATATGCTTGCAATTTAGAAGAGTCTTTCAAATGTTCAGTTTAAGACATTCAAATTACAAAAAACATAACATTCATGTTTTATATATATATAAATTCAGTGCAGAATCATCAGATTTCTCTTGCCAGGATGGGGCAGCTCAGTACAGAAAAAAGTGCTTTGACACCATTTATTAGCTATTTGGTCTGATTTTCTCACATGGGAAATGGAACTAATGAAATGTACATGCAGGTTTTTTGTGACGATTAAAAATAAAAGGTTAAGTCAACAATACTTAGTAAGAGCTTTCAATACACTAAACACAATGCAAACGAATTCATAGTATCTGGCATAGAGGAGGCATATGGTAAATGGGAAACTTTATTAATAACTTAAGTGTTGCCCTTATTATTAAATACTTTATGGCTTTTGGTTCGTCTGTTTTCAGCAGTGCACTGGTCCTTTAAGTAAAGTCTGCCTGACAATCTTATTTCTTTGGGGGTTTGACTCTGTAGACATGTAAAAATTTACATGGTACTTTCAATTCTTGGAGAAATCTATTCTCTTCCAGGGAGAGTCTTGAAATCATGTCCTTGTTCAAATGCCTATAACTTAAAATAAGTCACACTGACTCTAATGGAAACTGAACAGCTCAAACCAGCCCCTGCCCTTTGGGGTTTTGAAAATTTTGATATTTCAGTTTTTTTAACTTGTAGGAGAAACTGTAAGTGCGTTACAGTATTTCCAGTGTATGAACATCCTTTTTCTTATCAAGCATTGCATTTATGACTTAAAGAGTAGAAAAAGAAGGCGAGTTGTTGGGGAAATCATGAGGTGTAGAGCTGATACAGGTGAACTGAGAGTATACATCAGGGGCCTGAATGATTGCAAACTGGTTGCAAGATTGATTTAAGCTTTGCTTAAGATTGTTCTCTATCTATGGCACCTTAAGGACAATAGTGAAAAGAAAGAAAATGATATCCTAGTTTATTATATTGCAGTTCTTTATTCCTGGGCAGCAAAGATGCCTACTTGGTGTAGTGTGCTCAACAAACATCATTCAATGAAGTTGGGCAGTGTGCATGCCCTTAGGATGATTTAGTCACTGGAGAATGAAATGGATCAAATCTACTCATGAGGCTTGTTATATTGTTGGGTCTTTACACTGTACACAGTTTGGTACATTGAGCCATAGAATATCTCCCTCTCTAAGCTCCTTGAGGACAGTGTTCTGTCTACATTTTTATATTCTCCATTGTTTTCTGAGAGCTACGCTCTCACCAAGAGCAAGATCTTCATAACTACTTGTTAACCAACAGTCTGTTAGTTTGATGTTAAAACCTGATTTTCTGACATGGCTTTCATTTGCTGTTCTCCAGCTTTCCCTTACTCATTGCTCAGGAAGAAAGCATCTTGACTTTAAACCTGCTCATGACACTGCCTCTTGACACCTCGTGGGTCGAAGTCCCACAGGCATTGCAGCTCTGCCCTCTCCAGTGTGCCTGGGTCACAGCCCAACTTCACGGCAGGGTGTTCTGTACCTGCGAGCAGCTGAATCTGCTTCCCTTCCTGTACCCTAACCATCTTTCTGCTCTGCGTGTTTGCTCCTCATTAACCAAAGGCAAAGAGCTGTGGCCATGCTGCCTCTCATGTCAAATCCATTTATCTATTCTTTCTCACACAACTTGCGAACTAGAGGATGAGAGGCAACTCCCAGCAGGTGTCTGTAGTATAGGGAAAAAATATATCTCGGACGTTGTAGTTGCAGTGTGGGCCCATTAAATTAGCATATTTGAATATATTGGTTAAAAGCATGGGACCTGGAGTTGAGAATTGGGTTTCAATTCTACCTCTGCTCTTGTGTGACTGGGGGTAATTACTTATCTGCCTCTCTTCCCTTTAGTCTTTTCTCCTGATCAAAAAACTTACACAAAATGCTTAAGCTCTTTGACCCTCAATTTCCTTGCCAACAACAAATTAAAAAGTGCAGCATCTATCCTAGAGATTTGTTTTAAACATTAAATGAAATAATCCACGTAAAGTAGTTACATCCTGTCTGGTGCATAGTTTGCTCTCAATAAATGTGTTTCCTACCATTTCTGCTGTTTCCCATTTTTCGGAATCACTGTAGTATTATAATCCATTGTATGGCACTTTAATGTCACCAGTATATAGACCATTTTACAACTCAACCTCAACTTCTCTGCCTCACTACCTTAAGATCTGAAATGAATCTCCCCCTCTTCCCCCTCCCTCCCTTTGTCTCTCTCTCCCTAATTCTTTCTGGCTGCTCTTAAGTCTTGTAGGTCCTATGAATTTTAGGTTTAAGGTAATCAGAAGCTCTATTTCCTTATTGCTTTTGCCTTACTTTTTGTTCGTTACTTATAATGTCCTTTCTTTATGAATTTTCGAATTGGAAAGTGTACCCTCGAACTTGATGGGAAATAATTCCGCTCCAATTCAGAAGCTGCCATTGGTGTGAAGCTCTGGTAAGTAAGTACAGAAACTATACAATCTTATAAATTGGTAGAGCTCACCTTTCTGTTCTAATTTAAACTTATTTTGGATAGTTCTTAGATTGTGCAAAGTTTCGGAAGTCTTCAATGATTAATCATCTGATGCACTGAATTGTTGAAAGAGACCATGCCCGTTTTCCACTAAAAATCTGTTGGTGCCAGTACTCCCCATTCACCGCATCCTGCTCAGAGGTAGGGTTGAGTGAGGCACAGCTGTGTACATGAACACTGCTATTTTTTATAGGGCGACTGTGAAACTAGCTCTGGAATGGGAACCGTCTGAGTTTGGGTGCCAAATCACTTGAACTTGAGTGAGATTTATTCGAGAGATGCCAGGAATGCCTGCTTCCCAACTGCTGGACACCTTGGTGGAAGCAGAGCTCATGAGCAGCTTTTTCCACTGGTTTTATGAGTCATTAGTCCCTTCTTGCTCAAATGGCCAGGCAGCTCATGAGCATTCATTGAACAATGCTATATATGCCTCTCAAAATTAATTATGATTTCTGAAATTAGTAACGAATTAATTAGGTCTAATAAAGAATTCATTATCAGGTCTAACAATGACTAATTAACAAATTGAATGACAAGTTAAAAGAGCTTAATAAAACGGAAATCAAATTAGAGATAGAAATCATGTTAATACTGTGGGGCAATAATATAAGATGCACTGAAAGCAAGGTACAAAGGTTTGGGGTTCTATGATAGGAAACGAGGATCCATGGAAGTCTTTTGTAAGTCCGGGGAGAGGAAATCCCGGGGCAAAATACCTCTAAAAACCGAAATCAGTCAAAGGGAGAAATAAAGTTTAAAACCTGTTTATTGCTTACAAACTGCAATGCAGAGCCGTCTTTCTCCTCAGCTCCAGAAGAAGGAAGAAAGCAAGCAAGCAAGCCAGCCCCTCCCTTTAAACTCTCAGGTTCAGACACACCCTTGGTTGCCCAGGTAATTACCCATTGATATGGAGATGAACTTCTCCCCACCCCTGAGGATATGCAAATGTACTAAAGCCAGGCGAGATATTCTGGAAATGTTACAATTTTACCCACAGCTTTTGAGTCAGAAAATTGAGCTACTGTGGAGAAAGTGAAGGTTCCTGTGGTCAGGATTCTCACCTGGCCCTGGCCGGCTTGCTCACCGCACACATGTGGGCAGTAGTACATTATTATTGACTCTACAAGGAGAGCTCCACCCAGTGGTCTGGGCTGCCTGGCTGCAGGAGAGCAGAGACTGGAGTGGTGGCAGCACCGAGGACAGAGACTGAGACAGCCGCGGGGGCAGAGCAGAGTTGCTCTGAGGTGAATGGGATTCTAGTGACTGATCTGGCACCATGGGAATAAAGTTGGGTATAAACCCTTTTACCCTAAGAATGTTCCACTGTTATTTTTTCAGTCTCACTGAATCCGTAGTGAAACCCATTGGCAAGACAACTATGAAGGCAGCATTTGGGAGTTAACTACTGGTCCAGCAGCAGAAATGGGTTGGGCAGGAGATGGGGGAGAGTGAGTGGAGACTGTTCTAGACCCTGGACTAAAAGTAGCAATGGCAGAATTGGAAAAACGTTGAAAGGGAAGTAATGGCCAGACAACTGGAATACAGGGATTAAGGAGGGACTGGAATCGGGTGCCTTTTCAGGATGTAACATGCTGGGTTTAGCAAGGTAGTGAGGGGTGACAAGAGAGCATGTCCAATGAAAAGGAGAAGAGGCTGTTTCAGGTTGGGCACCGCAGGGGAGGGAATGCCCTGGAGGAACATTTAGAAAGAGAGAGAAAAAATCCTAAAGATAATCTCCAACAATTTCTTCAGGGGTTGTTGTGTTTGGGTTTTTTTTGTTTTTGTTTTTGTTTTTGTATGTTTTTAGGTTTCTGAAGTCAGATAGACCTGGGCTTTAATCTTGTTCCTCTCTCTTACTGTTTCTACATTTCTTTGAGTGTTAATTTTCTTATCTATAAACTGGGTAGGGGACTTTAACCACTACCTATTGTATTACAGTATTTACCCAGTAAATGGAACCTGATAAAAATATTAAGTGGTTAGTCCCTTGTGGACGGAAGTAAGTATTGGGTAATGTTGAAATTAGGAGCTGGAAGTGGGAAGGCAGGAAATTTCTTCTTGTCCTCGACAATGTCTGGAACTTTAAAAATAATATGGTCTGCTTTTTGAGTACCACGTTTGAGTAACTGTTCAGGTGAAAAGATTCTGACTTTTTATCCTGGACATAGAGACTTTTAAAATTTCTTGGAGATTCCTAGTGGACCCTGTAAGGGAAAGTAGGCCATAATGATGTGCTAGTAATAAAATGCATCATTAATTTGTCCACCTTGATGGAGGTTGTTTATTGAGATCAGTGCAAGTTTCACTGAGTCACCACAGCCCTGGATATGGCTCTTTAAAGGGAAGCCACAAGCTTAATCGTCCACCAAAGGATTTAAAAGTTACAACTCCTAAGACCTGACAAAATACTCTTCTGCCCCACTGACTGACGTAAAATGCAAATAATAATTCTGCATTACTTCCCCAGGACATCACATGAATAACTAGTTAATGAATGTCAAGAATGTAAAAAGTAATGATTAAACATTAAATAAATGCTACACATTATTGTTATTTATGTTTTGCCACCATGGCTCTATCTCATTTCAGTGGCCTAGGCCGTCTTTTTCCACAGCTGCAAAAATGCATTTGGTAATTATGAGAGTTAATCAAGTTCCAAACTGGATTATGGTGGTGACAGACATCCTTAATTACAGGCAGTGCAAAGCGAAGGTCATTGCTGGTTTGAATCCAGTGTAGGTCAGGGCAGCGGAAAGCCGTTAACAGCTAAAGGTGATTTTGTGCTCTGAACAGAATGAATTGCCACCTCAGCCCAATTTCTTCGTAAACAGGTGTCTCACGTCCAAGCTAACAATCACAGAAAAGACCAACTGGTCCCCTGCTGGAAGGTGACTCCAGTGTGCAAGCCACATTTGCCCACCATTGCTCCATACGAAGGAAAAGCAACTCTCCCCCTCGCCCTCCTCCCCAAACACACATTCTTCACAATAGCTCTGCATAGCCACAGACTATTTATCACCCTGTTGATGCACATTTGAGATCTTTGCCTCAAACAGGGAAGTTTTTGCATTTACTAACTTTATATGAGAAATACAAAGGCTTGAGTTTTCATCTGCCACCTTCAATTCGGGCCAATGAGCAAGAAGTATCATGGCTTCCCCCGCCCCACTTCTTTCTGACTGGTGAATGATAAAGTACAAACTACAAGCAATTATAGATATGGAGTATACTTGGAAAGGAAGATAGATAAGCCCATTTGGTATCTCAAGTGCTGTAGGGATCCCAGAAACTTTTGCCATGTCAAGAGTGTCTTCTCTCTTCATTTTGTCCACAGTGTTATCTTTTATTCTGGAGACAGGCCAACTGTCAAGGATTAGCCAAACATGATGGTATTCTCTCATCTGCTACCACCTAGATCAGTTCTGTGTTTGATCATGGCTGGACCCAGTGACTGAAGTTCAAGGCCTACTGACCTGCAAAACCTGGAGAAGGAAGTTCTGTACAACTAGCTTTAATTCACTGGTCAGGAATCACTGTTGGTATTGTTATTCTTAAAGCAAACATCTCATCTCTCTAAATGCTGAAAAACTTGTAGAGTTTCAGAATAGGACAGAATTCAACTTCCCTATGTTTTGGGTGAGATGACTGAAACCCATAATCACTCAGCTAGTTAGTGGAAGAGCCAGCATTCAAACTGGGGTCTTGGAAACCCACCAGTGCTCTTTATACTTACTTCTGTGACTGCTCCTCTTGGAATGACTGCACCTCATGTTGGCTCAACGGTTTCAAAGCACTTAACAGTGACACTGGGGAGGCCAGACTTGACAATAATAACTCATGGGAGCCTCGTTTAGGGTTTAAGATGAAGCCATGTCCCCTTTCCTGTGCTTTCTAGTGTTTCCCTTGTTTACATTAAAAATTCTGCAATGAAAAAATTCTCTGACCAGAGCTGTTCAGAAAAATATGGGCGGTGGTGCAGTTGTGCAAGAAGCAGATCTAATAAATAGCATGTGAAATCTCAATACACTGTCCTTACTTGGGTGATGACATTGGGCAGAAACTTCTCTTCACTACAACTATTGGGGTACAACAAGTATCCTATAATATGTAAAATAACCTAAAAACCTTTAACACAAGATGCCAAACGGGGGTGTTTCTGCTTTAGTAATTCAGCTTAATAGTTCTTTGAATTATGCACATATATTAAAAATGACACCATAATAATGGAGGAGAAAGGCAAGCATTTATATTGTTCTTTTTAAAAACATGGATTAACTTCACATACACACATTCAATATTTCAGCAGGGCATCATCCTTAAATTTTCTGATTTTATGGTTATATCAAATTGCTTCCATAATGTTTAATTTCCCATATTATTATCTGATGTTGGCTTTTAAAGAAATTACAGCAGTTACTTGAGTGACTGATACAAGTAGATGGCCATATAGTACAATAGAATGTAATTGCCTTTCCTACAAACCCTAATTATAAAACACATACATATTTGAAGAAAGCTGCAGTGAAGAAATTGACAGATAACTGTATCAAGTCCATGCTTTCTTGGATTGGACTAATAGGGGACTATGATAATAAAATCATATGAGGCCAAAGATGAATGATATCAAGAAAGATCCAGCAGGGGTTGAAAGGGTGGAGTTGATAGCGGGTGCCTTTTAGGTAGACTGGTCAGAAAAGGACTCTCTGATAAGGTGCCATTTGGCAGAGGTATTAATAAAGGGAGCAAGAGAGCTACATTTGCTGTCTGGTAGAAGAGCACATGCAGCTTAGTAATAATAAATAATGTTTATTTTTTAAACTATTAAGAAGCTTCCTAACTCCTAAGTTTATTAATCAGAGTTCTCTGTTGCAAGTGACAGAAAAGGAATTTAGTAAAAGCATATTGCTAGTTCACAGATGCTCAGAGCACTGGAAAACTTGATGCAACTTATACATCCAGGAAAAAGTGGTCAGATGAAAAACACGGAGCCACGGTACCAAGAACTAGAACTCCAGCTTCTGGACCCCTATGGGTGTAGGGGGCCTGGGCTTTGCAGCAACTGTTGTAGCCACTAGACAATATTCTCTGGTCTTCACTTCTTTGTATCACCTTCTTGCTAGTGGAAATCCAGTACCACTAAATTTGATTAGCAGAGCCTACTTTATGTGCTCAGGTCCTCATTGCAAAGAGTGCAGGATAGTGAATGGTTAGCATTTTCAGCTTTTTTGGATGGGGAATTCCAAGCACAGGAAAGGTTTTATCTGCTGAGT
The DNA here is from genome assembly GCA_029783875.1 of Phataginus tricuspis. NCBI lineage: Eukaryota > Metazoa > Chordata > Mammalia > Pholidota > Manidae > Phataginus > Phataginus tricuspis. Next base: position 73,233,535 of record JAQQAC010008350.1, read on the forward strand.
GATCATAAGGAATTACAAATTTTCCTACAGAAGGGGCTTCCTAAAAATCATTTTTTAACAGGAATCACCTTGTTTTATATTGTCCTTAGCCTCAAAATGATTAATTGCACTTTGGTATTTATAAAGACCTGCTTATTTAAAATATTAAATATCCACAGTAACCAATTATGTTTGCATAAAGTTCAATACTCCTATGATCTAAGTCTTAATGAGACAGAAACAAAATTTCACTTTAGCTAAAAGGATTTGGATTACATATGAGAAGAGGTATGTATAGTTTATCCTTGAAATGGATTATTGAGTTGTTGGATAAATAAGAACAGGTACATCAGAATAGATGCAATTTGCATATATAAATAGGTTGGGTATACATAACTGATGACACTGCCTTGTGAGGACATCTACAACACAATTAACATTAACTTCTAAATCTCAATTGCTCCAGTACCCAAACCATCTTATGGGGTCTCAGTCTACCCCCAAGTATCAGGTCTCCCTCAGAACGTCAGATGTCTCCAGCATGGTTGTATCACAAGTGCTCTAGGATAAGACTCCTCGTGTTCGTGCCGGTTCCCGACGTGTCTGGTTGCCCCACCACTGCCTTTGATATTGGAGTCTTGTAGGTGCAAATACTTTCTTCTGTTGCCCTCTTTTAATTCTCAACTGGATGTCAAAGCTGCTCTGAATAAGCTCAGAGTCTTATAACATCTTTTATGAACATAATTGTAAGTTTCTCCCTAATCCTCTTTTTATAGAGGTTTAAAGCTAGTTAATCAGTTCAAATAAGGGAAGAACACAATATCTATCACTTCCATTTTGTTTATCAACACACTTTTCTTAGGGTATTTATCTTACTAGTATCATCACCATGAACAATAATACAGTGTCCCCTTTCTCCTTTAATCAAAAAATTAAAACCCGTCCCTCACATCTGTGGACATAAATAGACATCTGCAGGTGACATTGCACAAAAAGCAATGGAGTGTAGATTCTGCTAAGACACCCTGATACTCCTAGACTAATAAATAGTTCAAAATGGATTTGAGATGATTAGCTGTACAAATTGGGTATGTTTGGTTCATACAATTACTCATCTTTTGTTCTAGATAATGCAGAAGCTCAGGTGTCCAAACTACCCAAGATCTCTGTTCCTGTGGTTATTTTCAAATCAAAATGGGAAGTAATGGATTCTTGACTTAGTTAAATGAAATCTGTTAAAATGTGCCATTAACAACAGGAATGTACCAGCCTGGCTCAGTTCATATCAGAAACAGATCAATAAAGCAGAAAAGTCTGCAGTTTCCTAACTGAGCAGATTGGCCTGATTCTGAGCAATTAGTAGCTTGGGGAAAAATGGAATAACAAATTCATGACCATGTATAGCTGAATGTCTTGTATTTATATGAGCAGATTATTCAAAGAGATCAACTTACTTTTAAAAACACTTAAAATTTTTTTCTTCATAACAACTTTTTATGGGAAAGAAAGATCTGTACCACCATTTATATAGAAGAGTTTGAGTTGCTGAGAAAGGGTGGCAAAATAAGAGGTGGTTGAACTATTCCTATGCTGTAAGTCTCTGACCTAAAACCTTTCTTGCAGTCTATGTGATAATGATATTAAAAATATAAATCTTTGTTTATATATACTCCTATCCTTTATATGTTAGTATTTTGATGACACCTTATATATGTACTTTCCATCTTGATTCCTTATTAAGTCCTTTGAAAGCTGCTTTTCCTTATCTAAGGTTCTTATTCATATGAATGTTGAATTTAGTATTTTATTCAGTGTGAAGACATATTGGGGTTTACAAGAACACAAATTCATATATATGGAATTTAATGTGTAATAGTTCTTAGACTCTAAGAATATCGTATTTTCAGCATTTCTGTAAGAATGTTGTAAACCTCTTTTTATATTGCTCCTAGAGAGTGTCAGCTTAATTGACAATTTACTGTTTGCTTTGAACTAGACGAGGCATCATCCTTTACGCTCTGTGGAAGGTCATTGATATGTATTTTAAGCTCCATTTATAAAACTGAACTGGTTGTGGAATTTCTGTTTTTTCAGCTAATGAATATGATTTTGTCTTTCCACAATAGTTATACAAATTGTACAGATTTAAAGACACAGATTTGCCTTTGAGTCAGATGGTTCTTTCTCCTCAAAATCTAAAACAGCAAAAGAGCTTAAAAAATGTTTTTTTCCCCCGGTATAAGTTGCACATCTCAGAGGAACTATAATGCTTTAAAGATACTGTATTTTCACAACAATATTCCTCTGATGTAAGTGGAGAAATATTTTAATATTCTTTTTATTATAATTAACAAATATGACTTAGATTTTATTATACCAGAAAAGTATGGAGCAGAGATATTTAAGGTTGCATAAGCCTCAAAGCCACTTATATGCTAGATGGAGTAGACTTATTCACTAAAAAATAATAATGCAAAATATATGTTAAGTATCTTGAATGAAGCTCATTTTATAGATGTACCTTTACTTACAAACTTTAAAAATAGGAAATATCTGAGAGGAACCCCTTATTGGCCAGAGGAAAAGCATACGAGGCTAGCACACCAACAACAAATGGTATTGATAGCTTTTTGTATAAATCAATTTAGCCTTAAAAGTCGATAGGATTTCAAATAGCCTTTCAGATCCTAATGATTGTAACTATGTGAAAATCCAAAAATAATTGAGCAAAGAATACCAAAGACTGAGGTTGTTGGAGAATATGGGATTTAAGATACTTTAATGGAAAAGATATACATAATAATAAGCAACAGGAAAAAGGAATGATGTGAGCAAAGAAATAAAGATAGGAAGTTTAGTGGCCATTTGGGGAATAATAAATCAGCTTGGTAGGATTAAGTGTAGAATTTCTTCAGATGTTTAATATATTGCAAACTGAGAGAGGCAGATCAAGGGAAGATGAAAGTTTGAATGTAGAGAGTGATGTATGCCAAAAAAAATGTGTTAAATGTATGAGATGTATTGCTGAGAGCAGAATAAATTCAAGAGAACTAGTTTTGGGTGAGAAGGAAGAGAACTATGCTTATTAAGCATCCACTATGTTCTAGTTATTGTTATATGTTCTTAACATATGGTTCTTTATATGACTTCAGAAACTCCTGTCTGGCAGGATGTCATAAGCTCATGGACCAGGGTAGTATTAATGGGACTGGAATGAAAGGTTTTAAATTGACAGGACTTGAAGCCTGATTTTAAGCGGCAAAAGGAAGATGGATGGGCCCAGAATATCTCAATCTTTGAACTGAGTTTTAAGACACAGACATTCAGGTGTTTGGAGGAAGCAGGAAAATAGCAGATGACAAAGAAAAAGAGCTCGAGCTGAAAATTCAGGATATGCAGAGTTGTAGAAATCCAGGAATGACACAGTTTTAATCCTAAAGGGGACACTTTCACAAAAGAGGCCTATTTGTAATTCAGGTGCCCCAGCTTCTAGTACTGTCATCTCTCCAGCTATTAATCTGACTCTTAGGGTTGAAATAAACCTATATATCTTTTACCCATAAACTTAGCTCCTTAGATAAAAAAAAAACAGTGTGTCATGATTATTCTGTTTGACAGATTCTGATTTTTAAGTATCAGGAAAAAAAATCATTAAATAATTACTATAAAACAGCAAAACGTTAATAATCTCAGGCACCTAAGTCTTCATTAACCTCATTTGCTGATGCTTTCTCCCAAGAACCTCTTTTTAATTCTTTTTTTCCATTTGTCTTATCTCTTGCTTCCTGGAAAAGAGAGCTGATGAAAAACCAAGAAGGCAAATTGGGAAAAAAGAAAACCAAAAAATCTTGTTATTTGGATAAGATGAGATAATGGTGTTTTGGTTACTGCCTGTGATGTCCCCAGCTGTGTCATTAAATCTGAAATCACAAACTCCAAACAACGCACATAGATACGACAGTGGAGAGCTAAGTCATAATTTCTGGGAAATTGGAGGGTAGTGTCCTCAGTGAATCTTCTCTTCAGATTTCACTATTCAAGGGAAATAATTTCTTGTTTCAATTGTAGGAAAGATGCTTTTCATATTGAGGCCTCATTTAAAGATGGAGGACCATTGGATAATTACTTAAATAATCTTACTTAAGTTGATGAAAAAGGCAACTTTATTTTTGTTCCTAGATCCAACGTAAGTCAAAATTGGTATGGTTTTTGCCACTGATCAAATGGGTAGGAGCTAAAAATGGTGGAAATTTTATTAAAAGAAGAAATAACACATTCCTGGGTAGTTTTATCATCAGATTTATTGTCTTATGGTAGGAAATTAACTAAATGGCTCCCTCAAAACATTATGATATAATTTATTATGGAATGGAGACCGTTCAGAAGGTGAGCCAATGGGAAAGTAAAGCTATATTTATCTCATTAATTGAACATAACATTACATAGTGAAAAATACCTAATGTATTTGTATATTAGTCATTATTTTTCTTGTGCACATAGCAAGTGGATACACAGATTTAGCATGTGCCATTCAGAAATGTATATTTACCATTGCATTTGCATGCATATTTCCAGTGAGTTTTCTGCACCTTTGTGTGTGATAGCAAAGCCAAGCCACAGATTTGGTGTACATATTGACCTGCAGTCTGACTCCCATACAAGCTTGAAGGAAGAATTGTGGTGGGCAAACCAACTTCATGCATGGGTCACATATGATAACATTTGTGACAATTATCATTTTGTACTTTTTTCTCAATCAAAGAATTTACTTTGTTTAATTTCCAAATAATATTTACGAGGGTTATCTCCATATTTGTCCAACAAACACATGGGATAAAAGAGAATGGGAAACCCTGCTGGGATATTATCTTTTTTGATATGTGTGAATCAAACTGGGTTTTAAAATAATACATGGCCTGTAGGTGGCACTGAATAAATATTTATTCAATACTTGACTGTAAAATGACTTAAGCCTACTGAATTCAGTGAAATACTGCTTTCAGTGATTGGGTTTGGTGTTCCGCCAATGTACTTATTTTACTATTATTGTACTGCAGACTATAAATAAGGAGATATGGTAGAAAAAAAGTAATGAGACTGTTTTGGGGAAGTAAAGATATAGTATGTAATTCTATTTGAGCTTATGCATTGAGGTTTGGGAAGAATATTTATAAAAAGAAAGAGCAGGAAAACTGCAAGTTTGGGAGATACAGAGTTTATGAGAGCAGCAATATTTGTGATTGAATTTATGCATTAGAACATTGGTTTCTAGACTATTTAGCTGTTGCTCATCCATAATACAGAGAAAACTTTGTTACTTTGGATGACTTAGGGCTAAGGGGGCTTGGAGCTGGGCTTTCTTGGCACCAACCTTTATGACAGCATGGAGAGAATCTGAAGTACAAGGTTTGAAAGCAACTGCACTAGAAATAAGTGGGCTACAAGGAACACAAATATTTGTTGACTGAATGAATGAAAGTATGCGTGTGAATAGACATATATCTGATGAGATGATTAAGAAGATAAAGATGATGATGATGGTTGTGACCAAAACACTTACTGAATCCTTTCTCTGTGCTACGTATTGTTCTAAGTGCTTTTATTTAATGCTCACAATGAACCAATAAGGAGGATACCATTATCATCTCCATTTTACAGATGAAGAAACTGAAGATTAAGCAAATTGCCCAAGATCACAGAGCTAACAAGTGATCATCTTCATTAATAAATTTTATTAATATTAACATAATGAATAGATAATTGATTAATGCAGCAAATTGAATTAAACACGTACTTATGTCTTTTGTATCTGTATATCTATATTTGCGTCTACATCTGTATCTGCTATGTACCTAATATGTGCAACATGTAGAAGAAATCAATGAGAGATAAACATAGTTCTTTCTTTGAGGCACATACAGTTTTTTCAGAAAGATGCACTTACACATAGTACAACTCAATTCTACATTTATTTAAGTGATTTGTCTAGGAAATGAAGGCAATGAGAAGTCAGAGATTATTTGGTGAGATTTCTGTAGACCAGGATGCTTATTAAAGGTTTTGTTTAGAAGACAGGACATAAAATAAAAAATGTAGGATGACTAATAAGGATAAGAGAATGTTCTAGGTTGGTTGGAAAATGAAGAAAGACGTGGATTATAAATACCATATATGCAGGTACTAAATGTAGAGTTAATCTAAAATTAGGGTTTGGGCTTGGCAACTGACCAGTTAGACTGGAATGATGATACAGTTTCTGGAGGGTGTCTTAGTCTTCTCAGGCTGCTGGAACAAAATACCATGGATAGGATGGCTTAAATGATAAACATTTATTTCTCACAGTTCTGGAGGCTGGGAAGTCACTAACATGCTGGCCTATTTGGTATCAGGTAAGAGCCTCCTTCCAGGCCTGTTGATGGCCATCTTCTCATTGTGGCCTCATATGGCAGAAAGAGAAGCAAGCAGTCTCCTGTCTTTTTCTATAAGGGCATTAATCCCATTATGAGGGCTCCACCCATGTGACCTAATTACCTCCCAAAGGCCCCATCTCCAAATACTATTTCACAGAGCACATGAATTTTGGGGGAAACACAAATAGAGGGTCTTTATTTAAAAAAATTTTTTTATTAAGGTATTATTGCTATATACTCTTATGAAGGTTTCATATGAAAAAACAATGTGACTTTTACCCATATTATCAAGTCCACACCCATACCCCAATGCAGTCACTGTCCATCAGTGTATTAAGATGCCACAGATTCACTGTTTGCCTTCTCTGTGCTACACTGTTTTCCCTGTGACCCCCTACACCATGTGTACTAAACATAATATTCCTCAATCCCCTTTTCCCTCCCTCCCCACCCGCCTTCCCACACTCCTCCCCTTTGGTAACCATAGTCCCTTTTTGTAGTCTGTGATCTGCTACTATTTTGTTCCTTCAATTTTGCTGTGTTGTTATATTTCACAAATGAGGGACATCATTTGGCACTTGTCTTTCTCTGCCTGGCTTATTTCACTGAGCATAATATCCTCCAGCTCCATCCATGTTGTTGCAAATGGTAGGATTTGTTTCTTTCTCATGGCTGAATAGCATTCCATTGCATATATGCACCACATCTTCTTTATCCATTCATCTACTGATGGACACTTAGGTTGCTTCCATGTCTTGGCTATTGTAAATAGTGCTGTGATAAGTATAGGGGTGCATATGTCTTTTTCAAACTGGGCTGCTGCATTCTTAGGGTAAATTTCTAGGAGTGGAATTGAAGTGGGTTGGTTAGGAATAAAAAGAAGTCGGACCTTCTCCAGGATGTTTCCTCTGCAAGGGCTGAAGGTCAGGAAGTAAAGGGCTAGTTTTTGTGCCTCAAGGTAACTTTCTTCTCAACTCTGGCATGTGGGAGGGTGGAGAGGAAAGCTCTGGCCTCTCTAGTGAGTGTGCAATTTTTCCTTAATTTATCTTCCTCTTTCCTGGTTTATGCCTTCATTTTAGTGAAGCTCAGGCTCCTGTACATTCCTGAGAAAGAGGAGTTAGCGTCCAAAGTCCTGCATATTCAAAATGGTTTTTATCTTCACACTTAGTTTTGAGTCTGGCTGGGTATATAGCTCTTCCTTGACTTATGATGGATTTAATCCTGACAAAACCATTATTAACTTGAAAATATTGTAAGTTGAAAATGCATTGAATACACCTAAGCTACTGAACATCATAGCTTGGTCTAGTCTCCTTGAAACGTGCTCAGAACACCTTCATGGGCCTACAGTTGGGTACAGTCATATAGCAAAAAGCGTAATTTATAATAAAGTGTTGACTGTCTTATGTGGTTTGTGGAAAACTGTACTGAAAATGAAAAACAGAATGTCTCAATGGGTACGAAACCACTATAAGTATGTCAGTCGTTTACTCCATGATCACGTGGCTGACGGGGAGCTGCGGGTGCTGCCTGCTGCCCGGCCTCAGGAGAGGATCCAACCGCACATCACTAGCTCAGGAAAAGATCTACATTCAACATTCGAAGTGTGGTTCCCACTGAATGTGTATTACTTCATACCATTGTAAAGTTGAAAAGTCATAAACTGAACCATTAAGTTGGGGACTGTATGTATATCTCTTTCCTTCAGTGGTTTAAAGTTATTGCTGTATATCTTTAAGGTTCTTCATGTTGATGTTGTTTGTATGTGACCTGTTTTTTATTGGTCTCTTTGTCGCCAGGGCCCTGAGATTTTATGATAAAATACCTTATGGCAGAATATTTAATTCATTGTTCTGAGTTTTTTCAATCTGGAAAAGCACGTCCTTGAAATCTGGAACGTTTTCTTGAAACATTTCTTAATGCTTTTTCTCTCTTCATTTTCTGTATTCTTATTTCTTCAATTTCTATTATTCAGATATTTGACATCCTGAACTAGTTGTTCATGTCATTTTTCTAGTTTTTGCTCTCTTAAGCTTCTCTTTCTGAAAGATTTACTTAATTTTGTCTTTTGACCCTTTTACTGAGTTTTTCACTTCTGTAATCAAATGTTTAATTTCAAAGAGCTGTTTTTTTTTTTTTTTTGGAATGCTTCTATCAGCACTGGCACCATTTCTGTCTTTATGGATGCAATAGATTGTTTTTATCTCTGAGTATAGTAGTTAATGTTATGTGTTCTTCTCTTCGTGTAGTCCTTATTTCCTCCAAGATGTTATCTTTTTCATTAGAGGCATCACTCAGATGTTCATATTTTTGTCTGCTGCTCCCATTTAAGAGTAGGGACCCCAAAAGTCTGAGGGTGAAGTTAGGGCTTATGTACCATGAGTTTTACTGTAGGGCAAAATGTCTGGGCTTTTTTGGGGTAACTCCTGTTATTCCTCTTCACTGGTCAGACTCTTTGAAGAAGACTCTTCAAACTTTCTACATGGAGGTAGAGGGTCTAGTAACTCCTGGTGTTCTAGATCTGAGTAGGGAGAGTTGTTAAAGTCTAAAAATTCAGTAAGTATTTAGTACTTTATCTCTCTCTATTTCCTTCTACAGTACTTCTACCCTCAACTGTTTATGATTTACTCCCCCCACATCACTTTTATCCAGCCACACCAAATCCAGAGGCTCTGGCTTTTTTAACTTCTCCAATAAATAAAGCTTCAGTCTTTTGCTGGAGGTAAGAAAGAGTAACTAAAGAACTACTGCTCCAAGCAATCTCCCTTACTGTAGGGCACTCTCTTTTTTTTTTTTTTGAAAACCTCTTTTAATCCAGGCAATATAATCTTTTTTTGTTGTTGTTGTTTTTTAATTTACAATTTATTTTGGTATCATTAACCTACAACTACATGTGCAATATTATGGTGATTAAACTACCCCCTTCATCAGGTCCCCCCCACCAACCCTATTACAGTCACTGTCCATCAGCATAGTGAGATGCTATAGAGTCACTACTTGTCTTCTCTGAGTTGTACGGCCCTCCCCGTGCCCCCACTGCCTTACGTCTGCTAATCGTAATGCCCCTTTTACCCTCTTATCCCTCCCTTCCCACCCTTCTTCCCCAGTCCCTTTCCCTTTGGTAACTATTAGTCCGTTTTTGGGTTCTGTGAGTCTGCTGCTGTTTAGTTCCTTCAGTTTTTTTCTTTGTTCTTATACTCCACATATGAGTGAAATCATTTGACACTTGTCTTTTTCGGCTTGGCTTATTTCACTGAGCATAATACCCTCTAACTCCGTCCATGTTGTTGCAAATGGTAGGATTTGTTTTCTTCTTATGGCTGAATAATATTCCATTGTGTATATGTACCACATCTTCTTAATCTATTCATCTACTGATGGACACTTAGGTTGCTTCCATTTCTTGGCTATTGTAAATAGTGCTGCAATAAACATAGGGGTGCAATAAACATAGTTTTTGAAACTGGGCTGCTGCATTCTTAGGGTAAATTCCTAGGAGTGGGATTCCTGGGTCGAATGGTATTTCTATTTTAAGTTTTTTGAGGAAGTTCCAGTGGGGCACCCTCTTTATCATCATTTCCAAAGTGAACTACTGCCATCAATGCCTGAGACTTTTGAAGATTCTGTTGAATAAGGAAGGTTTATTTTTGGCATTCTTCCCTACTGCTTTAGGATTCTGTTTCTCAGATAGTTTATATCATTATCATTAATTTGGTGCTTTTGCCTCCTGTTTTTCCATCTTCTGTTTTTATGTCTTAAAGTCTCTATTCTCCTGTTTTTCCATCTTCTATTCTTATGTCTTTTTTTTTTTTGCTATCATTAATGTATGATTACATGAACAACACTATGGTTACTAGACTCCCCCCATCATCAAGTCCCCCCCACATACCCCATTACGGTCACTGTCCATCAGTGTAGTAAGATGCTATAGAGTCACTACTTGTCTTCTCTCTGTTATACTGCCTTCCCCGTGTCCCCCTGCCACATTATACGTGCGAATCGTGATGCCCCTTTTTCCCTCTTATCTATCCCTTCCCACCCATCCTCCCCAGTCCCTTTCCCTTTGGTAACTGTTAGTCCATTCTTGTGTTCTGTGAGTCTGTTGCTGTTTTGTTCCTTCAATTTTTGCTTTGTTCTTATACTCCACATATGAGTAAAATCATTTGATACTTGTCTTTCTCCGCCTGGCTTATTTCACTGAGCATAATACCCTCTAGTTCAATCCATGTTGTTGCAAATGGTAGGATTTGTTTTCTTCTTAATGGCTGAATAGTATTCCATTGTGTATATGTACCACATCTTTATCCATTCATCTACAGAGGTTTCTCAAAAAACTAAAAATAGAAATACCATTTGACCAGGAATTCCAGTCCTTGGAATTTACCCTAAGAATGCAGCAGCCCAGTTTGAAAAAGACATATGCATCCCTATGTTTATCACAGCACTATTTACAATAGCCAAGACATGGAAAAACCTAAGGGTCCATCAGTAGATGAATGGATTAAGAGGATGTGGTACATATACACAATGGAATACTATTCAGCCATAAGAAGAAAACAAATCCTACCATTTGCAACAACATGGATTGAACTAGAGGGTATTATGCTCAGTGAAATAAGCCAGGCGGAGAAAGACAAGTATCAAATGATTTCACTCATCTTTGGAGTATAAGAACAAAGCAAAAACTGAAGTAACAAAACAGCAGCAGACTCATAGAACCCAAGAATGGACTAACAATGGTTGACCTATTTTACATTCCCTGTTCTTATGTCTTAAAGTCTCTATTCTAGGGGGGTTGAGGATAAAGCAAAAGTAGGTATGTATGCTCACTTCTCCATTCTAATGCAGAGAAGTGTCAACTGTTATTTATCATTTATTGTCCTCATATTATGGATATTTCTGTATGCTAACTTAATTTTTTAAAAAGGAGTAAAAAATCCTCATATTGTGGATATTTCTGTATGCTAACTTAATTTTTTAAAAAGAAAATGATTACCCTGCTCAGAGTTCTACTTGTGTCTAAACTCTTCATTGTATAACAGAGAATCTTTTGGTTTACTGTTGAATTATGAAAATGTGAATTGCTATTAATTTAATTCTTTGAAACTCATCTTATTTCCATGATCTTGAAGCTCACTCCAGTATCTCCTTTGATGTATACCCAATGGCAACTTTTCCTACTTCATCGTTCATTCTGGAACTGACTTTCCTGACATCTAAGTCTTTGTGCCCACTGGCATCTCATCATTTTTAGTCAGCCAAATTGAATTTCCTCTTGGAAGAAATCCAGGGAGTGCAGCCTGAAAGTATTCTAGATTTGGCTATGCCAAAAATATTTCACCTTGAGATATTAGTTGTTCTGAAAGAGCAGGAACTTGGTTGTATTAGGAAATGACATGAATTTAATTCATTTAAAAAAAACTCTTTTATGTATATTTTCACAAACAGCTGAAGAAGTTGGTCATTCTCTTTGCATTCCATGTGCTGAAGTGGTGCACAAAGGTTTTAAATGAATGACATGTGTTATCTGGGCAGTGAGGTGTGTATTGTGCTGAGGTGTCTCAGGGTTGGTCAGTTGTTAGGAAACTTCCTAGAGAAATGTTCTATATTCAAAGGAAAAAAAATGTTTCTGAGGAGTTAATCTTAAACCATGACCAATTCTCTGTTGGTTTTGTCTGAACTCAGAAAATATATAAAAAAGATATTTTTAAGCAGAAAACACCACACAATTCTTATTATTCACTTACATTTATTATTTTCTGTGATGAACTTTAAAACATGTTCTCTTTTAACCACATCACTTTAAAAAATGTGTTTAGGGAAGGTAATGAAAAAGTATTTTATTTAGGTATAGGGTTTAGTCAGTTCTTTAAAAGTGCATTTTTAAGATACTGTGGTCATCCAGACTCCTGTTAGCATCTGCATAAATGTGAACTTGGATGAGTTAGGAGAGGCAGGAAATAAGTATCTTGGCTTTTAGACCCCCCTCATCTGAAACATGAGTTTTTGGATGAAAGGAATTTAGCAGGCACATTTTTATCCACAAACACTGAACAATGAATCAAGATAAATTGTAAAAATTTAAGATTTTGCTAAATACATCTGGGCAGAGGTACTGAGGTAAGCAATCACCACCAGTGGGTATCATGAAGGGATGAAATGACTTAAATATCATATACATAAAAATCAAGATGCTTCCCCATCTCACATGCTGATTAAATGCTAGCAGTACAAAAAACAATATTTCACTTTTATGGAATTAGTATGTGCCTCATCAGAAAATATTATGTAATTTATATGATTATTAAATGTTATTGAAAAAAATAAATGGGCAAAGGGTAACCGTGGAAATAATTATAGATGAAGGTCTTCAGGGAAGATCGCGACATGAGCAGGGCAGCGGAAATCTCCTCCCAAAACCGTATATATTTATGAAAATACAACAAATACAACTATTCCTAAGAGAGAGACCAGAAGATACAGGACAACAACCAGGCTACAGCTACGCCTGCAAGAACTCACTGCCTCACGAAGCGGGTAAGATACAAAGCCACGACCCGGCAGGACCCGAGCACTCCCCCACCCCAGTGCACCAGCTGGAGGAAAAGATTCAGAGCCGGGAGGGAGTGGAAGCACAGGCCTGCCAAATAACCAGTCCTGGTGATCTGCGCTGGGAGCACTGACACACATCGTGTGGCGTGTCGGAGATTAGAGAAACAGAATGGCAGGATCCTAGTCAGAGACAAGCGGATCCCCTCAGCCGGCTCCCCAGGACAAAAGAAAAGCAGGCGCTTTTTTAAAAGTCTTAAAGAGACAAGGGCCCAACAGCAGAACAAAATTGTCCCAGCGCGCTCAGCCCAGCAGGCTGGGAGTCTTGGGGAATTTCAATTTGTCCTTGGCTGGCGGCCGGGCAAAGCAGTCGCGCCGAGTCTTCCCACACTGATCTGCAGCCTACCATTCGTTCCCTCCCTGGCTGGCACTGCAAAGGGTCTGGCAGAGCCGCCACTGCTGCAGAACAGTGGAGGAGCGGCCCGCCCTCAGCAACTTCACAGAATCCCTTCCCGGTTGGCCCGCAGCTAAGCAGGAAGAGCCCCAAAACCAGGTCCAGAAGGCACCAAGGGGACCAGGACGCACCCAGCGTAACTGCAAACCCCACAGTGCTATACGCTAGGCTGAGGGCAACCCCGCACACAGGCAGTTCAGGAGATTATCCCAGAGACTGCCTCCTGGTGTGCAGAAAACAGCTCAGGACCGGGAGAAGGGTAAGGGGAACAACAATCAGGAAGGGACTTTGTTCTTCCAGCTGACACATGTGGTGCTTACCAGCGACCACTTCTATCACCATGAAAAGACAGAGGAATATGGTACAAAAAAACCTTACCCAGACAGCCCCAGAGAGGGGCCCTGGTGGGATGGACATGCACAATCTGCTTGAAAAAGAATTCAGAAAAAAAGTCATAACCATACTGATGGATCTACAGAGAAATATGCAAGAGGTAAGGGAGGAAGTGAGGAAAGACAATGCAGAAATGAGACAAGCGATCGATGGGCTTAGCAGCAGACTGGACGAAATGTAAGAGACTGTTAATGAAATAGAAATCAGAGAATAGGAATACAGAGAAGCTGAGGCACAAAGAGATAAAAGGATCTCTAGGAATGAAAGAATATTAAGAGAACTGTGTGACCAATCCAAATGGAACAATATTCGCATTATTGGAGTACCAGAAGAAAAAGAGAGAGAAAAAGGGGTAGAGAGTGTCTTTGAAGAAATAATTGCTGAAAACTTCCCCAAACTGGGGAAGGAAATAGTCTCTCAGACCATGGAAGCCCACAGATCTCCCAAAACAAGGGACCCAAGGAAGACAACACCAAGACACATAATAATTAAAATGGCAAAGATCAAAGATAAGGACAGAGTATTAAAGGCAGCTAGAGAGAGAAAAAAGATCACCTACAAAGGAAAACCCATCCGACTGTCATCAGACTTCTCAACAGAAATCTAACAGGCCAGAAGAGAATGGCACGATATATTTAACGTAATGAAACAGAAGGGCCTCGAACCAAGAATATTGTATCCACCACCATCATCATTTAAATTTGAGGGAGGGATTAAACAATTCCCAGATAAGTGAAAACTGAGGGAGTTTGCCTCCCATAAACCACCTCTACAGGATATCTTAAAGGGAATTTTCTAGAAGGAAGCACTCCTAAGGCTAAAAAGATGTCACCAGAGAAAATAAAATCATAACAATGAAAGCAGACCACCTAAATACTAACTAAAGGCAAAGAATAAAACACCTAATAAATAAAGAATGGACGAGAAAGAATAAGAAGGGAGAAAAATAAGGAATCATCAGACTGTGTTTACAATAACTTAACAAAGAAAGTTAAGTTAGACTGTTAGATAGTAAAGAAGCTACCGTTGAACCTTAGGTAACCACAAATCTAAAGCCAGCAATGGCAATAAGTTCATATCTATCGATAATCACCCTAAATGTAAATGGACTGAATGCACCAATCAAAAGACACAGAGTAGAATGGAAAAAAAAGCAAGACCCATCTATATTCTGCTTACAAGAGACTCACCTCAAACCCAAAGATATAGACAGACTAAAGGTGAAGGGATGGAGAAAGATATTTCATGAAAACAACAAGGAGAAAAAAGCAGGTGTTGCAGTACTTGTACCAGACAAAATAGACTTCAAAATGGAGAAAGTAGCAGGAGATAAAAAAGAATATTACATAATGATAAAGGGGTCCATCCAATGAGAGGATACAAACATTTTAAATATATTTGCACCCAACAGGAGCGGCAACATATGTGAAACAAATACTAACAGAATTAAAGGAGGAAATACAAAGCAATGCATTCATTTTAGGAGACTTCAACACAACACTCACTCCAAAGGACAACAGAAAATAAGTAAAGACATGGAGGCACTGAACAACACAGTATAACAGATGGACCTAACAGACATCTACAGAACTCTGCACTCAACAGCAGCAGGATACACATTCTTCTCATGTGCATATGGAACATTTTGCAGAATAGACCACATACTAGGCCACAAAAAGAACCTCAGTAAAGTAAAAAATATTGAAATTCTACCAACCAACTTCTCAGATCACAAAGGTGTAAAACTAGAAATAAATTGTACAAATAAAACAAAAAGGCTCACAAATACATGGAGGCTTACTAACATGCCCCTAAATAATGAATGGATAAATGTCCAATTTAAAACAGAGATCAATGGATATATGGAGACTGATGACAACAATAACACAAAGCCACAATTTCTGTGGGACACAGCAAAGGCAGTTCTAAGAGAAAAGTATATTGCAATCCAGGCCTATTTAAAGAAGGAAGAACAATCCCAAATGACTAGTGAAATTAGTGAAATTGGAAAAAGAAGAACAAATGAGGCCCAAAGTCACCAGAAGGAGGGACATAATAAAGATTAGAGAACAAATAAATAAAATTGAGAAGAATAAAACAATAGAAAAAAAATCAGTGAAACCAAGAGCTGGTTCTTTGAAAAAATAAACAAAATAGATCAACCCCTAGCCAGACTCATTAAGAGAAAAATTGAATCTACACACATAAACAGAATCAGAAATGAGAAAGGAAAAATCATGATGGACCCCACTGAAATAGAAAGATTTATAAGAGAATACTATGAGAATCTATATGCTAACAAGCTGTAAAACCTAGAAGAAATGCAAAACTTCTTAGAAAATACAACCTTCCAAACTGACCAAGCAAGAAACAGAAAAACTAAACAGACCAATCACCAGCAACAAAATTGAATCTGTAATCAAAAAACTACCCAAGAACAAAACCCTAGAGCCAGATAAATTCACCTCTGAATTCTACTAGACATATAGAGAAGAAATAACATCCATTCTCCTTAACGTTTTCCAAAAAATAGAAGAGGAGGGAACACTCCCAAACTCATTCTGTGAAGCCAGCATCACTCTAATACCAAAACTTGGCAAAGACTTCACCAAAAAAGAAAATTACAGACCAATATCCCTGATGAATATAGATGCAAAAATGCTCAACAAAATGTTATCAAACCAAATTCAAAAATACATCAAGAGGATCATGCACCAAGATCAAGTGGGATTCATCCCAGGGATGCAAGGATGGTACAACATTAAAAAATCCATCAACATCATCCACCACATCAACAAAAAGAACAAAAACCACATGATCATCTCCATAGATGCTGAAAAAGTATTTGACAAAATTCAACATCCATTCATGATAAAAACTCTCAACAAAATGGGTATAGAGGGCAAGTACCTCAACATCATAAAGGCCATATATGACAAACACACAGCTAACATCATACTTAACAGTGAGAAGCTGAAAGTGTTTCATCTAAGATCAGGAGCAAGACAGGGATGCCCACTCTCTCCACTGTTATTCAACATAGTACTGGAGGTCCTAGCCATGGCAATCAGACAAAACAAAGAAATGCAAGGCATCCAGATTGGTAAAGAAGAAGTCAAATTGTCACTATTTGCAGGTGACATGATATTATGCATAAGAAACCCTAAAGACTCCACTCCAAAACTACCAAAACTAATATCTGAATTCAGCAAAGTTGCAGGATACAAAATTAACACACAGAAATCTGTTGCTTTCTGATACACTAACGATGAGCTAACAGAAAGGGAAATCAGAAAAACAATTCCATTCACAATTGCATCCAAAAGAATAAAATACCTAGGAATAAACCTAACGAAGGACGTGAAAGTCCGATATCCTGAAAACTACAAAACACTCCCATGAGAAATTAAAGAGGACACTAACAAATGGAAATTCATCCCATGCTCATGGCTAGGAAGAATAAATATTGTCAAAATGGCTATACTACTTATAGCAATCTACAGATTCAACACAAATCCTATCAAAATACCAATAGCATTCTTCAGTCAAGTGGAACAAATAGTTCTAAAATTCATATGGAACCACAAAAGATCCCGAGTAGCCAAAGCAATCGTGAGAAAGAAGAATAAAACAGGGGGAATTAAGCTCCCAGACTTCAAGCTCTACTACAAAGCTTCAGTAATCAAGGCAATTTGGGTTGGGACAAGAACAGACCCACAGAACAGTGGAACAGAATAGAAAATTCAGACATTAACTGAAATA
This sequence comes from Phataginus tricuspis, assembly GCA_029783875.1. Classification (NCBI taxonomy): domain Eukaryota; kingdom Metazoa; phylum Chordata; class Mammalia; order Pholidota; family Manidae; genus Phataginus; species Phataginus tricuspis. The sequence goes on from JAQQAC010008350.1 coordinate 73,251,082, forward strand.
TATATGGTCAATTAATATATGAAAAAGGAGCCTTGGATATAAAATGGGGAGATGACAGCCTCTTCAGCAGCTGGTGTTGGCAAAACTGGACAGCTACATGTAAGAGAATGAAACTGGACTGCTGTCTAACCCCATACACAAAAGTAAACTCAAAATGGATCAAAGACCTAATGTAAGTCATGAAACCATAAAACTCTTAGAAAAAAACATAGGCAAAAATCTCTTGGACATAAACACGAGCGACTTCCTCATGAACATATCTCCCCAGGCAAGGGAAACAAAAGCAAAAATGAACAACTGGGACTATATCAAGCTGAAAATCTTCTGTACAGCAAAGGACACCATCAGTAGAACAAAAAGACATCCTACAGTATGGGAGAATATATTCATAAATGATGTATCTGGTAAGGGGTTGACATCCAAAATATATAAACAACTCACGCACCTCAACAAACAAAAAGCAAATAATCCAATTAAGAAATGGGCAGAGGACATAAATAGACACTTCTCTAAAGAAGAAATTCATATGGCCAACAGGCACATGAAAAGATGCTCCACATCACTAATCATCAGATAAATGCAAATTAAAACTACAATGAGATATCACCTCACACCAGTAAGGATGGTCAACATCCAAAACACAAACAACAACAAATGTAGGCGAGGATGTGGAGAAAAGGGAACCCTCCTACACTGCTGGTGGGAATGCAAATTAGTTCAACCATTGTGGAAAGTAGTATGGAGGTCCTTCAAAACACTCAAAATAGAACTATCATTTGACCCAGGAATCCCACTCCTACGAATTTACCCTAAGAATGCAGCAGCCCAGTTTAAAAAAGACAGATGCACCCCTATGTTTATTGTGGCACTATTTAAAATAGCCAAGAAATGGAAGCAACCTAAGTGTCCATCAGTAGATGAATGGATAAATAAGGTGTGGTACATATACACAATGGAATATTATTCGGCTATAAGAAGAAAATAAATCCTACCATTTGCAACAACATGACCGGAGCTAGAGGGTATTATGCTCAGTGAAATAAGCCAAGCAAAAAAAGACAAGTATCAAATGATTTCACTCATATGTGGAGCATAAGAGCAAAGAAAAAAAACTGAAAGAAAAAAACAGCAGCAGACTCACAAAACCCAAGAATGGACTAACAGTTACAAAACGGTATGGGACTGGGGAAGATGCGTGGGAAGGGAGGGACAAGGGGGAAAAAGGGGCAGTATGATTAGCAGACGTAATGTTGGGGAGGCACGGGGAGGGCTGTACAACTCAGAGAAGACAGTAGTGATTCTATAGCATCTCACTACGCTGATGGAGAGTGACTGTAATGGGGTTGGTGGGGGGGACCTGATGAAGTGGGTAATTTAATAACCATAATGTTGCACATGTAATTGTAGATTAATGATACCAAAATAAAATTTAAAAAAAGCAAAAAAAAAATAATTATTATAGATGAATGAAAAAGATGAAAAAATAATCTACTTAGGGTCACAATTCTGTATGATATAACTGTTCAACAAATTTTCTGTGTTATGATTGACTAGGGAACCTCTTCTGTGGGTGTCAGCTTTACTGCGATGTAATTTCCATAATTAAATTCTTTGAAGTATACAATGCAATTATTTTTTTAATTAAGGTATTATTGATATACACTCTTATGAAGGTTTCACATGAAAAAGCAATATGGTTACTACATTTACCCATTTTATCAAGTCCCCACTCATACCCCAATGCAGTCCCTGTCCATCAGTGTAGTAAGATGCCACAGATTCACTGTTTGCCTTCTCTGTGCTACACTGTTTTCCCCATGATTACCCACACCACGTGTACTAAACATAATACCCCTCAATCCCCTTCTCCTTCCCTCCCTCCCCACCGGCCGTCCCACACCCCTCCCCTTTGGTAACCACTACTTCCTTTTTGGAGTCTCTGAGTCTGCTGCTATTTTGTTACTTCAGTTTTGCTTCGTTGTTATACTCCACAAATGAGGGAAATCATTTGGCACTTGTCTTTCTCTGCCTGGCTTATTTCACTGGGCATAACATCCTCCAGCTCCATCCATGTTGTTGCAAATGGTAGGATTTGTTTCTTTCTTATGGCTGAATAGTATTCCATTGTGTATATGTATGATATCTTCTTTATCTATTCATCTACTGATGGACACTTAGGTTGCTTCCATATCTTGGCTATTGTAAAAACTGATGCAATAAACATAGGGGTGTATATGTCTTTTTGAATCTGAGAAGTGGTATTCTTTGGGTAAATTTCTAGGAGTGGGATTCCGGGGTAAAATGATATTTCTATTTTTAGTTTTTTGAGGAACCGCCATATTGCTTTCCATAATGGTTGAACTAGCTTACATTCCCACCAGTAGTGTAGGAGGGTTCCCCTTTCTCCACATCCTTGACAGCATTTGTTATTCCTGGTCTTTTGGATGCTGGCCATCCTAACTAATGTGAGGTGATATCTCATTGTAGTTTTTTATTATATATAATTTCTTTTAGTATCATTAATCTACAATTACATTTATGGTTATATACCCGCTTCATCAGGTCCCGCCCCCACCAACCCCATTACAGTCACTGTCCATAAGCACAGTGAGATGCTATAGAATCATTACTTGTCTTCTCTGTGTTGTACAGCCCTCCCCGTGTCCCCCCAACATTACATCTGCTAATCATACTGCCCCTTTTTCCCCCTTGTCCCTCCCTTCCCACCCATCCTTTTCAGTGTCTTTCCCTTTGATAACTATTAGTCCGTTCTTGGGTCTGTGAGTCTGCTGCTGTTTTGTTCCTTCAGTTCTTTTCTTTGTTCTTATATTCCACATTGAGTGAGATCATTTGATATTTGTCTTTTTCCGCTTGGCTTATTTCACTAAGCATAATACCCTCTAGCTCCATCGATGTTGTTGCAAATGGTAGGATTTGTTTTCTTATGGCTGAATAATATTCCATTGTGTATATGTACCACATCTTCTTTATCCATTCACCTACTGATGGACACTTAGGTTGCTTCCATTTCTTGGCTATTTTAGATAGTGCTGCAATAAACATAGGGGTGCATAGGTCTTTTTCAAACGAGGCTGCTGCATTCTTAGGGTAAATTCCTAGGAGTGGGATTCCTGGGTCAAATAGTATTTCTATTTTGAGTTTTTTGAGGAACCTCCATACCGATTTCCACAATGGTTGAACTAATTTACATTCCCATCAGCAGTGTAGGAGGGTTCCCTTTTCTCCACATTCTTGACAACATTTTTTGTTGTTTGTGTTTTGGATGTTTGCCAACCTCACTTGTCTGAGGTGATAATCTCATTGTGGTTTTAATTTGCATTTCTCTGATGATTAGCAATGTGGAGCATCTTTTCATGTGCCTGTTGGCCATCTGAATTTCTTCTTTGGAGAAGTGTCTATTCATGTCCTCTGCCCATTTCTTAATTGGATTATTTGCTTTTTGTTTGTTGTGGTGTGTGAGTTGTTTATATATTTTGGATGTCAACCCCTTATTGGATACACCATTTATGAATATATTCTCCCATACTGTAGGATGTCTTTTTGTTCTACTGATGGTGTCCTTTGCTGTATGGAAGCTTTTCAACTTGATATAGTCCCACTTGTTCATTTTTGCTTTTGTTTCCCTTGCCTGGGGAGATATGTTCATGAAGAAGTCGCTCATGTTTATGTCCGAGAGATTTTTGCCTATGTTTTTTTCTAAGAGTTTTATGGTTTTATGACTTACATTCAGGTCTTTGATCCATTTTGAATTTACTTTTGTGTATGGGGTTAGACAGTAGTCCAGTTTCATTCTCTTACATGTAGCTGTCCAGTTTTTCCAACACCAGCTGCTGAAGAGGCTGTCATCTCTTCATTGTATATCTAACGCTCCTTTATCATATATTAATTGACTGTATATGTTTGGGTTAATGTTTGGATTTTCTATTCTGTTCCACTGTTCTGTGTGTCTGTTTTTGTTCTAATACCAAATTATCTTGATTACTGTGGCTTTGTAGTAGAGCCTGAAGTTAGGGAGCGTAATTCCCCTGTTTTATTTTTCCTTCTCCAGATTGCTTTGGCTATTCGGGGTCTTTTGCGGTTCCACATGAATTTTAGAATTATTTGTTCCAGTTCATTGAACAAGGCTATTGGTATTTTGATAGGGATTGTATTGAATCTGTAGATTGCTTTAGGTAGTGTAGCCATTTTGATAATATTTATTCCTCCTTGTCAAGACCGTGGGATGAATTTACATTTGTTAGTGTCCTCTTCAATTTCTCTTAGGGGTGTCTTGTTGTTTTCAGGGTATTGGTCTTTCACTTCCTTTGTTAGGTTTTTTCCTAGGTATTTTATTCTTTTGGATGCAATTGTGAATGGAATTGTTTTCCTGATTTCTCTTTCCGTTAGTTCATCATTAGTGTAACTAAGTAGGAAAGCAACAGATTTCTGTGTGTTAATTTTGTATCCTGCAACTTTGCTGAATTCAGATATTAGTTCTAGTGGTTTTGGAGTGGAGTCTTTAGGTTTTTTTATGTACAATATCATGTCATCTGCAAATAATGACAATTTGACTTCTTCTTTACCAATCTGGATGCCTTGTATGTCTTTGTTTTGTCTGATTGCTGTGGCTAGGACCTCTAGTACTATGTTGAATAACAGTGGAGGGAGTGGGCATTGCTGTCTTGTTCCCGATCTTAGATGAAAAGCTTTCAGCTTCTTGCTGTTAAGTATGATGTTAGCTGTGGGTTTGTCATATATGGCCTTTATGATGTTGAGGTACTTGCCGTCTATACCCATTTTGTTGAGAGTTTTAATCATGAATGGATGCTGAATTTTGTCAAACGCTTTTTCAGCATCTCTGGGGATTATCATGTGGTTTTCTGTTTGTTGATGTAGTGGATGATGTTGATGAATTTTGAAATGTGGTACCATCCTTGCATCCCTGGAATAAATCCTACTTGATTATGATGGAATATCTTTTTGATGTATTTTCGAATTTGCTTTGCTAATATTTTGTTGAGTATTGCATCTGTGTTCATCAGGGATATTGGTCTGTAATTTTCTTTTTTTGTTTTGTCTTTGCCTCATTTTGGTATTAGAGTGATATTGGCCTTGTATAATGAATTTGGAAGTATTGCCTCTTCTTCTCCTCTTTGGAAAACTTTAAGGAGGATGGGTATTAGGTCTTCACTAAATGTTTGATGAAACTCAGCAGTGAAGCCATCTGGCCTGGAATTTTGTTTTTAGGTAGGTTTTCTTTCTTTATAATTTATTTTGGTATCATTAATCTACAATTACATGTGCAATATTATGGTTATTAAACTACCCCCTTCATCAGGTCCCGCCCACCAACCTCATTACAGTCACTGTCCATCAGCGTAGTGAGATGCTATAGAATCCCTACTTGTCTTCTCTGAGTTGTACAGCCCTCCCCGTGCCCCCCCACCTTATGTCTGCTAATCGTAATGCCCCTTTTACCCTCTTATCCGTCCCTTCCCACCCCATCTTCCCTAGTCCCTTTCCCTTTGGTAGCTATTAGTCCTTTCTTGGGTTCTGTGAGTCTGCTGCTGTTTTATTCCCTCAGTGTTTTTCTTTATTCTTATACTCCACACATGAGTGAAATCATTTGATACTTGTCTTTTTCGGCTTGGCTTACTTCACTGAGCATAATACCCTCTAGCTCCATCCATGTTGTTGCAAATGGTAGGATTTGTTTTCTTCTTATGGCTGAATAATATTCCATTGTGTATATGTACCACATCTTCTTAATCCATTCATCTACTGATGGACACTTAGGTTGCTTCCATTTCTTGGCTATTGTAAATAGTGCTGCAATAAACATAGGGGTGCATCTGTCTTTTTGAAACTGGGCTGCTGCATTCTTAGGGTAAATTCCTAGGAGTAGGATTCCTGTGTCAAATGGTATTTCTATTTTGAGTTTTTTGAGGAACCTCCATACTGCTTTTCACAATGGTTGAACTAATTTGCATTCCCACCAGCAGTGTAGGAGGGTTCTCCTTTCTCCATATCCTTGCCAACATTTGTTGTTGTTTGTGTTTTGGATGTTGGCCATCCTCACTGGTGTGAGGTGGTATCTCATTGTGGTCTTAATCTGCATTTCTCTGATGACCAGCGATGTGGAGCATCTTTTCATGTGCCTGTTGGCCATCTGAATTTCTTCTTTAGAGAAGTGTCTATTCATGTCCTCTGCCCACTTCTTTTTTTTTTTTTTGAGAGGGTCAAAATATTTTATTTTTTTTATGTAGTACAGATACATTATATAAACAAATATATGGTATATCTCTGATAGTAAAATTATAGGACGGGGAATTAGGAAAAAAAAAACTAAAATTTCTCCATAGGTGGTGATAATGAAAAAAAATTGAGAAACATTGCTTTTGATATTTTAAAATTTAGAACTTAATTTTCTAATTTACTTTTACATTTGACATTTGATCAAAAGTATTTTACTTGTATTAGAGAAACACATATCTTCTTGCAGACTATTAACTATATTCTTAGTTTAAAAGGTTATTTTGATCAATTACTTCTAAGCTCTATTCTAAAAGCAACAATATTGGGATTTCTGTAAATAAACTTCTGAGATAGGAAGACTGTTTTCATATTAGGATAATTCCTACCTTATCAAGGAGTTGGTAAATCTTTCCTCTTCTATTTTTTTTTATTTTTATTTTTATATTTTTTATTTTTACTTTTATTTATTTATTTATTTATTAATTACAATTTATTTTGGTATCATTAATCTACAGTTACATGTGCAATATTATGGTGATTAAACTACCCCCTTCATCAGGTCCCCCCCACAAACCCCATTACACTCACTGTCCTTCAGCATAATGAGATGCTATGGAGTCACTACTTGTCTTCTCTGAGTTGTACAGCCCTCCCCGTGCCCCCGCTACCTTACATCTGCTAATCGTAATGCCCCTTTTACCCTCTTATCCCTCCCTTCCCACCCACTTTCCTCAGTCCCTTTCCCTTTGGTAACTATTAGTCCGTTCTTGGGTTCTGTGAGTCTGCTGCTGTTTTGTTCCTTCAGTTTTTTTCTTTGTTCTTATACTCCACATATGAGTGAAATCATTTGATACTTGTCTTTTTTGGCTTGGCTTATTTCACTGAGCATAATACCCTCTAACTCCATCCGTGTTGTTGCAAATGGTAGGATTTGTTTTCTTCTTATGGCTGAATAATATTCCATTGTGTATATGTACCACTTCTTCTCTATCCATTCATCTACTGATGGACACTTAGGTTGCTTCCATTTCTTGGCTATTGTAAATAGTGCTGCAATAAACATAGGGGTGCATCTGTCTTTTTGAAACTGGTCTGCTGCATTCTTAGGGTAAATTCCTAGGAGTGGGATTCCTGGGTCAAATGGTATTTCTATTTTGAGTTTTTTGAGGAACCTCCATACTGCTTTTCACAATGGTTGAACTAATTTGCATTCCCTCCAGCAGTGTAGGAGGGTTCCCTTTTCTCCACATCCTCGCCAACATTTGTTGTTGTTTGTGTTTTGGATGTTGGCCATCCTCACTGGTGTGAGGTGATATCTCATTGTGGTTTTAATCTGCATTTCTCTGATGACCAGCGATGTAGAGCATCTTTTCATGTGCCTGTTGACCATCTGAATTTCTTCTTTAGAGAAGTGTCTATACATGTCCTCTGCCCATTTCTTAATTGGATTATTTGCTTTTTGTTTGTTAAGGTGCATGAGTTCTTTATATATTTTGGATGTCAACCCCTTCTCAGATGCATCATTTATGAATATATTTTCCCATACTGTAGGATGTCTTTTTGTTCTACTGATGGTGTCCTTTGCTGTACAGAAGCTTTTAAGCTTGATATAGTCCCAGTTGTTCATTTTTGCTTTTGTTTCCCTTGCCTGGGGAGATATGTTCATGAGGAAGTCACTCGTGTTTATGTCCAAGAGATTTTTGCCTATGTTTTTTTCTAAGAGTTTTGTGGTTTTATGACTTCATTCAGGTCTTTGATCCACCTTGAGTTTACCTTTGTGTATGGGGTTAGACAGTAGTCCAGTTTCATTCTCTTACATGTAGGTGTCCAGTTTTTCCAACACCAGCTGCTGAAGAGGCTGTCATCTCCTCATTGTATATCCAAGGCTCCTTTGTCAAATATTAATTGACTGTAAATGTTTGGGTTAATGTTTGAATTTTTTGTTCTGTTTCACTGGTCTGTGGGTCTGTTTTTGTGCCAGTACCAAATTGTCTTGATTACTGTGGCTTTGTAGTAGAGCTTGAAGTCAGGGAGCGTAATTCCCCCTGTTTGATTCCTCCTTCTCCGGATTGCTTTGGCTATTCAGGGTCTTTTCTGGTTCCATATGAATTTTAGAATCATTTGCTCCAGTTCATTGAAGAAAGCTTTTGGTAGTTTGATAGGGATTGCGTTGAATCCGTAGATTGCTTTAGGTAGTATAGCCATTTTAACAATATTTATTCTTCCTAGCGAAGAGCATGGGATGCATTTCCATTTGTTAGTGTCCTGTTTAATTTCTCCTAGTAGTGTCTTGTAGTTTTCAGAGTACAGGTCTTTCACTTCCTTCGTTAGGTTTATTCCTAGGTATTTTAATCTTTTTGATGCAATTGTGAATGGAATTGTTTTTTTGATTTCTCTTTCTGTTAGTTCATCGTTAGTGTATAGGAAAGCAACAGATTTCTGTGTGTTAATTTTGTATCCTGCAACTTTGTTGAATTCAGATATTAGTTCTAGTAGTTTTGGAGTGGAGTCTTTATGGTTTTTATGTACAGTATCATGTCATCTGCAAATGGTGACAATTTGACTTCTTCTTTACCAATCTGGATGCCTTGTATGTCTTTGTTTTGTCTGATTGCGCTGGCTAGGACCTCCAGTACTATGTTGAATAACAATGGAGAGAGTGGGCATCCCTGTCGTGTTCCCGATCTTAGATGAAAAGCTTTCAGCTTCTCGCTGTTACGTATGATGTTAGCTGTGGGTTTGTCATATATAGCCTTTTTGATGTTGAGGTACCTTCTGTCTATAGCCATTTTGTTGAGAGTTTTAATCATGAATGGATGCTGAATTTTGTCAAATGCTTTTTCAGCATCTTTGGAGATGATCATGTGGTTTTTGTTCTTCTTTTTGTTGATGTGATGGATGATATTGATGGAAGTTCGAATGTTGTAGCATCCTTACTCCCGTGGGATGAATCCCACTTGATCATGGTGTATGAGCCTATTGATGTATTTTTTAATTTGGTTTGCTAATATTTTGTTGAGTATTTTTGCATCTACGTTCATCAGGGTGGTCTGTAATTTTCTTTTTGGTGAGGTCTTTGCCCAGTTTTGGCATTAGAGTGATGCTGGCTTCATAGAAAGAGTTTGGAAGTATTCCCTCTTCTTCTATTTTTTGAATGACTTTAAGGAGAATGGGTGTTACTTCTTCTCTATATGTCTAGTAGAATTCAGAGGTGAATCCATCAGGTCCGGGGGTTTTGTTCTTGGGTAGTTTTTTGATTACCCATTCAATTTCGTTGCTGGTGATTGGTCTGTTTAGTTTTTCTGTGTCTTGTTGGTCCGTCTTGGAAGGTTGTATTTTTCTAAGAAGTCCATTTCTTGTAGGTTTTGCAACTTGTTTGCATATAGATGCTCATAATATTCTCTTATAATTCTCTGTATTTCTGTGGTGTCCATCATGATTTTTCCTTTCTCATTTCTGATTCTGTTTATGTGTGTAGATTCTCTTTTTCTCTTTATTAATCTGGCTAGGGGTTGATCTATTTTGTTTATTTTTTTAAAGAACCCGCTCTTGGTTTCATTGATTTTTTTCTATTGTTTTATTCTTCTCAATTTTATTTATTTCTTCTCTGATCTTTATTATGTCCCTCCTTCTGGTGACTTTGGGCCTCATTTGTTCTTCTTTTTCCAATTTCAATAAATGTGTCTTTAGACTTCATTTGGGAATTTTCTTCCCTCTTTAAATAGGCGTGGATTGCAATATAATTTCCTCTTAGAACTGCCTTTGCTGTGTCCCACAGAAGTTGTCGCTTTGTGTTGTTATTGTCATTAGTCTCCATATATTTGATTTCTGTTTTGATTTGGTCGTTCACCCATTGATTACTTAGGATAATGTTGTTAAGTCTCCATGTATTTGTGAGCCTTTTTGATTTCTTTCTGAAATTTATTTCTAGTTTTATACCTTTGTGATCTGAGAAGTTGGTTGGTAGAATTTCAATATTTTTGAATTTATTTAGGTTCTTTTTGTGGCCTAGTATGTGGTCTATTCTGGAAAATGTTCCATGTGTACTTGAGAAGAATGTGTATCCTGCTGCTTTTGGGTGCCGAGTTCTGTAGATATCTGTTACGTGCATCTGTTCTAGTGTGTTGTTCAGTGCCTCTGTGTCTTTACTTATTCTCTGTCTGGTTGATCTATCCTTTGGAGTGCGTGGTGTATTGAAGTCTCCTAAAATGAATGCATTGCTTTCTATTTCCTCCTTCAATTCTGTTAGTATTTGTTTTATAATGGTTGTATCTTCTTGTTGGACTGACCCCTTTACATTATGCAATATCCTTCTTTATCTCTTGCTACTTTCTTCATTTTGAAGTCTATTTTGTCTGATACAAGTACTGCAACACCTCCTTTTTCTCTTTGTTGTTTGCATGAAATATCTTTTTCCATCCCTTCACTTTTAGTCTGTGTATATCTTTGGGTTTGAGGTGAGTCTCTTGTAAGCAGCATATAGATGGGTCTTGCTTTTTTATGCACTCTTTTACTCTGTGTCTTTTGATTGGTGCATTCAGCCCATTTACATTTAGCGTAATTATTGATAGATCTGTACTTATTTGTATTGCTGGCTTTTGATTCGTGGTTACCAAAGGTTCAAGGGTTGCTTGTTTACTATCTAACAATCTAACTTAACTTTCTTGTTAAGTTATTGTGAACGTCGTCTGATGTTTCTTTATCTCTCCCTTCCTTTTCTTCTTCCTCCATTCTTTATATATTAGGTGTTTATTCTTTGCCTTTAGTTAGTATTTGGATGGTCTGCTTTCTTTGTAATGATTTTTTTTTCTCTGGTGACATCTTTTTAGCCTTAGGGGTGCTTCCCTCTAGAGCAGTCCGTTTAAGATATCCTGTACTGGTGGTTTATGAGAGGCAAACTCTCTCAACTTTTGCTTGTCTGCAAATTGTTTAATCCCTCTGTAATATTTAAATGATAATTGTGCTGGATACAACATTCTTGGTTTGAGGCCCTTTTGTTTCATTACGTTAAATATATCATGCCATTCTCTTCTGGCCTGTAAGGCTTCTTTTGAGATGTCTGATGATAGTCTGATGGGTTTTCCTTTGTAGGTGATCTTTTTTCTCTCTCTAGCTGCCTTTAATACTTTGTCTTTATCTTTGATCTTTGCCATCTGAATTATTATGTGTTTTGGTGTTGTCTTTCTTGGTTCCCTTGAGTTGGGAGATCTGTGGCTTTTGTGGACTGCGAGACTATTTCCTTCCCCAGCGTGGGAAAGTTTTCAGCAATTATTTCTTCAAAGACACTTTGTATCCCATGTTCTCTCTCTTCTTCCTCTGGTACTCCTATGATGCGAATATTGTTCCTTTTGGATTGGTCACACAGTTCTCTTAATATTCTTTCATTCCTAGTGATCCGTTCGTCTCTCTCTGCCTCAGCTTCTCTGTATTCCTGTTCTCTATTTTCTATTCCATTAGCAGTCTCTTGCACCTCATCCGGTCTGCTGTTAATCCTGTTGATGTCTTGTCTCATTTCTGCATAGTCTTTTCTCACTTCCCTCACTTCCTCCCTCAGCTCTTGCACATTTCTCTGTAGATCCGTCAGCATGGCTATCACTTTCATTCTGAATTCTTTTTCAGGAAGATTGTGCATGTCCATCCCTTCATATTCTCTCTCTGGTGTTGTCTAGGTCTGAAGCTTTGTCTGTACCAATCCTCTGTCTTTTCATGGCTATAGAATTGGTTGCTGGGAGTTGCCACGTATGTCAGCTGGGCTCTTTATGACTTTAAAAAGAAAAAAAAAGGAAGGCCAAGAAAATAATAATAATAATAATAAAGAGAAAAAGAAAGAAAGAAAAGAAAGAGAAGAAAAAACAACTAAAAAAAGAAAAAAAAAAAACCGCCCACTGGGAGTGGATTCTGTGCGGATGTTGTAGGTGGCGCTGTTGCTCCACTATTCCAGAGCCGTGGCCGTGCCGCTCCACAAGGCCCTTTATAGCTCTGGCCAGGTTGGGAACGAATGGGAGGCTGTTGAGCTCTGTGGGAGTCCTACGTGCGGCCACCCTTTCCCAGTCGCCAGCTAAGGGGTCCAAAGCTCCCCAGGACTCCCAGCCTGCTGGGCTGTGTGTGCCGGGGCGATGTGGTCCTATGCTGGGCTCCTGTCTCTTTAAGACCGCTAAAAAAATCGGGCGCTTTTCTTCTTCTTTTTTTTCCTCCCCGGAGCCTGCTGCAAGCACCCTGGCACGTTCCCCGCTCAGATCCTGCCCCTCTGTCTCTCCAATCTCCACTACACCGCATGCTGTGTGTCCGCGCTCCCCGCGCCCATCCCCAGGGCTGGTTATTTCCTGGGCCTGTACTTCCACTCCCTCCTGGCTCTGAATCCTCTCCTCCCGCCGTTGCACTGGGGTGGGGGAGCGCTTGGGTCCCGCCAGGTCGCGGCTCCGTATCTTACCTGCTTTGCCGGGTGCCAGGTCCTCTCAGGAGTAGCTGCCTGCCAGTGCACTGGGGTGGGGGAGTGCTCGGGTCCCACTGGGTTGTGGCTCCGTATCTTACCCACCTCGCCAGATGCCGAGTCCTCTCAGGTGAAGCTGCACGCTGTGCGCTTTCCTGTGTATTCTGGTCTCTCTTTTAGGAATAGTTGTATTTGCTATGTTTTCATGGATAAATATAATGTTGGGAGGAAATTTCTGCCGCTCTGTTCATGTCGCCATCTTCCTGGAAGTCCGGTAGGTTTTGATTACCAGTTCAATTTCATTGCTGGTAATTGGTTTCTTCATATTTTCTGTTTCTTTCTGGGTCACCCTTGGAATGTTGTATTTTTCTAGAAAGCTGTCCATTTCTTCTAAGTTATCCTGTTTGTTTCCATATACAATTCAATGATTTTTAATGAATGTTTACAGTTGTATAACCACCACAGTCATCATATAGTATATTTCCATTATCCTTCATAACAGTCTTTAGTAAATCCTCTATCCTTGAAACTCTGTCCATCACTCATCTGCTTTCCATATCTAATGTTTGCCTTCTTAATAATTTCATATGGATGGGACTATAGAGTATGAAGTCTTTTGTGTCTGACTTCTTTCATGTAATATAGTGCTGTTGACATTCACCTGTGGCTTGAATGGATGTACCGCAATTTACAAGTTGATAGTTGAGTTCTTTCCAGTTTTTGGCACTAGTGAATAATTTGTTATGAAGTAGTCCTTGTTTGGGCATATATTTTTCATTTCTCTTGGGTAATTTCTAGAAGTGAAATTGTTGGGTCACATAATAAATGTATACTCAATGAAACAAAAAAAAATGGTCAAGCTTTTTTCCAAAATGGCTAAAAGTGGAAGTGTCTGTTTTGCTTTTCCAATGGCATTATGTGAGAGTGTCAGTTGCTTCCCATCCTCTCTAAAACTTGGTATTTCTCAGTGCTTTAATGTAACCATTCTAGCAAACATCTGGTGGTACTTAAGTTTTAATATTCATCTTCTAGTTATTAATAATGTTAACATCCTTCATGTGCTTACTAGCCATGTAAATCTTTTCTTTAGTGAAGTGTCTGTTCAAGATCTTACCCATTTTTTTGACAGTTTATCTTCTTGTTGAGTTTAAGAATTCTTTATTCTAAATACAAGCCATTTATAAGACACATGTTTATATTTCCCCTAGTTTGTCTTGTCTTTCCATGTTCTTATCAGTGACGTTTGAAGAATAAAATATTTCAACTTTGATAAAGTTCAATTTATTCATTTGTTTCTCTTTAGAGTATATGCAATTTGTGTCCTATTTCAGAAATCTTTGTGTAACTCAAGGTCACTACTGTGTTTTTTATCCCCTAGAAGTTTTATAGTTTTATATTTTACATGACCCATTTTGAATTAATTTTTGCTTATGGTGTGAGGTAATGGTTGAAACATATACATCTGGCATATGAATATCCCAACTTAGTGGGGAAAAGAAAAATATTTTAACCAGATGAATAGCTCATAGGTGTTTAGGAGGATCAGGATAATGAGTTAGTCTGGCAAGGCCCATCCCCTGTGAAAAAACAAATGAGGAAGCACAAAGCAGTGTGTCAGAGCCTGGTGCTTCAGTCATACCCAAGGATATAAGTCCGGATGCATACCTCTCTGATGACATAGGTTACATTTTCCTTGATGTGTCCATCTACTTGCCCCTTGATTAGAATATGGCTTAAGTGTCTGAGCTTGAGAACATAATTTAACTATTTGTGCCTAAATTTCCCCATCAGTAATGGGGATCAAAACAGTATCTGCCTCATAGCATTCTTAAATGGATTAAACAAGGTAATGCTCACAAAGCACTCAAATATTAGACATTAGTATGTGCACCTGTTCCTTCCCAGTGAGTGTCCTAAGCAGTAGCTCACTTAAACAGGAACAGTTTTCATAAGCTCATTCAATATTATGTTCTTACCTCTTCTGTTTTTTGAGAAAAAGAGTATTAGCCCAAACATCCAGTTACTTTCCTGTGATTAACAATTCTGAAAAGGGTTCTTCTAACTCAATAGTTCACAAAGCCATCAAAAATGATTAATTGAGAATGACTGAGCTCACATCATGAAATTCTGTTCAGATTACTAAGCAGTTCAGTTAAACATAAACAGTTAAAAATGGTATCCAGATAAATTTACATCCCTCCCCCATATTTATTACTAATTAATTTTCCAGGGGTTTTGAAAAAACACCCTGCCATGGCTGTTAAAGATATTTTCCTTCTAATTTTCATCCATATGCCTTTTATCACTGTCCTTGGTTTCTGCTGGCCATTGATCCACTTCTGTATTCCGTGCTGGGCCTATACCTTCTGATGTAATCAGCTTCAAGGCAGTCTTGTCACAGTCTTGATTTAAGACTGATATACTCATCACAGAAATTTCTAAGACCCTCTCCGTATTTCTATGTGCCTAACAATTCTCTTCTCATTTGCTTTTACAAATAGTTAGCTTCCCCTAGTTTTGCAAACTTGTTGACTGTAGCTGCCTGTTATAAACTGTCTCCTTTATATATCACTGTACAGCGAGAGGCTTTACAGAACTTCCTGGACAGGACCAGCTACATAATTTGTGGCACTAAGTGTAAAATAAATATGTTCTTTGCTCAAAAATTATTAAAACTTTAAAGATAGTGACAGCACAATATTATACCCAGAGAAGCCTTCTAAACATGGGCTCTGGACAACCACACAAGTTACACACCATGAAGTCAGCCCTGCTCCTGGACTTTGGTGAGCATGAATGAACACCCACATGGGTGCTCCTTGAAAGTGTCTCTCCTATTGCTTAGAAAACAGTTTACTCAACTCCATCATTACTTTTTCTGCTGTTAATTCATGTTCCATCTTCTGCCATATTCCCAGTCTCAGTGGTGGCACTTTAGTTGAATATTCACTTTTTGCTTTAATGGTTTTGTGGTTTAGCCCTTTTAAACACATGTGTTTGTTTTCTGATTACAAGACGAGATAAAGTTAGCTTTATGCCACCACTGATATCTATTTGTTGAATGTCAATCTGTGCATATTCTTGTGCTTCGCAGTAAGGAAAGCTACAGGGGCACAGTCCCTATGCTGCTATGGTTACTTTTGTGCATTAGGCTCTCTCTCCTTCCTGATTTGAATTACTTATCCACTGTATAGCATTCCTCAATTTCCCATCAGTAAAAATGGAGATAGTAAGACAGGTCTGTTGTCATTACAGTGAGAATACAATATATTTAGGAAATTTGAACAGTACTTGATACATAATAAATGCTCAAAAAATTTAAGTTATTGCCCTTGCTTCAATATCTAGACCAGGAAAAACACATAGTATTCCTTCTCTTGGCTTTCAGGCTCAGCATTTGAATCAATATAGGATTTCTGTGCCAGTACAAGCTGAAGTTTGCTTGTCAGACATAAATTAATAATTATCAACTCTGACTATACTTCAGAATTAGAATCTATAAAAACATATATCCATTGATTTGGAATGTTTTGGCAAGGGGCATGGTGTAAATATGTATGCCTGTGTGTATGGGAGATGGTAGAAAGAAACTGGGCATGCGTTCCTTCCTCTCTCCCTCCCTCCCTTCTCTCTTCCTTCCTTCCTTCCTCCCTCCCTCCTTCCCTCCTTCCTTCCTTCCTCCCCCCCTCCCCTCTTCGTTCGTTCATTCGTTCCTCCCTCCCTCCCTCCCTCCCTTCCTTTTCCTCTTCTTCCCTTATATTACCTATCACTCATCCATCTTGGTGGTGGAAGATGATGTAACTGAGGTTGGCCTTAGGAATTTATTAGCTCCACAGTATACTGAAGGAAAGAGACAACAAAATAGGACATATTAAAATCTAATTATCTGTGGGAACATAAAGAAGGGATACAAACTCTAATCTGGGCTGAGGGGAATCTCTGGAAGCCCTTTCAGAGGAGGTGACTTCTGAGAAAGACTTAAGGGATGAATTAGAATCAACCAGGAGAAAAGGGTGTTCTGGTAGAAGGAATAGCATGTACAATGTGGACTTATGCTCTTTGAAGTTCCAAAGGAAGTTTTGGTGCAGAGCTAGGGTTGAAAAATTCTGAATAGAATTCCTTATTAACTCAGACAATCCGAATAGGGAGGCAGGGAGACCAGACGTATGCTGATCTCCTGAGCTTGGGCTGGGGTTGGACCCGTGCCTGAATCCCACTTCCTCGGTCCATTTTGGTGACTTTTGTCTTTAGTCCTGGGCCTTACATGGGGACTGAGCCAGCCAATGTGGCTTCTAGATTTTGTGATCATGACAACCGTCAGAGGAGCCCATCAGTTTCTGGGACTATACTGAAATACTGAGTTTGTCTTCCTGAGTCTGATTAATGGTTTTCTCATCAAAAGTTACAAGTTGGCCATTTAACAGTTATTTTACTTCCCTTCTCTAGGTCAGTTCCTTGTCTCTTTTTCCTCAGTCTGATCTTGTAAGGAAATAATCTGAGATACTTAGTTTAGGTGGATTGTTCTAGGTCATGTTAGCTTAAAATTAAAGCCTTTTTCAGAACAGCAAGTTCTGATGCCAAGATCGTATTGCTTTCTGCTCTGTTACAATAAAATTTAAAGACATTCATAATTTAGTTTGTCTTTTGTACTACTCTCAATTCTTATTCCATTTCTTCCCCATGAACAGAAAAAAAAATATGTGGGCAAGAGGAGAGTTCTGGTTATCATGTAACTTCTCCCCAAAGATGGTCCCTGCAATTTCTTTACTCTGCACTGTATGGCTCCCCCACTCCTCACGGGAAGAAATATAGTACTCTCCCCCCCTTTGAATCTGCATTGCTCTTGTAACTGCTTTAACAAACAGAATGGCCTGGGACTTCTGAGCCCAGGCCTGAAAAGGACTAACAGCTTCCATTCTTTCCTTCTGGAACATTCATTTTTGTGATGTTCCTTTTGAAAACCCAGTTGGCATGCCCTAAGCAGCCTGAGGTCTGAGGTGCTTTGGGCTACAGCTCAAGAGCAGCTCCCAGTGGACAGCCAGTACCATCTTCCAGCCCGAGAGGGAGCGATCTTGGATGTGCCAGTATAGTCCAGCCCCCAGACATCTGCAGACCCAGCCCAATACTGTCGAACAGAACTGTCCATCTGATTCCAATCAACCTGCAGAAATATGAGAGATATTAACATGGCCAGTATTATAAGCCACTAAATTTTGAGATGTTTATCGAGCAGCAGTGGATAGCTGAAAACGTTACCTCTGTAACAAGGCTTATATCTTCTGTCTGTATTTTGAATAATGAAAGCAATTTGTGAAAAGTAATGAATTCCATGTGATTTCCTGGACAGACTGGCTTATTATATTAAAGTAACAATGATCTCTGCTACAATAAAATATTTCTAAAAAGTACTTTTAATGACCAGAAATCTGTGAGTACTTTTAATGGGCAGTTATCCTGAGCAAAGTCAAGTGAAAATGACAGTGGAGTTTAAAAAGGCTCATTAATTTGGGAACAGTACATGATCTAAAAGCAAAGGAACTTGGATCAGCTTGGTGAATATATATCCTCTTGTGCTTTTTTAAAAAGCATACTCATGGTTTGACATTTGAGGCTTAATTCTGAGCTGAAGTGTCTAAAGAAATTAGCTTTTTATGGACTAAGACACAGAAGAGGAGCAGAGTACTAGGGACTAGGAAACATCAGGAGGTATTTCCTCCTGGGAGATTCTGCAGCTAACACTTAACATTAGGGAAATAGAAAAGCAGTACTATTTCAGAAATACGTTTTTCTAAAAAATTGTGATGTACATATTTTCTAAATAAGAAACTGGGACATCTAGTTGACAAACATAGATGAAATTATGGAGCCAGAAGGATGGAATCATCAGGGGAAAAAATCATAAATGCACAGCCACAGACATGATAGTGCAGGTGATGATAAAAAATAGTTATATAAAGGTAAATAGTGATTATTATGATTATTATGTGTCAAGTATTATCCTAAGTGTCAGGCATTAACTCCTTCACTACTTAAGAAAACACTATGACATCCTATGTTAATCCTTATTTTGCAAATGGGGAAATTGAGGCACAAACCTAGGTGGCAGAGCAAGCTGTGAGGCCAGTCTTATTCTAGAGTCCATACTCTTTACCATTATACTATGCTGCTTGTAAGTAGAGTGTACAGGTTAAGTATAAAATGAGGAAGGCTGTATTTCTTAAGTAATGGGAAGGAGTGATCATGGCTGATACAAGCTGATCATATGTAAAATATTTTTGGAACTTTATTAAGCAGAAACTCAGAAACCACCTGCCTGACTCTTATCTCCTCTGGAGACATTGATGACAAACTTGGAGTTGCTATTCAGTAAGAAGTCCACATTGCAAGCTCCCTGTTTACCTAGGGATGCTCAGCAAGGAAAATGGTGAAAGAGAATTGCCACCATTCCTAAAGAACTGGCTTAAAGTAGGTCCACATTCATGACCCCATCAGCTCAAGATCCCGTGGGGAACATTAGCCTGGTTTGCATGGCAAGACTTTCTTTGTGAAAGTCCAATACTTGTTTCCTTTGTTGTATGCACTTGATGTGCATCAAAGATGAGGAACAGATGAGGCAGTAATCTGGGTGCCCCATAACAAACTTCAGCTCACCCTGGTTGTTAAGGACAACACAAAGATCTTCTTGACTATTTCTGTGCAAATGACAGCAGGTTGCTTGCATACACCAGGACAAAAAGGAGAATACAGTCTACTGTAAATACCACCTAATTCAGCAACTGGCTTGATATTTTAGGCAGAAATTAATTTTTAACCTATTAATTTTTTGAGTGTTTGGAAATACATGTCATTCCTTCACTCTGAGGACACTATGCCATTAGCCGGTCTTAATACAGTGAGCCTTATTGAGTACTCCCCCAAAACTTGGACATGAGGAAGTTAACACTACTATTCAAAGTCAAGTATAACATCAACACAGGAAGGATCTGAACAAGCAAATCCAAACTCATCTGACATAAACAGGACTGTTCCCAGGCCAATCAACCTTGTATTAACAAGAAAGAAAATATTAAAATATATATGGAAGAGAGTCTCTCTCTCTCTCTCCTTTTTTAATTGAAGGGGAGTTAGTCACCTTGGAGGCATAGAAAAAAGTGGAGAGTTGAGTAAAGTTGGACGTAGCTGTATGTAAAATATAAGGAAAGGGGGATTTTCAAGTACTGCAGTAGGAGTACCTCTTGGCCAATGACAAGCCCATCTTTGGTTTGGTGTAAGGATTGGAGTAAGTGAATATGCAGTGTTTCTGATCCTCATTAGTAGCATTATCCCTGATGGAAACTCTACGTGGGACTTTATTAGACTGGGGCGTTACAGAACCATAACCCTCCTTGTTCTGACTCTGTTATAGGTAAGTAAACATCTGGTTATGATTTGAATTTCTTTGTAAGTCTGCCAGGAAAAGTGTTAAACTGAGGACCCAGAGGCCAAATACACACCAAAAACCATTTTCTTATGTAATTAAAATAAGTGTTTTTAAATAGTTGCAAACAAAAATCATGAAAGTAGTTTGTAATCGACCTTGGTTCCTCTTTGAAAATAGAAACTTTTTATAAGATTAGATTCAAATTTGTAGATGATGGCAAATGAATAGAGATGAATAGCAACTGCTTTCTGTAAATAGGACATTTATATTCTACTTTACCAGAATCTTCACTACCCTTGTAGATACTCCTTGGATTACCACTACTCCAGCTATTTCACCAACTTAACTGCCAGCAACTCTAGGATTTTTGAGTTTTTATCTTCTGAGCCTAGAAGGAAATTCTCCGATTATATAAGAATAAATTGGTATCTATGATAATTCCTCATTCTAATGAAGAAATTGATGTATGTACAGCTTCTTATGCAGTTTGGCTGTGAATACTGACCTGAATCTTAGTGTCCACAGAATTTTGTATTTCTCATTGTTAAATTATGAATTGTCATCCTTGTCACTACTTAAGACTTAGATACCTTTGATTTAATGAGATTACACCTCTAAATTTGTCCCTGAGAATAGAAAGAGAAAGGCTGACTTATCTAGGAAAAACATCAAATCCCAGAACATGGAAAATAAGACACTCTTAGATGAAGGTCACCTGCCTTCTCCTAGATAATGCAAGTGCCACTTTCTGATTTTTTGTACAGCAAAAGAACATTGAACTAAGTCCCTAGAAATCTGGTTCTGTGTAGTTAGGTCATTGGCTCTGTGGCCATGAATTAAGACCATAATTTACATTGACTTTAACTTCTTCATAAATTACATAAATGCACGAAAATATCTCTGACTTTCTATTCTGCTCTGGCATTATATAACTCAGCCACACTTACTCTAACCTTCTTGAGGTCATATGTACATTGTCTATATGATTTTGGGGTGACTTAAATCCTGTATGTGAAGGATTTCATGAAGCACAAATTTCTGTGTTGCTGCCATCTTAGCATCTATATTTATATGCAAACACAGAAGGTTAGATTTGGGGAGTATTTCAGTAACATTTGGATATCTTATGACTTTTATAAACTGTTTTTAATCATTATCACAGAATTTGAATAAAAACAACCAAATAAGCACATCAGAATGTGTTGACTTGAACAAAAATAGCAGGCAGCTGGGGACACAGGCACAGTATGCAAAATGAGCCCGCATATATCACACTTTACATATTTATCACTGTGAGAGGCCAAAATAGGCTGGATATGGATGGAGCCATGTGTGGTGTGTGCTAAGAGGGGCAGCAATATTGGCAGTTAATGGAGTGTCAATGGGAGGAAAGCTGTCTCAATGGTTTATTTGTATTGGACAAAAGGACAAAGAGCCAGGAAACGTAGTTTTCTTTTTGCCAAATCAAGTTATCTAGGAGAGTAAGTCATCCATTTACTTTGGACATGCAGCATATGTTCCTGTTTATTCAAGAGCCAACCCAATAACACTAGGATAGAGTCATCTTCATTTATGTACAAGTTAAATCTAGAAAGCAGCAGCGATGTTTTCTGTATAATTACTTTAAGGGTTATAGATGAAGGTGATACATTTGACCAGCAAATTGCTCTGAACTAAAACGAGTGGAAAAGAGACTCTAAAGGTTTAGAATATCTATACAGGATATATAATAATTTGCAGGCGAGGATGGCAGAGGAACTCAGGGAAACATAAAAGTCTCTTAACTCAAATGAGACATGACTTTGGGAGGTGGTGGGGTGGTGGCAGCCACAGAAGGAAGAATGAAGCAAGAAACAAAGCATCTGTTAAGCACAAATGGCATGAGGTATCCACATATACAGGCACTTAGTTTCTGTATATTCAGCAGAATTGAAAGGAATAGAATATAGAATATAGAGGAATAAATAGGAAGGAATTATGGTTCCTTCCTTAGCACTATAAGTGAGGAAGACAAAGCATATACCACTGTTTTAAGTTTTAAATAATGTAATAATGTAAATATCATAGGAAAATGAAGAGGAGAACGTAAAAGAGCTGTCCCTATGGGACACAGGATTACTGGTCTCACTCTCCTCTTTCTTCCCCTCCCATCTCTGCCAGGGCTCCCCTTTGGCCAAACTTAACTGGCAAAGTAGAGGTCGAGGAGCCTGGTAATGTTGCCCATAAGCCATCTGGGCAGAGGTCAGGGTGGAAAGTAGATGTGGAAAGACAGGCAAAGAGTATCTCTTTCCTAAAAAGAGAACTTAACTTGACTTGAAAGATGAGCATGTTAAGTGCAAAAGATAAGGATAAGCAAATGTATATGGAATGAAAAAAATGACTAGAAGTCTACCAAAACAGAAATTATGTGGCATGGAGAGGCCAAAATAGGCTGGATATGGCTATGGATGGAGCCATGTTGTGGTGTGTCCTGAGAGGGGCAGGGTCTAGACTTCCTAGAGGAGGCAGCACCTGGCACTTCTTCAACAGAGGTGTGCCAAGACAGTAAAAATGAAAGAGGAAGGGGCAAGTCTAAGGGACTTATTTCTATCTAGATATCAGGAATAAATAAATGAAATAATGTTCACAAAAATTTAGTTTTGAACAGCCATTCAGGTAAAATGAAAACTACTAATAGTCAAATGAATAAAAATGTAAATTTGTTGGACTAAAAATGTAAATTTATGTAAGTTTTTGTTTACAGACTCATACTTTCTTTGATTTGCCAGACTGCAAGCAGGCAAGCCTATAAACATTTTAATCTAGAATAATTATATTATGCTGAAGTATGAGCCTAAAATGAAAACAATGTGATAGCAGAAATAATCATGCCAAAATAGTCATTAGCCCTTTGGAGATCTGTTCGTGGACCGGTAATCAGCAAGGGCTCCAGATTTGGCATGGGTAAGCTATTCACACATCTCTACTTTGTAGGGTTTGAATACTTTGTAGGGAAGTTAATATGAGATTCATGTAGTCCTTCATCCTGATTTGATTTCAAACACACAGAAATTGTAGTATTTTGTAACTGTGAGAGATTTCAAATGAAGATAAGCATATGTAATAAGAAACGTTGGCATTTATGCCATAGTGTAGAAAAAAATAAAAATATGACAGAGCTTAAAATGAACACTGCTTGAGTCACACCCGTTCATTTAAGCACGTCTGACCTATTGTCAATATATTAATTCAGAGGGGAAAAGAAGCAATAAATATTTTGTGATTGCTAATACAGAGTGGGATATTTGACAGATATATGACTGATTATGTTCAATGACACTTTAATATTACATTTTATAGTAAAGCCTGGTTTGCATGGCAAGATGTTAACCATAAATTTCCTAACTGCACTTCCACACATTTAGAATGTAGAGACAATTGATGTTAACAGAGATGACCCTGAAGTGTCTACTAAGTTTAAAAAGTAAAAATATGGAGGATATTACATTTGAATATGTATACTTTGTGTTGTATCTTTCCTGATACTTTGCAACTTACCAGTGCAGTTAAGAGTATTGTAATGATTAATCAGGATAAAGAGTAGAAGTGCAATTCTTGTTCAAACCTTACCTAACAAACACAATTGGCTATTCATACTTTTAGGGTTTAACACTTATGCAGGACCTTCTAAAAACTATGTGCCTCAGGGGCATGAACATTTACAAAAAACTCTGAAAAATATTAATTGTGGGACACAGGAGACTTGCTGCCTGTGTGCTGACAAGGCAGCTGCGTCGGGACCTTTTTCACTGAGCCTACTATTCTCGGAATCAGCTACTTCCTCCTGCTGCGGTTCACCTCCATCTTGTTGTTTACTTCTTCTTGGTCAGTTTCCCGCCACTAGTTCCCGCCAGGTGTCCCCACTCCGGTCAGTTGCTTACGTCAGAGACTACTGCGCATGTGCACAACTCGATGTGGGATTGGACCTTGTAGATTGCCTCATTATCATAGCTCCCCCGCCTCCTAAACAGGACAGAGATAAATATCGGAGCTCCTGCTGAATAAAGGTGCTATCTCTTCTCTTCCACAAAACCGCGATTGTGTTCTTCTTCAAGCGACAAGCCTTCCGTCCGGGGCCGGGGTACACGGGTCGGCGCGGGCGCTGACAATTAATATAAGGCTACTCACATTCATTCACTCAGATTTTTGAGAATCTAGAAACTGCAAGTTAGAGTGTTAAAAAATACAAATATGTTTTCAGCACTCATGGATATTGCAAGCTAGCAGGTCTCACTTTTAATAAATAAACATAAATTATTAATTTACTGTTGTAATAAGTGCTAAAATGATCAGTATGGATGCTAAGAAAAAATAGCAATGGCAGACCTGTTTAAATTAGGTAGGATAGAGGATGTTAAACTCTGTTAGCATTAGCTTCGTTATTAACACCTCTCTAGTAGAAATCAACACTTAAACAAGGAACATGGCACTAGCTATAGAGCAAATAAACAACCACTAATCAACATCTCCTTCCCAATCAACTTAAATTTCATCTCAAAGGACTTCCTGTGGCCGCAGGAACCAATGAAAGGAAAGAATAGGGAAGGTCTTTTATGTGAGGGGAATCTAACTTTTCACAATGACCCCTAAGAAATAGTCACCTCCTACCTTTATCAAGAGTTTGAGGCTGTAAAAGAAAATGGGTCTTAAGTCGTCCTATTCCATGGTTATTAAAGATAAATGCAGTCTGCTAAAAATCTATGTCTTTAATGATTGATTCTACCTCTGTTGTTTGTCTTGTTAGAGAAGGAAGAAAAATAGACAGATGGTAGACTGAGTGTGCGGCAAGAGCCCTACACCCAAGCTGACTGGGTCAAGACCAGGAAAGGAAGTGTAAGGGACTCAGGGGTTTAGAAACAAAATTTCATTGCCAAAAAGTAAATGAGGCCAAAATAAAAGGCTTGGGACTCATTAGCAGAGTACTAGAACATCATCTTGTTCATAACACTCAATTATCAAAATTGTGATTGGATTATTTGGAAGCTTGAAAAATTAGTAATGCTGTGTTGCATATATGTATGTATGTTTGTGTGTGTAATGCACACAAAGAAGACATGCAATTTGAAATAATGTATTCAAAAGTGGAAATTATAGGAATAAAAGGAAAAAACAAATCAAAGAGGAAACATCCAAATAGCTTCAGGCAAGGGAAATGCTATCAAATAAGCGACCACTCCCACCACCAGCTGGGTAATAAAACAGCGCAGGTCAGAAAGAGGTCACCCAAGACACTGCCTGGCTGGCCTGAGCCTTGATCGTCCCACAGGCCTCATCTCATTCTGGGCTTAGGTTTTCCTGCAAATCATGGTAATTGGGAATCAGCTCACACAGCTGTGAACCACAGCTCACAGATACAGAGGGACAAATCTGAAGTTGACCATCTCTGCTAGAGAGAGAAGGGAAGTGACTTGTTTACGTACCATTTCATCACACTACCCAAGAGGCACTAGCCCTGGTTTATGTTCCATTAAGGGTGGAGTGATGTGATTTTAAAGCGAGTAGAAAATTGTCCTGTTATTAGAATTAGGGAATTTGGATTCAATTCTAAGTTAAAAATCATGAAATGTTAGTGCTATGAGGAAATGAGATATAATTGAATCCAATTTTCTCCCTTTATAGGTGAGAGTCCTTTGACCTACAGATGTTAAACAATTTGCTTAGTTAATGGAAGCATCTTGACCAGCATCACCAGTAGCCTGCATTGCTACTTTTATGCTGTTATTTCTACTCTGGGGAAAAATAACCCTGGGAACTTGTGGCTCATGCCAATCAACTCTAGCAATCTTTTTTTTCTCCGTGCCCATTCTTTATGATCAAGGCTTTCTTTCATCCACTGAGAACTCAGTCACAGGGTTTGTCATTTTTGTTTGGCCATCCTCATTTCTGTTCTTCCACGTTAATGCAATTTGCTAAATTCAGATTTTACATCTTTTACTCTATTTGTCTTCAGTTTATTTCAGCGACCAACTGCCCTGATCTCATCCAGAATCATTCTGTTGCCCAGAAGTACATCACATCTTAAGTCATAAAGTCTAATATGCTAAGCTCTGATTATAACTCCTGTTTTTTAGATCACCTGTAACCATCCCAACTACAGTCATGTACAGGGTAAGCTGTTAAGAAGATAGACCCCAAATCCAAAGGTGCTTCTTCATCTAGCAGTTTGGAAGCAGATGGTCCCAGGTAGCAGATGGTTCTATTCTAGAAGGTTATCAAGAGACCAAGTTCCTTCTATCTTATAAGTCTTCCACATTTAGGGTGCTGTCTTTGTTCACATATTTGAAACTGGTTTACTACTATCACACATATTTTCTGGCACTTGGAAAGAAGAGAGAATGAAGGACTAGCAGCTTTCTGATTGAAGCATGTGAACCAAAAGTTGCACATATTCCTTACAGCCACATCCTATTGTCTACACCTTGGTCATATGGTCATACTTAGTGTCTTAGTCCATTTGGGATGCTATAGCAAAATACCATAGATTTGGTGGCTTATAAACAGAATTTTACTTCTCAGATTTCTGGAGGCTGGGAAGTTCAAGTTCTTGTTTCCAGTAGATTTGGTGTCTGGTGATAGCCTACTTCCTGGTTCACAGATAGCAGTTTTCTTGCTGTGCTCTCACGTGGTGGAAGGGGCCAGGGAGCTCTCTGGGATTTCTTTTATGAGGGTACTAACACCATTCATAAAGGTTCCATCCTCACGGGCTAAGCACCTGTCAAAGGCTCCAATTCCAAGAAACATCACAGTGGGGATTAGGTTTCAACCTACAAATTTTGAAGGAACATAAATATTCAGTGTACAGTACCTATAGAAGGAATGTGAGGAAATGTAGTTCTTAGCTAAGCAATCTTGTGTGTACCCCAAAATTGGGATGTTCTGTTTCTGAAAGGGAAAAGATGGTATGGCTTGGGCAATACAATTAGTTGTTTCTGCTGCTACTCTGATTGTACTTCTGTTCACTGACTTCATTGGAATCTGCAGCTCCTTGATATAACATTTATAGCCAAGTCAGTCCCTTTCTGGATGTACTTCCTTTCTTCCAAATAAGGATCCAATGGTACAAAAGCTTAATACATATCACCAATTCTTTAAAAAACTTATCTCAGTTACCTTCTGCATTTCTACCCTCTACCCTAGTTCATTATTGTGTGCCTCTAGAGTAGTCTAGTGATTCTGGAGAAAAATCACACACTGCTTTCCTTACGTGTTGAAATACTTTGGTGGTTTCTAATCCAAAGGAGAAACTGAATTAAAACTCCAACTGAGTCTGTTAAACTGTAAGCCTGTCTAGAGCAAGAGTTTATCTTTTTTTATGTCCATTACCTCGTTGTCTGGCTGTGAATCAATTTTAAAAATTGTTTTTTACATGACAATATGAATACTAGTAGCTTTCCAACCTTACATGTTTATTAACATTTTACATTAGCCTTTTATCTTTTCTGTTTTAGAGGTGACATTGCCCTATTTTTAGGCTAACATCATCATTATAGTTTTAATATATGTGCTATTGATTCTGCATTGGACAATATTTATGTATAATCACTTTGTTAAAGTGGTAGTGAGCATAGACTTTGTACTAGATTACTTGGTTTGACTAAGTCTGCAACTCTTTCTGGCTGTGCAGCTGTAAGCAAGCTATTTAATTTCTCTATGCTTCAATTTTTCTGTGCCCAGCTTTATAAAAATATATTATTTTAATTATTAAAACATAAAATAGTATAAATAACTTTTAGCCTCAAAATAACGTTTCATAAGATTAGCTCAAGAAGACATTTTCAAATATTCTTTTTACTTGTATTTTCTATAGTTCCTTAGAAACCAGCAGAAACTTCAATTAGGCATTAGTGAGTTACCAACTTGAAGACCCTTTTTGTGTGGGTCAAATATGTCAAAGGATTAAGGAATATTGAAAACACTGATTAAAATATGGAGAATCTCAACTGAGAAAAAAACATAAAGTCACAATTCTTTTATAACTTAAGGATGAGGTTTTGTATTACATGTGTGTTTTATATAAAAATATTGTAATAGCAATGGAGATTCAAAATACTAAGTGGAATTAGTACAAAACAAAATTCTAAGTGGAACTGCTTAGAATTGGTACTCTTAAAGTAAGCAAAATATATTTTTCTTCATTCAAATTCATTCTGTTCACATGGTATGAAATTTATACATCAGTAATCATAACATAGATGTGATTTTCTCGTTTTCTAAAATTTAAGATTTTATCAAGAACGTTTTTCTATTGTTGTATGAAGGAAGAAATCTTTGCAAATACAGAAGTCTTTGAAAAACCACAGCCTTGCTATTATTAAAAACAAAGAAACTGCTGGTACTCAGTTTTGTTTAACCAGTCCTAGTACAATGGTGTCTGCTGCCTGTGGCCATTTAGGCCAGCTGGTTACAGAATCATATTCCTAGGTACAGGCTGACTGGAGGAGTTCCAGTTCTTTCAAGGCCTGGAAGCCTCACACAGATCCACAGCTGACTCCCTCTCTGGCCACTCAGAAGGCTTAAGTTCTCACAGGACAGTGCTGTGCTGGGTTTTCCAAGGGAACGGTGCAGAGAGGTTTGCAGTGTGGTGACAAAATGCAATAAACTCCCTCTTTGAGAACAGAATATGAAATCACAATGCTGAATCTAGCTTTAAGTGGAGATTTAGCCTAACTTCTGGGAAAATTATAAGGTAATCAATCAGACTTACCGTTTATCCCAGACAGTGGCAGGGAATTGCCTCTGAATGTTTACCATAGTTGAAATAGGATTAACTGGATAAACAGCACAGGTCCAAGGTCAAATTGCAGATTACTATTCTCTTTCTCGTGCAGCTTCACACTGTGCTCTTTCGTTTGCTCACAACAAAGGTCTGAGGAAACTGGAGCTTTCTCTAATATATTTAGAGTCTGTCCTTTTCTTTTTTATAAAAATACAGATCCCAACCTCTCTGTTTATATGGACTTCACGTTTCAGGAAGTAGTTTAAGAAAATGACACCAAGTCACAAACCAAGAAAAGTTAGGAAGGTGGTTATGAACTCAAAACTTTGTTGTTACACTGTTATAGGTGACCATGTAATACACTTAGTAATTTGTTTTCTTTTCCTTTCACCTCTCCTTTCTCTGGTGGGTTCTTTGTATCAAATTCTAGGAAAAATTGTCAAATTCTATTTGAAACAGTATGCTCTTTTTGCATCTTCTATGCAATGGCTTTAAAAATGCTTCTGAGAATCCGACAAGGGGTTAAACATCCAAAATATATAAAGAACTCACACTTCAACACCCAAAAAGCAAATAACCCTATTAAAAAATGGGCATAGGATATGAACAGACAATTCTCCAAAGAAGAAATTCAGATGGCCAACAGGCACATGAAAAGATGCTCCACATCGCTAACTATCAGGGAAATGCAAATTAAAACCACAATGAGGTATTACCTCACACCAGTTAGGATGGCCAACATAGAAAAGAATAGGAACAACAAATGCTGGTGAGGATGTGGAGAATGGGGAATGTAAAATAGTTCAACCACTGTGGAAAGCAGTATGGGGGTTCCTCAAAAAACTAAAAATAGAAATACCATTTGACCCAGGAGTCCCCACTCCTAGGAATTTACTCTAAGAATGCAGGATTCCGGTTTCAAAAAGACATATGCACCCCTATGTTTATCGCAGCACTATTTATAATAGCCAAGAAATGGAAGCAACCTAAGTGTCCATCAGTAGATGAATGGATAAAGAAGATGTGGCACACATACACAATGGAATATTATTCAGCCATAAGAAGAAAACAAATCCTACCATTTGCAACAACATGGATGGAGCTAGAGGGTATTATGCTCAGTGAAATAAGCCAGGCAGATAAAGACAAGTACCAAATGATTTCACTCATCTGTGGGAGCATAAGAACAAAAACTGAAGGAACAAAACAGCCACAGACTCACAGAACCCAAGAATGGACTAACAGTTACCAAAGGGAAAGGGACTGGGGAGGGTGTGTGGGAAGGAAGGGAGAAGGGAAATAAGGGGCATTACAATTAGCACACATAACATAGAGGGGGTCACGGGAAGGGCAGGATAGCACAGAGAAGACAAGCAGTGACTCTATAGCATCTTTCTATGCTGATGGACAGTGACTGTAATGAGGTATGTGGTGGGGACTTGATAATGGGGGGAATCTAGTAACCACAGTGTTGCTCATGTGATTGTATATTAGTGATACCAAAACCAAAAAAAAAGTGAAAAAATATATTACATTAAATAGTTCTAAGATTAAAAAAATAAATGCTTCTGAGAGTTTCTAACCCTAAACTGAAACTGGAGCTTTGTTTATCTTTGACACTGTTGGAAAAACACAATCTGTTCTTTGGAGGGCCAAATACATAATCTAAAAGAGTACCAGAATGGAAAGCCATTGCAGCCTCAGGTGCTGGGGATTGATAGCTTGAGGAAATAGAGTGTTTTTGTCTTGTTTTAATCTGGATGAGAGCCTTAAAAAAAAAATCTGGACTTACTTCTTTCAGGCCCTATCTCTAGGAACCTATGCTAGTTGGTGTAGTTGCTTTGAAATAAAAAGATGAAACAAAGTACAAGCACTATTTTCTGCATCTATATAAATATACAAATAGAGATATATTATTTAAATAATTCATTCAACTAATAACGGAGAAATGTTTCCATTTCATTAGAAACGGAAATAGGCCTGTTATATAGGACTTAGAGCTTTCTTTCCTAAAATGTCTCCTGTGGCCAGGAACAAGATAACCAAACAACCATATTTCCAAAGAGTTTGAAAAGATGAGGCTCCAAGGCCTTCACACTGGAATTCAGTAGCGCACAGTATGACACTGCCTTAGGAAAAGAATGCAGAAATTGAGAACTATCTTCAAGTTGTCCTTGGTCTTTCAAGAAAGTATGGGAAGATTCCTTTGAATGGCAAAACGAGAGAAAGCATTTGATATAGCACCTCACAATGTTGTAAATATAAATCAAATTGACCTAGAAGATAGGAGAGCTGCATGAACTAAAAAAGTAGCTTAAAAATGCCAGTAAAAATAGAGATGTTATATAAGTGGACTTGAGAGGCTCCCAATCAGGGAAGATAAAATACAGAGAGAAATCACCTAGGATGATTAGGAAGATGAAGGCAGAGATTGATGATATTATTAAGGTTGTCAGCGTGAACAGTCTTGCTAAGAAAGCTTTGGAACAAGTCGGGATATAAAAAAAATAAAATATAAGCGCGGCAAGCTCAGAAAGACCTCCAGGTGATTCTAATAAAAAATTATTTAACATACCACCAAACAAAAATAAATTAGGAAAGGGACAATGAAGGAAATAAAAAGAAAGGAAAAGCAACTTATTTATGGACACAGAAATGACCTGAAGATGCAAATGTCTGTTGCCATTCTCTTCCACTTCTCTCTTCCTTAGCCCCTCACTACACACCATGCAATGACACCCTCCTCTGCCTTCCAGCGCCACGTGAGGAACCCTGCTGGCCTTGCTCCCAAGAGCCCTCAAAGATTTTTTGTAACTTTCTGTTGGCCTCATTTGGTGGCCTTTCTGCGCCTTCCTTGCTTAAATTTTATTTATATCCCAATTGTTCCAGAGCTTTCTAAGACTATTCATACTGATATACTTTATAATGTCATAGGAGGATAGGGACGGAAAAGAACTGAATTGAATATAGATGGTCCCTGAGAGAAAGACGATTTCTGTTCAGACACTCAGGAACTCAGATAGGCTATAACGGAGCCCCAGCATGGCAGGCAAGGAGCAGAGATTCACGTGAGCATAGACGTGACAGAGCCTCCTGCTCTGAAGAGGCCAGCCAAAAGGGCAGAGAAGTGTTTCATGGGCAGTCCTGTGAGGTGATGACAGAACCCCACAGGATGTTTCAGCAGACATCTAAGAGGACGGATGGCGTCAGGCACCGGACACCACAGCACTATGTCTTGGGATGGTGTGAAGCCTCTGTAAACTGAATAGTATTCCTAGAAGACTCTTATCCCAGAGCCTGTGGTCTTAATCGTTGATGACAATGGGTACCACTGTGATATGAGCCATCGTCACCCAAGGCCATGGCAGGAGCTCCAAGGCCCCCTTCTTCTGCTCCTCCAGAGTTGAAGCAACACCCATCCTTCAGATGCTGCTTGGGCTATGATTAAAGTTAGGCAACCCCATTTTCATGGCTTAGTTAAGACCATGATTGTGGTGTAGAACAACAACAAAAAAGGCCCCTCTGGTTTCAAACGAACAGCAAAACCTAGCATAAAAGTGAGACTAGAAGGGGAGGCAGCAAGGAAGAAATGACTGCTTGGGTATATAATCTCAGATAATCCTAAGGACAACTCTGAGAAATAAATACTATGATCTACGTTACAGAGAAGGAAACTGAAGCTCATTGACTTTAAATGACCTGCTTAACTGGGAAGGGACAGGATGACAATCTGGTTCTGACTCCAAAGAGATTGCTTTTTTCTGTTATGTTCCACTATTCCTCAAAAACTCTCTGATTTGGGTACTCTGTGGATTAAGTACGTTATTGTAGTTTAGATTGAGGACACATTAAGCATTTATAATACTGTTTCTGTGGGGAGAGAAGTATATTCCTACTTCTATATTGCTGATTTAAAAACTAAATTCTGTGACACAGACCATTTTAAACTTGAGGACCGCCCAATTTGACATTAGAGGGAAAAAAATGCTTGAATTGTGATAGTATTTTTACCTCTGAATTTTTAAGGTTGTGAAATATATTCTACACTACATGCAAAATGTTTATTCATTTAGTCAACAATATTAGCAGCATCAGCAGTTTTGGGAAAGCTGAAATATGAGGTAAATATGCATTCTTGTGATTTGCTTTTTTGGACGTTATGCTGATGATTTCGATTTATTAAAAAATGGGTCGTATTTCAAGGAAATGAGAAAACATGTTTCAAATGGAAAAATGGTAGGCACATTTACTTGAAGAACTTGAAAATTAAAGAAATTGAAGTTCTTTACATCTTGCATTGAAGCAAAAAAAAGTTATTTACTGTTAAGTGGAATAGAGGGCAGCTGTCTTGAGAAGTCTGTTTTTAATATTAATGCTACATTATCCAAACCCTGGCTTCAGACTCCAGGAACTGAGATTTCACTGAGAAACACAACGTGCTGATATATTTCAGGTATATCTCAAGTATAGATTCTTTATTTCTTTATTATGCTGATATATTTCAGGTATATCTCAGCTATGGATTATTTATTTTTTATTAAAGTATCATTGATAGACAACTTTATGAAGGTTGCACATGAACAACATTGTGATTTCAACATTCACACATATTATCAAGCCCTCACCAGTCCCCTCCATTGCAGCCACTCTCTATCACCATAGTAAGGCACTGTAGATTCATTACTTGTCTTCTCTGAGCTGTACTGCCTTCTCAGTGACCTACCTGTATTGTGATTGCTAATTGTAGTGCCCCTTAATCCCCTTCTCCCTCCTTCCCCTCCCACCCTTCCCCACCTCTTCCCTGTGGTAACTGCTTGTCCCTTCATGGAGTTTGTGAGTCTGCTGCTATTTTGTTCTCTTCAGTTTTGTTTTGTTATACTCCACAAATGAGTGAAATCATTTGATACTCGTCTTTCTCCTCCTGGCTTATTTCACTGAGCATAATACCGTCTAGCTCCATCCATATTGTTGCAAAGGGTAGGATTTTGTGTATATTTACCACATCTTCTTTATCCATTCATCTACTGATGGACACTTAGGTTGATTCCATATCTTGGCTATTGTAAATAGTACTGCCATAAACAAAGGGGTACATATGTCATTTGAAACAGGGATCTTGTTTCCTTTGGGAAAATTCCTAGGAGTGGAATTACTGGGTCAAATGGTATTTCTATTTTTAGTTTTTTGAAGGACTTCATATTGCTTTCCACAAATTGAACTAATTTACATTCCCACCAACAGTGTGGGAGGGTTCCCATTTCTCTGCATCCTTGCCAACATTTGTTGTTTCTTGTCTGTTGGTTGTTGGTCATCTTAACTGGTATGAGGTGATATCTCATTGTGGTTTTAATTTGAATTTCCTGATGATTACTTATGTTAAGAATCTTTTCATTTGTCTGTTGACCACTCAAATTTCTTCTCTGGAGAAGTGTCTGTTCAGATCCTCTGTCCACTTTTTCATTGGGTTATTTGTTTTTAGTGTGTTGAGGCATGTGAGTTTTTTATATATTTTGGATGTTAATCCCTTATCAGACATGTAGTTTATGAATATATTCTCCCATGTTGTAGGATGCCTTCTTCTTATGGTATCCTTTGCTGTACAGAAGGTTTTTAGTTTTATGTAGGAGCAATTGTTCATTTTTGCTTTTGTTTCCCTTGCCTGAGGAGATGTGTTCAGGAAAAAGTTGCTCATGTTTTTATTCAAGAGATTTTTGCCTTATTTTCTTCTAAGAGTTTTATGGTTTCATGAACTATATTCAGGTCTTTGATACATTTCAAGTTTACTTTTGTATATGGAGCCAGACAATAGTCCAGTTTCATATTCTTACATGTAGCTGCCCAGTTTTCCAAAACCATTTGTTAAAGAGGTTATCTTTTCTCCATTGTATATCCATGGCTCCTTTATCATATATTAGTTGGCCATATGTGTGTGAGTTTATATCTGGGCTCACTATTCTGTTCCATTGATCTATGGGTCATATATGGCCTTTATTATGTTGAGGTAATTGCCCTCTATACCCATTTTGTTGAGAGATTTATCATGAATGGATGTTGAATTTTGTCGAATGCTTTTTCAGCATCTATGGAGATGATCATGTGGTTTTTGTCCTTTTTGTTGATGTGGTGGATGATGTTGATGGATTTTCGAATGTTGTACCATTGTTGCATCCCTGGGATGAATCCCACTTGACATTATGGATGATCTTTTTGATGTATTTTTGAATTCGATTTGCTAATATTTTGTAGAGTATTTCTGCATCTATGTTCATCAGGGATAATGGTCTGTAATTTTCTATTTTTCTGATGTCTTTGCCTTGTTTTGTTATTAGAGTGATGTTGGCCTCATAGAATGAGTTTGGAAGTATTCCCTCCTCTTCTACTTTTTGGAAACCTTTAAGGAGGATGGGTATTAAGTCTTCTCTAAATGTATGATAAAATTCAACAGTGAAACCATCTAGTATAGGGATTTTGTTCTGAGGTAGTTTTTTGATTATCAACTCAAGTTCCTTGCTGGTAATTGATCTATTCAGATTTTCTGTTTCTTCCTGGGTCAGCATTGGAAGGTTTTATTTTTCTAGAAAGTCGTCCATTTCTTCTAGGTTATCCAGTGTGTTAGCATGTAACTTTTCATAGTATTCTCTCATGATTCTCTGTATTTCAGTGGTGTCCATAGTGATTTTTCTTTTCTCATTTCTGATTTTGTTTATGTGTGTAGATTCTTTTTTTTCTTGATAAGTCTGGTGGGGGCTTATCTGTTTTGTTTATTTTATTGAAGAACCAACTCTTGCTTTCATTGATTCTTTCTATTGTTTTATTCTTCTCAATTTTATTTATTTCTGCTTTAATCTTTATTACACCCCTCCTTCTACTCACTTTGGGCCTCATTTATTCTTTCTTTTCTAGCTTCACTAATTGTGAGTTTCAACTGTTCATTTGGGATTGTTCTTCTTTCCTGAGGTAGGCCTGTATTGCAATATATTTCCCTCTTAGTACGGCCTTCACTGCATCCCACAGATTTTGTGGTGTTGAATTATTGTTGTCATTTGTCTCCATATACTGCTTGATCTCTGTTTTTATTTGGTCATTGATCCACTGATTATTTAGGAGGATGTTATTAGCCTCCATGTGTTTGTGGGTTTTTTTGTTTTCTTTGTGTTGAATTTACTGAGGCCCTTTTGTGGCCTAGTATATGATCTTTTCTTGAAAATGTTCCATGTGCACTTAAGAATGTGCATCCTATTGCTTTTGAATGACGTGTTCTGTAGATGTCCATTAGGCCCATCTGTTCTAATACGTTGTTCTGTGACTCTGTCTCTTTGCTTATTTTCTGTCTGGTTGATCTGTCCTTTGGAGTGAGTGCTGTGTTGAAGTCTCCTAAAATGAATGCATTGCATTCTATTTGCTCCTTTAATTCTGTTAGTATTTGTTTCACATATGTAGGTGATCCTGTGTTGGGTGCATAGATATTTATAATAGTTATATCCTACTGTTGGACTGACCCCTTTATCATTATGTAATGTCCTTCTTTGTGTCTTGTTACTTTCTTTGTTCTGAAGTCTACTTTGTCTGATACAAGTACTGCAACTACTGCTTTTTTCTCCCTATTAGTTGCATGAAATATCTTTTTCTCTTTTTTTAATTTTTAAATTTGCTATCATTAATGTACAACTACATAGGCAACATTATTGTTACTAGACTTCCCAATATTTTCAAGTCCCCACCACATACCCCTTTACAGTCACTGTCCATCAGCGTAGTAAGATGCTATAGAATCACTTCTTGTTTTCTCTGTGTTAAAATGCCTTCCCCGTGTCACATACCCTTTATTAAACATGCTAATCTTAATGACCCTTTTTGCATGAAATATATTTTCCATCCCTTTATTTTTAGGCTGTGTGTGTCTTTGGCTTTGAAATGAGTCTCTTGTAGGCAGCATATAGATGGGTCTTGTTCTTTTATCCATTTAGTGACTCTATGTCTTTTGATTGCTGCATTCAGACCATTTACATTTAGGGTGATTATTGATAGGTATGTACTTATTGCCATTGTTGGCTTTAGATTTGGGGTTACCAAATGTTCAAGGGTAATTCCCTTACTATCTAACAGTCTTATTTAACTCACTTTGTATGCTATTACAAACACAACCTAAAGGTTCTTTTTTTTCCCTCCTTTTTCTTCCTCCTCCATTCTTTATATGTTAGGTATCATATTCTGTACTCTTTGTCCATCCCTTGATTGACTTTGGGGATAGTTGATTTGATTTTGCATCTGCTTAGTAATTAATTTTTCTACATTGCTGTGATTTTATTTCCTCTGGTGGCATCTATTTAGCCTTAGGAATACTTCCATCTATAGCAGTCTCTCCAAAATGCATTGTAGAAGTGGTTTGTGGGAGGTAAATTCTCTCAGCTTTTGCTTATCTGAAAATTGTTTAATCTCTCCTTCAAATTTAAATGATAACCTTGCAGGGTAGAGTATTCTTGATTCAAGTCCCTTATGCTTCATTCATTAAATATATCATGCCACTTCTTCTGGTCTATTAGGTTTCTGTTGAGAAATCTGATGATAGCCTGATGGGTTTTCCTTTGTATGCGATCTTTTTTCTCTCTTTATCTGCTTTTAAAAGTCTGTCTTCATCCTTGATCTTTGCCATTTTAATTATTATATATCTTTATTTTGTCTACCTTGGGTCCCTTGTGTTGTAAGACCTATGCACCTCCATGGCCTGAGAGACTAACTCCTCCCACATATTGGGGAGGTTTTCAGCAATTACCTCCTCGATGATACTTTCTATCTCATTTTCTCTCTCTTCTTCTTCTGGTACCTCTATAATGCGAATACTGTTCCGATTGGATTGGTGACAGTTCTCTCAATATTCTTTCATTCTTAGAGTTTCTTTTTTCTCTCTGTGCCTCAGCTTCTTTGTATTCCAGTTCTCTAATTCCTATTCCATTTACCATCCCTTCTACTACATCTAATCTGCTTTTAAATCCCTCCATTGTATGTTTCATTTCAGATGTGGAATTTCTTAATGATTGAATCTCCATCTTAAATTTGTTCCTAAGTTCTTGAATATTTTTCTGTACCTCCATGTGCATGTTTATGATTTTTATGTTGAACTCTCTTCAAAGATTAGTGAGTTCAGTTTCATTTGGCCTTTTTCTGGGGTTTGTGAGATTTTGGTCTGAACCAGATTCCTTTGACGTTTCATAGTTCTGTGTTGCACCGTCTAGTGCCCAGAAGCTCTAGGCTTGAGCTGCATAGTCCCTAGAGTGAGGTTGGGGTTCTTAGGGGAGAAGTGCAGGTGCCTGGGGGTAGGAAAGAGCTATTTTCTGATTCCTGGCTGCACTGTCTACCTCCAGTGTCAGAGCCATTGAGTCGAGCACAGAGGTGTAAGCCTCTGTGCTTTGCATCTCTAGCTGTTGTAGGTGGGGCCTCCCTCTGGCTGGCCTGATGCAGCACAGTGACTACTCGTTTGCAAGCCAGTCCTAGCAGGCCACAAGGGAGGTGCAGCAGGCTGCATGTCACAGTGGGGGGCTTCGGAGCTGAGTAGCCAGTCAGCAGGATGGAGTGCCTGAAGCTCCTCAGTGTTCCCAACCTGGTGGGCAGAGAGCACCCAGACAAGCTTGTCCACCTATCCCTTCTCCCGTGCAGCAAGCTCCTTGCAAACCCCACCCCTTCAGCAGCCCTATTGCTGGTAGGAAGCCTCTCAGACCACCTGTCTTTCCTTTGTCCCAGAGTGGCCAGGTGTGGATCCTTGTCCTCCACAAATGGCTGTAATTTCAGTCTCTCAAGCACTCCACCATTCCCAGCTCCCCAATCCTACCAGTCTCCAGAGCACCACACAATGTAGGTTTGTGTTCCAATGCAGGCCTCCAAGGCTGGGTGTTCAGCAGCTCCAGGCTTCCACTCCATCCCCGCTCCATTTCTCTTTCTCCTGTCAGAGAGCTGGGGTAGAGGAAGGGCATGGATCCTGTTGGGTCAAGGCTTTTGTATGTTACGCTGTTTCACGAGGTCTGCTCTGTTCATGAGGTCTGTATGCAGTCTGGTGCTGCCTTCTTTCCTGTTGCTGTTTTAGGCTTAGTTGTATTAACTATATTTTCGTACTATGTGTGGTTTTTGGAGGAGCTCTCTGTCTCACTTCTCATGCTGCCTTCTTGAATCCTCCTATGAAAGCTTTATTTAAAGGAATTTTTACTATCTCCTTTCATAGCAACTTTAAATATGCAATACATCATTATTGACTGTAGTCATCATGCTATAAATTACGTCCCCATTACTTATTTATTTTATAACTATAAATTTGTACCATCTGTCCCCTTCACCTACTTCATTCACTCCTTAACCATCCTCCACTTTGGCAACTATTAGTCTGTTCTCTGTAAGTTTTATTTGGTTTGGTTTTTTTTTTCTTCTATTTTTGGATTCCACCTATACATTAAGTCATAGAGTATTTGTCTCTCTCTGACTTATTTCACTAAGTATAATATTCTCAAATAACATCCATGTTATCTCAAGTGGTAAGATTTCATTTTTTTTCATGACTGAGTAGTATTCTACTGCGTGTATATGCTACATTTTCTTTATCTATACATTTATTACCGGACACTTAGGTGTTTCCATTTCTTGGCTATTGTAAATAATGCTACGGTGAACATGTGGGTGCAAATATCTTTTTGAATCAATGTTTTCATTTTATTCAAGGAAATACCCAGAAGGGGAATTGCTGGATCATGTGGTATTTCTATTTTTAATTTCTGAGGAATCTCCATACTGTTTTCCAATTTACACTCCAACTAGCAATGCAACAGGGCTTCCATTCCTTCATGTCCTCATCAACACATTTCTTGTCTTTTTGATACTAGCCACTCTGACAGGTATAAGGTAATGCCTCACAGGGGTTTTGATTTCCATTTCCCTAATGATTAATAATATTGAACATCTTTTCATGTGCCTGCTGGCCATCTGTATGTCTTCTTTGGGAAAATGTTTATTCAGATGCTCCGCCCATTTTTTTAATTGAACTGTTTGTTTGTTTTGCTGCTGAGTTGCGTAATTCATTTTTTGCTCCTGAGTTGTGTAAGTTCTTTATATACCCTGAATGTTACACCTTTGTCAGATATACTGTTTGCAAATACTTAGTTAATAGGTAGCCTTTTTATTTTCTTGATGCTGTCCTTCCTCTTTCAGAATCTTTTTAGTTTGATGCAGTTCCATTTGTTTATTTTTGCTTTTGTTGCCTTTGTGGTCAGGTCCAAAGAATCATTGCCAAGACTGATGCCAAGGGGCTTACTCTCTATGTTTTCTTCTAGGAGTTTTATAGTTTCAGTTCTTCCATTCAAGTCTTTACTGCATTGTGAGTTAGTTTTGTGTAAGGTAGTTACACTGCTAAGATCATTTCATTCTTTTGCATGTGGCTGTCGTTTTTCCAACACCCTTTATTGAAGAGACTGTCATTTCCCCATTGTGTATTCTTGTCTTCTTTGTTGTAAATTAGTTGACCATATCACATGGGTTTATTTCTGGGCTCTCTGTTCTGTTCTGTTATCTATGTGTCTGATTTTATGCCACTATAAACTATTTTCTCACAATAGCTTTGTAATATAGCTTGAAATCAGGGAGCTCGATGCCTCTAGCATTATTGGTCTTTCTCAAGATTGCTTTGGCTATTCAGTATCTCTTGTGGTTCCATACAAATTTTGTTCTATTTCTGTAAGAAATGCTACTGGAATTTTGATAAGGATTGTATTAAATCTGTAGATCACTTTGGGTCGTAGGGACATTTTTAACAATACTAATTTTTTGAATCCATGAGTGTGGAATATATTTCCATGCATTTGTGTCTTCTTTAATTTCTTTAATTAATGTTTTATAGTTTCTAGTGTATAGATTCCAAGTCTTTGAATAATTTTATTCCTTAGTATTTCATTATTTTTGATACAATTATAAACGGTACTTTTTGTTGATTTTTCTTTCTGATTGTTTGTTGTTAGTATATAAAAACAACAGATTTTTATGTATTGATCTTGGGCACTGCAACTTTACTAATTTCATATATCCTAAGAGTTTTTTGATGGAGTGTTTATGTTTTTTTTTCATAATATCATGTCCATAGTTGGTTATAATTTTACTTCCATTCCAATTTGGATGCCTTTTATTTCTTTTTCCTGACTAATTGCTCTGGTTAGGATTTCTAATAGCGTGTTGAATAAAAGTGGTGAAGGTGGACATCCTTGTCTTGTTCCTGATCTTAAAGGAAAGCTTTCAAGTTTTCACTATTGAGTATGATGTTAGGTGTGGGTTTGTCACATATAACCATTATTATGTTGATGTACATTCCATCTGTATACACTTTTTTGGGAGTTTTTTATCATAAGTGGATGTTGAATTTTGTCCAATGCATTTTCTAAATCTATTAAGATGATCACATTATTTTTATCCTTTGTTTTGTTAATGTGGTATATCACGTTTATTGATTTGCAGATGAATCATCTTTACATGCCTGGCATAAAACCTACTTGATCATGCTGTATAATCCTTTTAATGTATTGGTGAATTTGATTTGCT
This sequence comes from Phataginus tricuspis, assembly GCA_029783875.1. Lineage (NCBI taxonomy): Eukaryota > Metazoa > Chordata > Mammalia > Pholidota > Manidae > Phataginus > Phataginus tricuspis. The sequence continues at coordinate 73,292,509 of JAQQAC010008350.1, forward strand.
AATATTTTGTTGAATTTTGCACCTATGTTCATCAGGGATATTGGTCTATAATTATTTTGTGTGTGTGTATGTGGTGTCCTGTGGTTTTGGTTTCAGGACAATGAGCCCTCATAAAATGAATTTAGAAGCATTCCCTCCTCTTTAATTTTTTGGAAGAGTTTGAGAAGGATAATACTCAATCTTTGAAGGTTTGTTAGAATTGCCTTTGAAACCATCTGTTACTGGATTTTCGTTTGTTGGGAGATTTTTGGTTACTGATTCAGTCTCATTATTTAATTGGTTTATTATGATTTTCTATTTCTTCATGATTCAGTCTTGGAAGATTGTATATGTTTCTAAAAATTTATCCATAACTATGTTGTCTATTTTGTTGATCTGTTATAGTTCATAGTAGTCTTCTAAGACCCTTTGTATTTTTCTAGTATCAGTTATAACTTCTTTTCTTTCATTTTTGATTTTATTTATTTGAGCTTACTCCTTTTGTCTTGGTGAATCTAGCTACTGCTTTGTTGATTTTGTTAATCTTTTCAAAGAACCAGCTTTTAGTTTCATTGATCTTTTCTACTGTATTTTTAACAATATACAAACAGAAGCAAAGGAATACTTAACAACATTATTTGATTGCCTAAGTGAATGAAAAAAATAGGAAGTAATATACTGGTGGTAGTATGACCAATGAAATTATTCTTTTCCTTTGAGGATAAGACATCCTTAGTGCTAATGTCACAAATAAGAGGCAAATTCTATCACTAATCTACTTAACAGAAGTAATCTATTAATATATTTATGTAGGTAATTGTTAGAAATGAAATGTGCAAGGGGAAAATTATCTGTGGCTTTAGAACTTTAAGGTTAATGTATGTGGGTTGGACCTAGTCCTGAGTCTAACCTCATTATATATATTTTATTTATATATATGTGTGCATATTTTATATATTTTTTATTTTATTTCTTTATAATTCAGAATAAGAAATACGCTAAAAGCATCAATAAAAAATTCAACGAAAGTACTCATTTCTGTTGCATGTAATTTTATGTCTTCTCATTAATTATTATAAAAATATAAAATCTCATTTTATTTTCTTGGCATTGGAAAGTTCTGCTTTTTGAATACTTAAGACATATGGGTTCCTCTGTCTTGAACCATGTGATAACATAATGAAGTCATTAGTGTCTATGCTAGGGCCCTAGTTGTTTTCACAACCTATATTCATTAAAATCCTCTCACTTTTACTTGCTGCACTAAAATTTGCTCATATCATGATAAACAGTGAATATGTACCTCTCCACAGTTGATTTCCTTCTCTCAACTGAAATACAGTGGACAGTGTCCTTGATTTTTCCTAGAAAATATTATTTTTCCTAGACTATCCCATTCTTGGAAACATATAAGTGATGGTCTGTTCTTGTGTTCTAGCCTTAAAACTCTGGGATTTTTGCCTAATGTGAAGCTTGAAGTTATTCTTTCTGCCTTTCACTAAATTTGTTATAACACTAACAACTGGGAATTAATAAAAGGTGTCCAAAATAGACCATATTCTGTTTTTCAACCAATTGGGGAACAAATTCTCTTTGAAAGATAAGAGTAAAACATCTAAAGAACAGAATGTTGTAGAAACAGTTTGAAGAAGAAAGGGGACAAGATCTGATAAAACAACTTATATTACCAAAGGAAGGCAATTCTGTTTTCAATACATCATGCTACAACATTTCTACAACATTTGATTTGCCTGCCAAGGTTAGTACAAAAATCTGATGATCATTCACAGACAACTATCTTTTTTTTCTCTCTCTTTAATGGTTTTACTTTCACATTACCAGTTGTATGTTCAACTCCTATGAACACATTGGTTGTTAAGGAAACCTTATGAATAATATATTTGACAAGAGCAGGGTTTTTAAAAATGTGCTGCTAATTCAAGTGTTGATTATAAGAACACTTCAACTCTGTGAATAGTTTTTGCTATTCCAGGCTCTGGTAATTTCTCCCCAACATAATCCTGATCATTTCTATTGGGAGCAAATTAATGGCCTGGAACTTGTAGAGGTCCAGTATGGTCAAGTGCAGATTAGGGTACAATGGGACCCAGGGTGGCTCTAGGTGGACAGTAAGAGCAGCACTCTGACACACCATACTAAGGACTTTCTTTATATCCCTAAATAATGAAATCTATAAAAAAAAAATAGCCCTTTCTTGAAGTTGACAGTTGTTGGTTAGAGGACTGCAGTGGATTTTACTTTATCTTGATAAATTTCACCTTTTTCATTTGCTCTCCTAAGGGACAAATGATGTGTCACTGGCTTCTCAGAAGGAGTTGAAATATGTTTCCAAAGGCTTTAAGGTCTTTTGTTGAGTATGTAGTAACCCAGTAGGATTTTTACAATAAAACCTTTTGGAAATAATATGATCGATAAATTTTTATTCAAACCTCTGTTTTCAGAACTATGTCTAATAAAAGAAAGATAAGTTCATATGTTTGCTAAGTTATATAGCAATATAAGAAAAGGTTAATCCCGGGAAACTAATGTCAAAGATCTTGTTGACTAGATTGGGAGGAAAAATTCATTCACAACCATTTGTTTTTCATCCATTTTCTCATTCAGGTAACAAATCTTTCTCAAATATTTCTGATGTATCAGGAATTTTAATATGTGTTGGAGATGCAGTTGTAAATAATAAATGAATAAGTGGCACAAATTATAAGAGCTTTAGGAGTTCAAGTTGAGCTGTCTATGAAAGAGTACACAGAGAATGGGAGAATGTGTTTATGAAAAGTACCATTGTTATAGTGAATAGCCATGTTGGCATTATATTTTTATTTGATTTTTTTCCTCCAGTTTCTTGCTCTAAATGAGCCTAGGTAAAGGAACAACATAGAGAACCAAGTTAAAAAATGTGTAAGAATCAAATAAAAGGAGAGGGTTAGACTGCAGGTGTGAGAGGTGAGAGAGAGGCTTCCTCCTAAAACCACATATAATACGAAAATATAATTAATACAACTAACCCTGAAAGAGCAACAGGAAAGAGGACTGTGCCAAACTGCATGCATCTGGAGAAAAGAATAAACCTCATGGAAGAGGGTAAAGTACAAAGCCATGGCCCGGCAGGACCCAAGCCCTTCCCCTACCCCAGCTCACCAGTGGGAGGAAGAGAAACAGAGTGGGGAGGGAGCAGAGGCTTGGAACTGCTGAATACCTAACTCTGGAGACCTGATCTGGGAGCACAAACCTACATTTCATCGTGTTTTCATGGTACTCTTCTGATTAGTGGGTTGGAAAACTAAGACAGGCAGAATACCTGGAAAGACTGAGATTCTAGCCACTGGTGGAAAGCAGGGATCCATATCCGGCTGCTCTGGTACAAAAGAAAGGTGGACAGTCTGAGAGACTTCCTAACAGCAAGAGGGCTGCCAAAGGGGCAAAGACTGCACATAGCTTAGTGCTCAGGAGAAAACTGTCTGGGTGCACACTGTCCAGCAGGTTGGGAACTTTCACAATCTTCAGGCGCTCCAGTTCCCTGGCTGGCTGCAGAGCTCCAATAACCCACTCCGTGATATACAGCCTACTGAGCCTTTCTCCTGGCCAGCCCCACCTGGCTCGCAAAATGGCAAACCTATCTGCTGTTAGGCCAGCCAGAGGGAAGCACCATCTACAGCAACTATAAACGCAAAGCACAGAGGCTAATACCTGTGTGCTTGGCCCACTGGTTCAGACAGTGGAGACAGGCATAGCAGCCGGGAAGCAGGAAACACCTCTTTCCTCCCTCCAGGCACCAATACCCCTCCTCTGCAATCCCCGACATAGCTTCAGGGGCTGAGCAACTCCAGAGAGTAGAGCATCTGGGAACTAGAGGGTGGCATATACAAATATGAAACACCAAAGGAACCTGGTTCAAAGTAAAATTATGAATACAACCCCTGAGAAAAATTCAAATGAAATTGACATTATGAATCTTCCTGAAAGGGATTCAAAATAAAAATCATTAACATGCTCATGGAGGATCAGAAAAATATTCAAGAACTCAGGGATGAATTCTGGTCTGAGACCCTATCATTACGGAACATGGTATCAGATATGAAACATACAATGGAAACTTTTAAAAGTAGATTAGATATGGTGGAGGAGACGATAAATGAAATGGAAATTAGAGAAGAGGAATAAAAAGAATATGAGGCATAGAGAGAAAAAGGATCTCTAAGAATGAAAGAATATTGAGAGAACTGTGTGACCAATCCAAATAGAACAATATTCGCATTATAGGAGTACCAGAAGAAGAAGAGAGAGAAAAAGGGGTAGAAAGTGTCATCGAGGAGGTGATTGCTGAAAACTTCCCCAATCTGTGGGAGGAGTTAGTCTCTTATGCCATGGAGGTGCATAGATCTCCCAACACAAGGGACCCAAGGAAGACAACACCAAGACATATAGTAATTAAAATGGCAAAGATCAAGGATAAAGACAGACTATTAAAAGCAGCCAGAGTGAGAAATAAGGTCACATACAAAGGAAAGCCCATCAGGTTATCATCAGACTTCTCAACAGAAACTTACAGGCCAGAAGGGAGTGGCATGATGTATTTGATGCAGTGAGGCAGAGGGGCCTCAAACCAAGAATAGTTTATCCACAAGGTTATCATTTAAATTTTAAAGAGAGATTAAACAATTTTCAGATAAGCAGAAGCTGAGAGAATTTACCTCCCACAAACCATCTCTACAATGTATTCTGGAGGGACTGCTGTAGATGGAAGTATTCCTAAGGTTGAATAGCTGTCACCAGAGGTAATAAAACCACAAAAAGAAAGTAGAACGGTTCATTACTAAGCCAATGCGAAATTAAATAAACTATCCCCAAAGTCAATCAAGGGATAGACAAAGAGTACAGAATAGGATACCTAATATATAGAGAATAGGGGAGGAAGAAAAAGGAGGAGAAAAAATAACGATTAGACTGTGTTTGTAAAAGCATATTAAGTGAGTGAAGTTAGAGTTTTAGATAATAAAGAAGTTAACCTTGACCCTTTGATAACCACGAACCTAAAGACAGCAATGGCAATAAGTACATACCTATCAATAATCACCCTAAATGTAAATGGCCTGAATGCATCAATCAAAAGACATAGAGTCAATGAATGGATAAAAAAACCAGAACCATCTATATGCTGCCTACGAGAGACTCACTTTAAACCCAGAGACATACACAGACTAAAAGTGAAGGGATGGAAAAAGATATTTCATGAAACTAATAGGGAGAAAAAAGCAGAAGTTGCAGTACTTGCATAAGACAAAATGGACTTCAAAACAAAGAAAGTCACAAGAGACAAAGAAGGACATTACATAATGATAAAGGGGTCAATCCAACAAGAAGATATAACCATTATAAATATCTATGCACCCAACACAGGAGCACCTACATATGTGAAACAAATACTAACAGAATTAAAAGGAGAAATAGAATGCAATGCATTCATTCTAGGAGAATTCAACACTCCAATCACGCCAAAGGACCGATCAACCAGACAGAAAATAAGTAAGGAGACAGAAGCACTGAACAACCCATTAGAACAGATGGACTTAACAGACATATACAGAACTCTCTACCCAAAAGGAGCAGAATACACATTGTTCTCAAGTGCACATGGAACATTTTCAAGAATAGATCATATCTTACAAGGCTGATCCAGAAAGAAACAGGAAATCTGAACAGACCAATTACCAGTAACAAAATTGAATTGGTAATCAAATACCTACCCAAGAACAAAATCCCTGGACTAGATGGCTTCACCACTGAATTTTATCAAACATTTAGTGAAGACCTAATACCCACCCTCCTTAAAGTTTTCCAAAGAGTAGAAGAAGAGGGAATACTTCCAAACTCATTCTATGAGGCCTGCATCACTCTAATACCAAAACCAGGCAAAGACACCACAAAAAAAGAAAATTACAGACCAATATCCCTGATGAACGTATTTGCAAAAATAGTCAACAAAATATTAGCAAACCAAATTAAAAATCCATCAAAAAGATCATCCATCATGATCAAGTAGGATTTACTCCAGGGAGGCAAGGATGGCACAACATTTGAAAATCCATCAATCATCCACCACATCAATAAAAAGAAGGACATAAACCACATGATCATCTCCATAGATGCGAGAAAAAGCATTTGACAAAATTCAACACCCATTCATGATAAAAACTCTCAACAAAATGGGTATAGAGGGCAAATACCTCAACATCTAAAGGCCATATATGACAAACCCACAGCTAACAGTATATTTAACAGGGAGAAGTTGAACGATTTTCCTTTAAGATCGGGAACAAGACAAGGATGCCCACTCTCCTCACTTCTATTTAACATAGTACTGGAGGTCCTAGCCACTGAAATTAGACAACACAAAGAAATAAAAGACATCCAGATTGGCAGGGAAGAAGTCAAATAGACCGTGTTTGCAGATGACATGATATTGTACATAAAAAACCCTAAAGAATCCATTCTAAAAGTATTAGATCTAATGCCTGAATTCAGTAAACTTGCAGGATACAAAATTAATACATAGAAATCTGTTGCATTCCCATATACTAACAATGAACTAGCAGAAAGAGAAATCAGGTAAACAATTCCATTCACAATTGTATCAAAAAGAATAAAATACATAGGAATGAACCTAACCAAGGAAGTGAAAGACCTATACTCTGAAAACTACAAGACACTCATGATAGAAATTAAAGAAGATACCAAAAAATGGAAACACATCCCGTGCTCATGGACAGGAAGAATTAATATTGTCAAAATGGCCATCCTGCCTAAAGCAATCTACAGATTTACTGGAATTCTTATCAAAATACCAACAGCATTCTTTAATGAACTAGAGCAAATCATTCTAAAATTCATATGGAACTACAAAAGACGCTGAATAGCCAAAGCAATCCTGAACAGGAAGAATAAAGCTGGGGGGATTATGTTCCCCAACATCAAGCTCACTACAAAGCCACAGTAATCAAGACAATTTTATACTGGCACTAAAACAGAGCCATAGACCAATGGAACAGACTAGAGAGCCCTGATAGAAACCCAACCATATACGGTCTGTTAATAGAGGATAAATTAACCATGGACATACAATGGGGAAATGACAGCCTCTTCAAAAACTGGTGTTAGCAAAACTGAGCAGCTACATGCAAGAGAATGAAACTAGATTATTGTTTAACCCCATACACAAAAGTAAACTCGAAATGGATCAAAGACTGGAATGTAAGTCATGAAACTATAAAACTCTTAGAAGACAACACAGGCAAAAATCTCCTGAATATAAACATGAGCAACTTCTTCCTGAACGCATCTCCTCGAGCAAGGGAAATAAAAGCAAAAATGAACACATGGGACTACATCAAATGAAAAAGCTTCTGTATGGCAAAGGACACCATCAACAGAACAAAAAGGCATCCTACAGTATGGGAGAATTTATTTGTCAATGACATATCTGACAATGGGTTAACATCCAAAATATATAAAGAACTCACATATCTCAACATCCAAAAAGCAAATAACCCGATTAAAAAATGGGCAGAGGATATGAAGAGACAATTCTCCAAAGAAGAAATTCAGATGGCCAAGAGACACATGAAAAGATATTCCATATCACTAATCATCAGGGAAATGCAAATTAAAACCACAATGAGATATCACCTCACACCAGTAAGGATGGCCAGCATTCAAAAGACTAAGAACAACAAATGCTGGTGAGGACGTAGAGAAAGGGGAACCCTCCTACACTGCTGGTGGGAAGTAAGCTAGTTCAACCATTGTGGAAAACAATATGGAGGTTCCTCAAAAAACTAGAAATAGAAGTGCCATTTGACCCAGGAATCCCACTCCTTGGAATGTACCCATAGAATACAACTTCTCAGATTCAAGAAGACATATGCACCCCTATGTTTACTGCAGCACTATTTACAATAGCCAAGATCCGGAAGCAACCTAAGTGTCCATCAGTAGATGAATGGATAAAGAAGACGTGGAATACTATTAAGCCATAAGAAATATACAAATCCTACTGTTTGCAACAACATGGATGGAGCTGGAGGATATTACGCTCAGTGAAATAAGCCAGGTGGAGAAAGACAAGTGCCAAATCATTTCCCTCATTTGTGGAGTATAACAACACAGCAAAATTGAAGGACCAAAATACCAGCAGACTCACAGACTCCAAGAAGAGACTAGTGGTAACCATGGGGGGGTGGAGGAGGGAGGAGAGGTTGTGGGAGTGCATGTGGGGAGGGAGGGAGAAGGGGATTGAAGGTATTTTGTTTAGTACACATGGGGTGGGGGGTCACGGGGAAAACAGCATAGCACAGAGAAAGAAAACAGTGAATCTGTGGCATCTTACTACACTGATGGTCAGTGTCTGCATTGTGGTATGGGTGGGGACTTGATAATATGGGTAAATGTAGTAACCACATTGTTTTTTCATTTGAAACCTTCATAAGAGTGTATATCAATAATACCTTAATAAAAAATTAAAATGTGTAAGGAGCTTTAATTTACTTTGTCTTTGCTATGGAAGAGATGTATCATGTATAATGGATTTTGTGTAATGTATCATGTATAATGGACTTTGTAAAGGAATGGAAATAGCAACTGTCACATCTCCACTCCCCTCTCAACTTTTCCCCCTGTCTTGAATAAATTAAGCTACTTGTTTATGCTCATCTACTAGAATTTAACAACTATGGATATGCTGGAATGTCAACAGTTTTGCTCTGGCAAAGGGAGTTCTGTGAGTGACCCTGCTGACAACTTGAATTGTCCTAACTGTAGCACAGCTTGCATTTGTCACAGGTGAATGGGCCCAATTAGCAACCGACAGAGTGTTTCAATCATTAAAAGAAAAAAGCAAACAAGAAGAAACATTTTTCTCTTTATGAGCCCTGAAAGAGAGGTGACATTGTAGCATATAATTTTTTTCTTTGTGTTTTACAAATCAACTAAAGCAAAAAACAGCACATTATTTAGCACTGGCAAAATGTTTTGAAGCAAAACTTCAGGGAAGAATTCTCAAAAGACACTAATAGGGAGTAAGGTTTTCTTAGACATTAATGTGGAGTGTGGAATGGGAGAAAACAGTAGGTTTGAATAAAAATTTATTGATTGTATTATTTCTAAAATATATTTTTATTTGTTAAAATCCTATTGGGTCAGTGTGTATTCAATTAAAGACCTTACAGACTTTGGAAATATTATACCTCCCAAACTTATGTGCCTCTTTCTTCTGTTTATTAAATAACCTCGGGAAATATTAGGGATTTTTATAATGAAGCAGCTTTCTCTAAACTCATGTAATTTGGGAAGGAGACATTACTTCTTTCAGTTTATGGGATACTACTTAGTTCAATGAAAGAAAGAAACTTTAGATTGTATTGTGATGGTTTGAAAGAAAGTCTCAGGGTATCCAACAACTCGTTAGGTGAGCTATGTGAGCCTTAGGTGCACTGAGGACTACACATTCCCAAAGCGCTGTGAGCCAGGTTAAGTGGCACTGTGGAAGAAGCATTACAGACACCTTAATATTAGAAAAGAAGATAAATTGGCATTTAAAATGAAAATAGGACTATATAGTTTCTCAAGAGGCATTGAGCATTAAACTTATAATTAAATTATGAAGTGCAAGAAAAGATCCATGTTCTAAATAGTAGTGTGGAGATAGATAAATGAGGAAAAGATTTGAAAAGAAAAACCAAAATAGAGACTATGGAACCAACTTCCATGAAGTATCCAGATCTCCGTGCTTCTCTGCAATCTCTAATTCACTTATTAATTCATGAGTTAGCAAGGTTTCACTTAACTCTTCTTAGGTGTCAGTAAATAGAGTACTTGTTGGTGATGAATTAATAAATAAGACATAGACCTTTCAGGACAAATGCCGATCTAGCAGGAGTAGATATATATATTTATTTTATTTTATTATTTATTTATTTTAATTTTGGTATCTTTAATGTACAACTACATGAGCAACATTTTGGTTACTAGACCCCCTGTTATCAAGTAGCCACCACATACCCCATTATAGTCACTGTCCATCACTGTAGTAAGATGCTATAGGATCACTACTTGTCTTCTCTGTGTTATACTGCCTTCCCCATATGCCCCCCCACTACATTATGTGTGCTAATCATACTCCTTCTCCCCCCTTATCCCTCCCTTCCCACCCATCTTCCCCAGTCCCTTTCCCTTTGGTAACTGTTAGTCCATTCTTGGGTTCTGTAAGTCTGCTGCTGTTTTGTTCCTTCAGTTTTTTCTTTGTTCTTATACTCTACAGATGAGTGAAATCATTTGATACTTGTCTTTCTCCACCTGGCTTATTTCACTGAGCATAATACCCTCTAGCTCCATCCATGTTGTTGCAAATGGTAGGATTTGTTTTCTTCTTATGGCTGAATAATATTCCATTGTGCATATGTACCACATCTTCTTTATTCATTCATCTACTGATGGACACTTAGATTGCTTCCATTTCTTGGCTATAGTAAATAGTGCTGTGATAAACATAGGGGTGCATATGTATTTTTCAAACTGGGCTCTTGCCTTCTTAGGGTAAATTCCTAGGAGTGGGATTCCTGGGTCAAATGGTATTTCTATTTTGAGTTTTTGAGGAATCTCCATACTGTTTTCCACAATGATTGAACTATTTTACATTCTGACCAGCAATGTAGGAGGGTTCCCCTTTCTCTGCATCCTTGCCAACATTTGCTGTTGTTTTTCTTTTGGATGGTGGCCATCAAATCATGTGTGAGGTGATATCTCATTGTAGTTTTAATCTGCATTTCTCTGATGATTAGTGATGTGGAGCATCTTTTAATGTGCCTGTTGGCCATCTGAATTTCTTCTTTGGAGAAGTGCCTATTCAGCTCCTCTGCCCATTTTGTAATTGGCTTATTTGCTTTTTGTTTGTTGAAGTGGTGAATTCTTTATATAATTTGGATGTCAAACCCTTATCAGACATGTCATTTATGAATATATTCTCCCATACTGCAGGATGTCTTTTTGTTCTACTGCTGGTATCCTTTGCGTTACAGAGCTTTTTAGTTTGATATAGTCCCACTTGTTCATTTTTGCTTTTGTTTCCCTTGCCCAGGGAGATATGTTCATGAAGAAATTGCTCATGTTTATGTCCAAGAGATTTTTGCCTATGTATTTATGTAAGAGTTTTATGGTTTCATGACTTACATTCAGGTCTGATCCATTTTGAGTTTACTTTTGTGTATGGGGTTAGACAATAATTCAGTTTCATTCTCTTACATGTAGCTGTCCAGTTTTGCCAACACCAGCTGTTGAAGAGGCTGTCATTTCCCCATTATATATCCATGGTTCCTTTATTGTATATTAATTGACCATATATGCTTCGGATTACATCTGGGCTCTCTAGTCTGTTCCATTCGTCTATGGGTCTGTTCTTGTGCCAGTACCAAATTGTCTTGATTACTGTGGCTTTGTAGTAGAGCTTGAAGTCAGGGAGTGTAATTCCCCCTGCTTTATTCATCCTTCTTAGGATTGCTTTGGCTTTTGGGGTCTTTTATGGTTCCATATGAATTTTAGAACTATTTGCTCTAGTTCATTGAAGAATGCTGTTGATATTTTGATAGAGATTGCATTGCATCTGTAGATTGCTTTAGGCAGGATGGCCATTTTGACAATATTAATTCTTCCTATCCATGAGCATGGGATGTTTTTTCATTTATTGGTATCTTCCTTAATTTCTCTCATGAGTGTCTTGTAGTTTTCAGAGTATAAGTCTTTCACTTCCTTGGTTAGGCTTATTCCTATGTATTTAATTTTTTTGATGCAATTGTGAATGGAAATGTTTCCTGATTTCTCTTTCTGCTAGTTCACCGTTAGTGTATAGAAATGCAACAGATTTCTGTGTATTAATTTTGCATCCCGCAACTTTACTGAATTCAGATGTTAGATCAAGTAGTTTCGGAATGGATTCTTTAGGGTTTTTATGTACAATATCCTGTCATTTGCAAACAGGGACAGTTTGACTTCTTCCTTAGCAATCTTGATTCATTTTATTTCTTTGTGTTGTCTGATTGCCGTGACTAGGACCTCTAAAGCTATGTTGAACAAAAGTGAGGAGAGTGGTCATCCTTGTCTTTTTCCAGATCTTAACAGAAAAGTTTTCAGCATCTCACTGTTAAGTATAATGTTGGCTGTGGGTTTGTCATATATGGCCTTTATTACACTGAGTTACTTGCACTCTATACCTATTGTGTTGAGAGTTTTTATCATGAATGGATGTTGAATTTTGTCAAATGTTTTTCAGCATCTGTGGAGATGATCATATCGTTTTTGTTCTTCTTTTTGTTGATGTAGTGGATGATGTTGATGGACTTTGGAATGTTGTACCATTCTTATAGCCCTGGGATGTATCCCACTTGATCATGATGGATGATCTTTTTGATGTATTTTTGAATTCGGTTTGCTAATGTTTTGTTGAGTATTTTTGTAAATATGTTCATCAGGGATATTGGTCTGTAATTTTCTTTTTTTGTGGTGTCTTTGACTTGTTTTGGTATTAGAGTGACGTTGGCCTTGTATAATGAATTTGGGGGTATCCCCTCCTCTTCTACTTTTTGGAAAACTTTAAGGAGGATGGGTATTAGGTCTTCACTAATGTTTGATAAAATTCAGCGGTGAAACTATCTGCTCCAGGAGTTTTTTTCTTAGGTAGTTTTTTGATTACCAATTCAATTTCATTGCTGGCAATTGGTCTATTCAGATTTTCTGTTTCTTCCTGGGTCAGCCTTGGAAGGTTGTATTTTTCTAGATAGTTGTCCATTTCTTCTAGGTTATCCAGTTTGTTACCATGTAATTTTTTATAGTATTCTCTCATAATTCTTTGTGTTTCTGTGGGTCCAGAGTGACTTGTCCTTTCCCATTTCTGAACTTGTTTATGTGTGTAGAGTCTCTTTTTTTCTTGATAAGCCTGGCTAGGGGATTATTCTTTTTGTTTATTTTCTCAAAGAACCAGCTCTTCGTTTCATTGATTCTTTCTATTGTTTTATTCTTCTTGAATTTATTTATTTATGCTCTAATCTTTATTATGTCCCTACTTCTGCTGACTTTGGGCCTTATTTGTTTTTCCTTTTCTAGTTTCATTAAGTGAGTTTAGACTGTTCATTTAGGATTGTTCTTCTTTCCTGAGGTAGGCCTATAGTGCAATATACTTGCCTCTTAACATGTTCTTCACTGCGTCCCACAGACTTTGTGATTTTGAAATATTGTTGTCATTTGTGTCCATATATTGCTTGATCTCTGTTTTTATTTGGTCATTGATCCACTGATTATTTAGGAGAATGTTAAGCCTCCATGTGTTTGTGGGCTTTCTCGTTTCCTTTGTGTAATTTATTTCTAGTTTCATACCTTTGTGATCTGAGAAGCTAGTTGGTATAATTTCAATCTTTCTGAATTTACTGTGGCTTCTATTGTGCCCTAGTATATGATCTATACTTGAAAAATCTTCCATGTGCTCTTGAGAAGAATGTGTGTCTTGTTGGTTTTGGATCGAGTATTGTGTAGATGTCTGTTAGGTCCATCTGTCTAATATGTGTTCAGTGCCTCTGTCTCCTTACTTATTTTCTCTCTGGTTAATCTGTCCATTGGAGTAAGTGGTGTGTTGAAGTCTCCTAAAATGAATGCATTGCATACTATTTCCTCCTTTAATTCTGTTAGTATTTATTTCACATATCTAGGTGATCTTGTGTTGGTTCCATAGACATTTATAGTAGTTATATCCTCTTGTTGGGCACAATTTCATCATATATAATTATTTGTAATTGACACCGTTATATTCATCATTATGTAATGTCCTTCTTTGTCTCTTGGTACTTTCTTTGTTTTGAAGTCTATTTTGTCTGATACTGCAACTCCTCCTTTTTTCTCACTATTAGTTGCACGAAATACCGTTTTCCATCCCTTCACTTTCAGTCTGTGCATATCTTTGGGTCTGAAGTGTGTCTCTTGTCGACAGCATATAGATGGGTCTTGTTTTTTATCCATTCAGTAACTCTATGTCTTTTGATTGGTACATTCAGACCATATACATTTAGGGTGATTATCAATAGGTATGTACTTATTGTCATTGCAGGCTTTAGATTCGTGTTTACCAAAGGTTCAAACGTAATTCCTTTATTATCTAACTGTGTAATTGAACTCATTTCATATACTATTACAAACACAACTGAAAGCTTTTATTTTTCCTCCTTTTTCTTCTTCCTCATTCTTTATATGTTAGGATTATATTCTGTACTCTTTTCTATTCCTTGGGTGACATCTGTTTAGCCTTAGGAATACTTCCATCTATAGGAGTCCCCCAAAAATGCACTGTAGAGGTGGTTTGTGGGAGGTAGATTCTCTTGGCTTTTGCTTATATGGAAATTGTTTAATCCCTCCTTCAAATTTAAATGAGAACCTTGCTGGGTAGTGTATTTTTGGTTCGAGTCTCTTCTGCTTCATTGAATTACATATATCATGCCACTCCCTTCTGGCCTGTAAGGTGTCTGTTGTGAAATCTGATGATAACCTGATGGGTTTTCCCTTGTATGTAATCTTTTTTCTCTCTATAGCTGCTTTCAAAAGTCTGTCTTTATCCTTGATCTTTGCCATTTTAATTATTATATGTCTTGATGTTGTCTTCCTTGGTCCCTTGTGTTGGGAGATCTGTGCATCTCAATGACTTGGGAGACTATCTCCTTCACCAGATTGGGGAAGTTTTCAGCAATTACCTCCTCAATAACTCTTTCTATCCCTTTTTCTCTCTCTTCTTCTTCTGGTACCCTTATAATGCGAATATTGTTCCTTTTGGATTGGTCACACAGTTCTCTCAATATTCTTTCATTGTTAGATATTCTTTTGTCTCTGTGACTCAGCTTCTTTGTATTCCTCTACTCTAATTTCTATTCCATTTACCATGTCTTCTACTATATATAATCTGTTTTTAAATTCCTCCATTGCATGTTTCATTTCAGATATGGAATTCCTTAATGATTGAATCTCCATCCTAAATTCGTTCCTGAGTTCTTGAATATTTTTCTGTACCTCCATGAGCACATTTATGATTTATATTTTGAACTCTCTTTCAGGAAGATTGGTGAGTTCAGTTTCATTTGGCCCTTTTTCTGGGGTTTTTGAGATTTTGGTCTGAACCAGGTTCCTTTGACATTTCATAATTCTATGTGATGCCCTCTCGTGCCCAGAAGCTCTAGTCTCTGAAGCTGCTCAGCTCCTAATGTGAGGTTGGGGATTGTAGGTGTGTGGCGCTGGTGTCTTGGGGGAGGAAAGAGTTGTTTCCTGATTCCCGGCTGTAGTGCCTGTCTCCAGTATCAGAGCCAGTGGGCTGAGCACACAGGTGTAAGCCTCTGTGTTCGGCGTCTCTAGCTGTTGTAGGCAGGGCCTCCCTCTGGCTGGCCTGACACCAGCGTAGTGACTGCTGGTTGTGAGCACGTGCCGGCAAGCCAGGAGGAAGGTGCAGCAGGGTGTGTGTCACAGTTGGGGCCTCAGAGCTGAGTAGGCAGGCAGGGGGATGGAGCACCTGAAGGTCCTCAAAGTTCCCAACCTGCTGGGAAGAGTGCACCCAGACAACCTTGTCCACCTATCCCTTGTCTCACATAGGAATCTCTGTGAAAACCCCACCCCTTCAGCAGCCCTCTCGCTGGTAGGAGGCTTCTCAGATCGCCTGCATTTCCTTTGTCCCTGAGTGGCCGAATGTGGATCCCCGTCCTTTCCAAACAGCTGGAATCTCAGTCTCTCAAGCACTCTGCCTGTCCCATCTCCCCAACCCTATCTACCTCCAGAGCACCACACAATGTAGTTTTGTGTTCCAAAGCAGACTTTCAGGGCTGGATATTCAACAGTTCTAGGGTTCCACCCCCTCCCTGCTCTGTTTCTCTTCCTCCTGCTGGTGAGCTGGGGTTGGGGAAGGGCTTGGGTCCTGCCAGATCAAGGCTTTCATACATTACCCTGTTTCGTGAGGTCTGTTCTGTTCGTGGGGTTTGTATGCAGTCTGGTTCAGCTTTCTTTCCTGTTGCTGTTTTAGTTCTATTTGTATTAACTATATTTTCACACTATATGTGGTTTTGGGAGGAATTCTCTGTCTCACCTCTTACACCACCTTCTTGAATCCCACAGCCACCTATTTTGTACCAGTGCCGGCACAGGCCTCTCTTACCCTTTTTTTTGTTCCTGGCAGCACAGGTAGTACCAGCTCAGAGGTGGCAGCTGGCCTCTGCCCAAGCCTAGGGCCCTCATAAATGTCTTTGTTTCATTCCTCTCTAATTTATTTACAATAGTAAATTAAGCTGTTCAGTGATCTCCTGGGGCATGCAGAGAAGGGACAGGCATCAAGACCTGGGTAGGAGGGTGATTGCCAAGACAGGATCAACTCTGTATTCTCCAAAAGGTGGATCCAGCAATATTTGCTGCCTGGAGGAAGCCCTGTACTTTCCTCTGGCCCGAACTTCACCTTCTTCATTCTTTAGTCTTTTTCAGGCCAGAGGCAACAGAAGATAAGAATTTGTTCATAGCTCTTTTTTTTTTTGAATAAAGAAGAACACTTGTTCTCTGGTGTAAGATTCCACCTTACACCCAATATACTATTTTCATCTTGTACTATGGTAATATAAGAAAAAAACCCTAAAATAATTGAATAAGCTTGTATTACAATAATAGTATTATTGGCTGTTATCTGCTTTTGAACCTGATGTGATCTGTTCATTATTCCAATGTCAGTTTAGTCCTTTGTAATTATTAAAAATTATGTTTTCCTTTTTATTGCAGAAAAGTACACAAAATAAAAACTTGAAAGAACAAAATAATTATATATGATGAAATTGTGTACAAAAAGACTTACTGCAGAATAATGCAATTGACTGTGTTTAAGATAAATGCATTTAACCATATTTAAGATAATGAAATTGACTAAATTATGTTATACTACAATAATATATATTAAATTACTTTACAATAATGCAAATTCAATACATAGGTATAATAGCTATTCAACAAAATATAAATGTGGAATTAAAACTAAGCTTACAGTTTCATTGTCAGAGATTTCAGAGAATGCTCTCAGATATGGTGCCTCATAAAACATTTTAGCAGGGTGGAAAAACCAAATGTGTGAGTGTGTGTGTTTGTGTATATAGTTTTTCTAAACTGAATAAATAATGATAAAATGTAAAGTACATTAGCAGTACATGTAGAGAAATCAAATCTTTGGTTGATAATGTATCAGTTCATAGGTTATGATCTTCCAAAATGTATACTGAGGAACATTCTTTACATATATTGAATAAGAGATTCAGTACAGTTTTATTAGAACTGACTATGTGCAAGAATCTGTCCTAATTTTTTCTCATATTCATTAATTGACAGTCAGTTATTTTTCTTTCATTTGTCCACAAATAAGACCTATTCTTGGCCCTGAGATGCAGATATAAAAAGATACTAGATAAGTCTCCTCATGAAGCCAATATTCTAATGGGAGTTGTAATTGGTAGACTAATTTGCAAGTTGTTAGTACCATTTTAGAGAGTATGTTTGATGAAGAAAGAAAAGGTAAAAAGTAGAACACAAGAACGTAGTTTACCTTTTTTAGGTAGCGTGGCAGGAAAAGTCTTTCTGAGGAAATAATATTTGAGCAGAGACTTGCATGAAGTGAGGGAGCAAGCCATGTGATGTACTGGAATAAAAGACTTCATGCCAGAGGCTGGATGGAGCAAATGAGCAGAGAGTGTTGAGAGGTGAATTCATAAAGATAAGTGATCAGATAGTAGCTGTAACTAGTCAGGGAGGGGGGAAGGATTCAATAATATGGGTAACTATTGAACTAATGTGTTGTATACCACATCTTCTTTATCCATTCATCTATTATTAGACACTTAGGTTACTTCCACATTTTGGCAATTGTAAATAAAGCTGTGATAAACATAGGAGTGTATGTATCTTTTTGGATTAGTGATTTTGTTTTCTTTGGGTAAATTCCCTGAAGTGGAATTACTGGGTTGTTCGGTATTTCTATTTTTAGTTTTTTGAAAAATCTCCACTCTGCTTTCTATAGCGGCTGCTCCAATTTACCTTCTTTACAATAGTGGATGAAGGTTAAGATGGAGATACTTGATGGTCATGTCAAGAATGTGTTCAGTAGATGGTGGGGAAAAAAGCCTAATTGGAGTGGATTGATGAGAGAATGGCAATGTAGGAGAAAAAGACAGAAAATTAAAAACAAAAAACAAACAACAACCAACGCTCCCTCTAGGAATTTTCCTATAAAGATGAACAAAAAAATGTAATAACTAAAAGGGATGTGGGTTCAGGAACGATACACTGCAGCATAATATATAGGTATGCAGCATGTTCTCTTACAGCCTTTTATTTTAAATAATTTTTACAACAATCCTATGAGTCATGACCAGTATATAGAGGAAAAAGCTTTTCTTGAAAAAATATATAACTAAAACTTGTGGGAAACAGAATAATTGTCAAAATTTATTGTGATAAGTATTATAGATATCTAAAGTATTAGGTAAAGCATTAAAAAAAAAAGAAAAAAATTTGCACATGCAATTAAGTTTTAGATCTTTCCTGTGCTAAATACTAACTTTCATATAAAACTCCTCTTAAGGGAAATTTTCATTGACCTAGAAAATGCCTTTCAATTATTGTATATGAATATATTCATATGTGATAAAGGTATAGAACAGTGCATACTTGATATATGGATAGAATATTTCCTCTATTACCATCCTAAGCCAAACATGGTAATCTGATTAAACAAAGGGTAATTGTCAAGCAAAGAAATAATAACCACCATTTTTGTTTACTCTCAGTAAATAGAGCTTACTCTACAATACTAAAACTGTTCACTTTATTTATCTGTAAGTCACAGGCAAAGTGGAGGATATGAATATATGCATATCATCTCTCACTGTAGAGGGTTAATGTTAATAAAAGGAACATAATCATTCAGATACCAAACAAATTCTGTGATGTCACAGGTATAAAAATTCTGGCTGCAAAGCCTTGAATAATAATAACAACACCCATAGATGACACCTATGTACAAATATCCAGGATCCCTGGAATTTTAATAAGAGTCTAATAAGAAGTGAAATCATGAACTTGAGCCTCTGTGATATATAGAGATATCTAGACTTTCAGTACAGCCTTTGGGGAAGAGCATTATAGGATTGAAGGAGTCAGAGAAGATCAAGCATTGTCTAATGAACAAAACTCCACTAAAGCTGACACAGAGTAAGTATCTAGCCACAGTACTCTTTCACAACCTGAGTCATAAATAACAGAAGTAGTAATATAAAGAGGTTAAATGTAAACTGAAATTGGCTTATAGCAACTAGAACATCACTATCACCAAATATTCATGGAGTAGCTACTTGAATGAGATATGATGGGTTGCAAATAATGAAATTGCACTGTATTTTCTCTAGGTGATGTGACAATCCATTTAGGCTTCTAAAAGGCTGAAATATATCAACAAAAAGAAGCAAGGCCTCTACTAGAGGTCAGAAGATAATCCAGTATCTTGTCATGAGGCTAAACCTTGAATATAGACTGGTACTAATATCTACTTTTCTCGGTGTCCTTCTCTCTCCTCTGGAAGAAATATCGGGACCTTCTTCTGAGGAACTCAGGCTTCTCCACATGAGATTGAAGGTGGGGCTCGGCTCAGTGAACTATGCCCTTCCTTATTACCTCCAAATCTTAGAAGAATAAATTTGATCCAGTTATTATTCTGGTCACAGGGACTGAGCTAGTTGCTCCCTAATCCAGCCGCCCTTGTCTGCTTTCTGTCCCCAGCCTACGAGTTCATGGTCTTGGCATGCTCGTGCTGTTCTTTCCCTGGATCTTTGCAAAACTGAATTATTCTTGTCATTTAGGTCTCAGGATAAAAGCTACCTGCCTTTTTGTTGCTTTTGCTGTATTACTAGCACCTAGGAAAACATCTGGCTCAAAGTAGCAATTACACACATTTATTGGACTAATAATTGGATGAATGCATATAATTCTCAACTACACACAGCATAGCATCTGGTATAACCTTTTCATTTGAACAAATGAATGAAAGGGTGAATGATTCAATAAAGAACTGTTGATTGAGGTCATTTGAATATCATCCTGTTCTCTACTTACATATCTGTCATGACCCTGAAGCACAGGAACTATATGCAGTGATAGTAGTGAGAGGCTTGTAGTCTGAAGTTCAGGAAATGTCTGTCAACTTCCTTGAGGAAAATCTAAAGATAGCCCAGAACTTCGGTGTTATTGATTTTGCAAACTTGGAGGTTGTTGAGGCAGAAATGATCTATGTCCCTAAGTTTTAACTATCTTGTTGTCTAAAACACTTTTTTAAGAACTCTTCTTTAGTTTTGAATTAAGAGATGAGATCTCAAAAAAAAAAAAAAAAAAGCAAAAACTTGTCTTACAAGAGTATTTATTTATTATAACTATTTATAACCTCCATAAGATTTCTTGGCATTCTTATTATCTGGGCTGCTACTAAAGAGTTTGATAAAAATGAAAAATGAGAACCATAGTAAGTTTTGGAATATATACACATGACTTATAAGTCCTCTAGATATGCAGAGAGCACATCAGTATCCAGGTATTTGGGTCTTACCCCTCACTCTAAGGGGCACCCCTTTCATTGGCCACCTCTGGGCCTTGGGCACACACTCCTCTCCTGCACTGCTCACTCTTTGTTTCTCTGCTAGGGGGTGCCTTTCTGACATGAAACTTCAGCTGGACCCATTCTCTGCTGCCACCTGCCATCCTCACATTGAAAAAACAACCTGCACGCCCTCAGAGTACTCACCCCTCCTCTTGCCCAACGACCAAGAATGATGCCCCTTCGCTTCCATCAATTTTAATATGGGAAGTCTTTGGCATTGAGATCGCTGAAGCCCACCCGAGTTTGTCATTGTTACTAGGAATATTTTCATTGTTTAGAAATCACAAGATAGAAGAGGAAGCATGTGCTTTGAGACAGATTGGCATTTTAATCCTTAGTTTAAAGGACTGCAGAAAGTGCTGAAATTTTGCAGTCTTCTCAGAACTTTTTCCACTGATACAGACCAAATGTTCTCATTGGGATACAGAAGAAAGTTAACAAGACATTAAAATATAAGGTATCTTTATATATCTGGTGACTTATTTCTCTCTAGTCCTATGCCCTTTGAAAAAAAATTCGTGACAAGAGACAGCCCTAATCTCTGAAAGCTGATGGTCAGTGCACAGTGCTCAGTAATCGTCCATATGGACATTGCCCAGCAGGGAATTTGGAATGTCACTTTCAAGATTTTTGAATTTTAATTATCCCTAATACACTTTGCATATATCTCTATGATTAAAGATAACAGTAAAAGTAAATGCTGAGATAGGATTTACTATAGTGCTGTTCCATTGTTCTAAGTGTCTTGCATGGATTTATAATTATATCTTCCCAATAAGTCAATGACGTTATGCACTATTATTGTTTATGCTAGCAGGTGGGAAACCCAAGAATGAGAGTTTAAGTAACTTGCCCCAGATCACCCAGCTAGAAGATGGGGTAGCTAGAATTTGAACCAAGACAGTTGGGATTCAAAGCCACTGCTCTCTTCTCTAATCTCTATACAAACCCTGCCTCTCAAAAGTTGGCCCTGGTGCCTAGTGAAAAGTGGAAGGGAAAATTTTAGACACCTTCATTTCTGCCTTCTGAATGTACAGTCTGAATGTAAGGGAGGCCACATGTGCTCTCAGGAGTCAAGGACCTTGGAAAAAGAATGTGATGGAGAATAAAAGTGCCAGGATTTACTCTTGATGTTTCTGCTAAGTTACCTTCCTACCTGTACCATCAGAGAGTAAGTTATTAATCTGTGAAGTGAGAAGGCTGGACTAGGGTTGCAGTGTTCAAACTCCCTTCTGTCTGCCTTGGGATTCTGCAAAGGTGTAGCAGGGTCAGCATCTGTGATAAGGGAGGGCCAAGGATGCAAAGTTCCCTCTGGGCACTGTGTTCCTCTGGGCACTGTGTTCCTTCCTTTTGCCTTCTACAGCATTTTACCTTATTGAGTTGGTTCAAAGTGAATCTTGTAGAATCTAGGATGCAATTTTGAAGCCACTTCCTTCCTTGCACTCCCTCTGGCCTTACTGTTTTGTGTTATTAATCTAACAATCTTATCACCTACCAGAGAGAGCTATGGGTGGCTTCAAAATGATAAGCATTTTCATGGACATTTGGAGAGAAACAGTGTTCTTGCCCTCTTGTTCAAATTCTTTGACTCAAGTGATGAGATTTTAGGCCAAATGAGATTGGAAGGTATTTCCACAGCAGCCAAGAAATGCCTTCCAAATTATAGCACATAAATAGCTACTTATTAGGACTGTGCATGTTCCAAAGCTGTGTACATACACACATGCCAGCATACATGAACACACAATGTCAATAATCTTCAGCTAAGTATTTTGCTGTTTATTATTCATATTAAGGAGGATACACACACACGCACACTTTTTTTTTTCTACTGGTTCATGGTTGTCCTGCCTCCCTCTTTGCTAATGTTCAGCAGGTGGACCCACCATAACTAAGTTCAGGTACAAAGCACATAGGTAAAGACTCTAGGCTCTAACACAAAACTCAATTCAATTATACAACAAATACTTATGAAGCACTCGGTACTCTAGAGGCCATGGGGGCTTGCAAAGAAGCACAAGACACCTGTGTGCTCTGGGATCTTAGCACACATGAAACATTAGCAGACAGCAAATAATTAAGTGTGAAATTATCTGACACAGACTGTTAATTGTAGTGGGAATTTCAGAGAAGAGGAAGAGAAATGAGAGCTAGTAAAGTCAAGTGAGTCTTTGAGGGAGATTTAAGCTGTAAGAGTGGATGTCCTTTCAGTTGGCATAAAGAAGTTGGGGAAGTTCTTGTTCTGGATCTGTTTATCACAGTAACTTTAATGACTTTATGTGCACCACAAGGGGTATAACTTGAAGGGCAATCAGAAAGCTCTTGTGTTCCATCACATATGAAAAATTTCCTATTAGATATGATATCACATTTATCTTTTAACATGTAAATATTTTGGAGGATTTTAATACATTAAGACAGGTTGCCTTTCATTTATACCACAGGTAAAACAGTTAAGATAATTTCTTCCCACTAAGAACTATGTAGTGTAAGTAGGACTTGCTGTTACATGTCCTGATGTCTCCTGTGTAAAGGCCCACCGAGAGACTTGTTCTTATGTCCCAAACCTCAGCAATGGGAAACACCAGATTCCCTTAGATAAACTGTTTTTCTCTCCTCCTGAGAGAGGGGTAGCATATATCTGATTAGTTTAGTAGTAGAAACTTTGACGTGCATTTCTCCCTTCTAACATTCTTGGAAGTCTTGACTTTCTGTGTATATATAACACAAGTATCAGATTCCTCTTACTCATTTCCACGTTTACCATCTTTTGGTATATAAAAGTAAACAGAAAATTCATCCCATTATTCCTGTGAGTTATCCAGGTACTAGCTATTCCTCAGCATCATGTCCTCCTCAAGATCAATTTTGAGACATCCCTTGCAAAGCCTGCTGATTAACCCCTATTGGCTTCCTCTTCTTCCTTATTACTAGAACCTTTGGTTTTTAGGAAGGTAGATGTCTACCTGTAATAAAGACTACTTTCCCAGATTTTTTTACTGCATGTATATTCATAGACATCCTAGACATAGAAATCCTAGACAATGAGATATAAGCAGAAGTGGTGCTTCCAACTTACAGTATGCTTCCCTAAAGGAAGCTGGCATGCCCTTCTTCATGGCTTCTTTCCCCCTGTTACAATGTAACTGTCACATCAGGGTTTCCAGCAGCCATCGTGGACAATGAGGCGACCCTAGGAATGCCAGTCACCAATGGAGAGCAATATGAAAATAGTACCTATCTCAAAAGATGGAGGTAAAAGAATAATGAGAAAAATGCATAAAATGTGTTTAGACAGGATTAGTCACATACAAATTACTTAATAAACATTTATTGATTTCAGTTTAGATTGAATTCTGACTTCCAGGGAGGGCTGTGTGCTTGTGTGCATGTTTTCCAACACTTAGGCCTTTGATATCAGAAGCATACAACATCAGTGTCACAGCTTGCACTCCAAAGGAACCAGACTTGGAAAGACCACTCGCACTGTGCTATGCTGCTGTCCAACCTAGGCTTTCATGGCAGAGGCCCCATGGCATTCTACAAGATCACCTAGCTCGGATTTGGAGAAACATGCTGCGGAGGAATGGAAGGCAGATCTGGAGAGACGCCAACCTCTGCTACTGGGAGAGCTAAGTCAAGTAACAAAGACCTGAAATAACACAGAGCTTAAAAGAATCATACATTTGTCTTTCGTTTGAGGGTCAGTGTAGACACTGTTAAAGTCCTGAGGAGATGTTTTGGACAAGCTGCGTTCTCTTTAGTCTCTGGCGAAATTGCAGCAGAGTTGTCATTCTTGCAGTTAAGTGTGTGTTTTCTTTGGCTCTAATTGTTAATTTAATTTTCTATTTTTAAAAACATACTTTCATAAGCGTCCTTAAATCACTGGTAGACCAAGGTGGGGCACAATAGTAAAAATGGACTTAGAACTGAGAAACTGGGAGATTTCATTGGGGGAGAGGACGGGAAGAAGCCTCTCTGGAAGCGGAAGTCGTGGTGCCCCGTTAGCGTTAGCGGGACAGGGTGGGGTGTCCTGAGGGCAGCCTGGGAGCATCGGCCTTGAGACACTGCCGGGACCACGGTCCTCAGTAAGCTCTGCCCTTCTCGCTATTGTTGCTCATGTTTAGACTCTTCAAGTCTGTCAGATTTTTTTTTTTAAATTAGTGTTACTGTAGTACAATATCTGTGGCAGATTTTTAACCTTCACAAGCTTGCCAGAATGGTACAGATGTGCAGAGATGTTTCAAAGGAAAGAACAGGTTGTCCTAATCCCCTGTTGTGAGGTCAGTTCATTTGTATAGACTTGAGGAAGAATAGTGATGCATCCTTTAACAAGCTTTCTTCTAAAATCAATGTGCAATGTGGGAGTTCTAGTGAGCAGTTAAAGACCAAGAAAAATAATAATGAAAAAAAAAACCTGAAAGAGAAAGCATAAATGTGAAGCAGTCATCAGCTAATAGAAATCATTGTGTTTACTTACTCCCTTATGAAGAATAAGACAAGCCAATAAGCCAATTCTATTCTTCTGTGCTCAGCAATGTGCTGAGACTCTAATGAGTGTTTCCCAATTTTATTCCCTGTAAAATAAAATGGAAACTAAGGGTAGTCTGAAAATGAAAAGAATTTGTGGGTGGAGATAGGTGGGGAATCTACAATCCCCATATGATATGGCTTAGTGAAGGTGACCTAGTTTGATCCTGTTCTTTTCACACATATTCAAGGCTTTTTTCTTTTTAATATCCATTGGCCTCCTTTGTATTAGGTCAGGGTGCCAGAAACCAGTTTGAGATAGATTAAGAATACAAAGAGGGTTATTATAAGAAATCAGGGATAATTAAGGGAATTAGGAGCAGGAATGAAGCTGGGCTTCAAGAAAAAATGGAAAGCCGAGAAAGGATCAGTGCAGAGCCCCGAGTCTTGACTGCTTCCTCGTGTACTTGTGCTCTGAACTCACCCTGTACATCACACAGAGGAACAGGCCACCCCACAGCTCACATGTTTCTGTGTTAAAGTTCCGTGCACTTGTGGGTGACTGCCTCCTTGGCCAAACTGGGAATCTTAGGGGAGAGAAACTGAACAGTTTGAATCAGTGTCTACCTTTGGCCCAAACAGCAGTGGGCAGGGTGAGGGATCTTAGGGTCATGTAGTAAAATAGAGCTGTCAGGGGCCCAATTTGTTATATTCATGGGGGCTATTATGAGAGAAGGTGATTTGCTCATGGTCCTAGGCCCTTCATAAGGTAAATTATATGTAGTGTCAGGCCCAAAGAAACCGCTTAAGCCCTGGTGGTTGTTATGAAACAAAATGGTAAATAAAAATGGAAGGATTTTTCATTTGACTTTTTGTATTAACTTGAAATAACGTCTTGCAAGTCCTGCTATTCCAAGTTAACATAAAGGAACAGTAACCTTCTATTAATCTAGTATATTCAGTTTGGAGAATAAATTCTGAACTGGTTGATCTGCCTGTTTGAAGATTTCACTCTATGTAAATTTAAAGCAAATGGATAACTGGAGACACACAATTTATTTCATATATATATATATTTTAAAGCAGTAAGGTCTGTGAGGCATGTGTTTATAACCTATCACTGATACCCAGGGACAGGTAAAGGATCTCCCATAGCCATTTCCCTGTTGTGAAACGAGTACTCAGACCACGCTGAAAGAATAGAAAAGCAGGCAGACATCATCTAGGCACCTTGTGGGTGTATTTTCAAAAAGAATGTGATGATCAGCCTATATCTGCAGAATATACATCTTGCAAAAGAATTCCTCAGCAGTCCCTGCCTTGCCTGCATGTGGTGCTGAAGGCCCAGTCAGTCTCTACTGAGATTAGTCAAAATGAGGAAAGCAACTGCAGAGCCAGTATTTGCATTCCTGATCATGTCAACTAAATCTTCTAGGATCTGGAAGAATGGCACCCAGATCAGGGTGCACAGAACCAGCATCTTCATGCAGGCAGAAAGCAAGTCTTGAGAAAGCAACTGCTTAGTTTTCAGAAAAAAAAAATTCATTTCTTATTTTTGCCACCCACAGATCATTCCTGCATGTGAGACTCCCAGTTATCAAGAGTGAAACAATTTCCATTAACCAAGATTTTTTTTAAATAGGGGATTTCTGATGAGAGTGGTCTAAGATAATTATACACAGAATGACTAAGATACTGCAGAGATATCACTTTAAATTGGGGCAAATTACTATGCATCAAGAAATACAAAGCAATAAATGTCTCTCTCTCCAACCCTCAAATAAATGAAAAGATATCAGTTCAGAAAATCAACTTGGGAATTTTTAGGGAGAATATGTATCTTAAAAATAATGAACTAGGTGATATGAGTTTGTTTCAGAATAATAGAAGGCACTAAGGGATTCACATGAAGCAAACCTTTGTCCTTTGGACTCCCTGCAACTGACAGACACCACTTAGTTTTTGCAACTTTGACCTATGTATTAGAATTAAAAATATTTAAACTACTGAGGTGTGATTAAAATACAAAAAGCTATATACAATATATATGACTTGATGAGTTTGAAGGACTAATTTTTTTAATTGACTTGTTTAAGGAAGACAGCATGGTTGTTTTTGAAATACTGCTTTTTGGATTTTGTTTTGTTTTGCATTCAATTAATTTCTAATAAAAATGCACATGAAGTGTTAAAGGCTGCATGGAAATAGGATTTTACTGGATCTTAGACCAGTGAAATTATATTCAAGATTCACTAGACTGACATGACACAGGGCAAGGAAATGATAAAAATTCACTCAAGGATATCATCAGTAACAGTGTGGTGATGGGTCAGGAATAATTCTGAAGTTATTGCTTAGGGTGTGTGTGGTGGTGGTGGGGAGGATAGATGTTTCCTCAACCTAAATGCAAATAAGAATAGATGTTTTTCATATCTCTGTATTGACTTATTATCTTGACAATCCTGCTTCTGAGTCAGAGTAGCAAAATAGCTTTTATTTATTTGATATATTCCCTTTGGAAACTAAACTTATGGTATGACATTTGTCATAACATATTAAGAATATTTTGTACAAGATATTCTGAAACCTTTACATTTCTTCTAAGACAGGGAGAGAGCTCTTAAATGGAAAAAATGACTAAACTAGTTTCATTTATGTTCAGAATTTAGTTTGAAATTTCTCTGTCTTAACATTTTCCACCCTCTCTCCGCCCACTTCTACATATTTCCCTCTCCTTCCTTTAACTCATGCATTATTTAGAAAGCTGTAAAGCTCAGATAAACAAATGCCCAGCTTTAAATGCAATGGAGATTTCCTGCTTTTTCCCCCTGATTTTATACATATGCATATCCTATCATCAGGAAATGATTTCATCTTATTGGTTGCTTCCAAAACTTATAATATCTTACACCCCAATTTGTTGTTGGCTCAGCATGGTCCCTGGGATGAGAATGATTTGTGTTCTAATTCCAGATATTGATTGACCATGTGTTACTCTGGGAACAACATCAGACTTGTTTCCTTAGCAGGATAATGAGAAAATTACCGACCTCCTCTCAAGAGAGGTCTGGCAAATAGAGAATTACAAAATGCTTTGCATTAAAAGTGCTTTGATTTTTACTTGGCATAGCAGTGTTCATTTGTGGATTGTTTGGTGGGAGACTTTAAGCAGGAAGTACATGTGACTCTGCTTTACGCACTGCAAACATCTGTACGTTGAAGAGGATTTCACCAAAGAGTTCTAGAACTACAAAAATGCCCTGACAGAGCCTGACCATGTGCCCGTTAATGGGGACACTAAGAACTCCCATGCCATATTTTCCAGATGGATTCATTCTAATACCTGATACTTAGCCAGTCTGAATTCTTGCCTTTTCACTTTTAGGCAGTCTCTGAACTGGGTCATTAGTGGGAAAGGTAGAAAGCAGTGTAGTCGAGATCAGATGGGACAATCAGAACCACAGAGGCAATCTCGATACTGCTGGCAGCGTGGCAGACCAACAACGAGGGCTGTTCCAGCATTGGCAGAAACTTTAAAAATCAAATAAATGGGGGAGCAAACAACATTTCATTTGTTACTGTCTCAGCAGCCCAAGGCAGAGCTCTGTTCTGACAGCCACATTTTCACACGGCAGCATACATTTGAGTTGTATTTGTTTCCTGACAGTTCAGGGGCGTCGAGTTCCATAGCCAGAACGCTTGCCTTTGGCTCACTGCTTCTCTCTGGTGCATCTTCACAGCCATTTCTTCACAGTTTGTTTCCAAGCACACTGGGAGTTTGTGTTAGGAAATATTTGGTTGCACTAGAATCTAAGACCTACAAGGGACCCCAGGCAGAATGGAGCAGATCATTCTAAAGAGATAGCTACCTACCCTCTTTTAAAACCATACACACCAAGCTAGAGAATTGCCGTATGCCGTCCAAGTCTAGTGAAGGGTGCAGCTGTTAGTGTACTTAGCTCCTCCACGCTCACTGTCACACTATATATAATTGAATTCTGGTCTCCATTCCAGCATCAGGTGTAGTCATCATTTGTGTGAGACAAAGTCCTATGAATAAAATAGAAATTATAATCTGTCCTCTGATCCATACTGATGTCAGATATTTCTGAGATTTGATTAAAACTTACATAGGGTACATGTCTGTATGGGACATGGAAGTGACCAAAGTTGATAATTGTTTAATTGAGTAATAGGTAGGTGGGAGGTTCCTTATGGTATTCTCCACTTGTATATTTGCTTGAAGTATTCTATAATAAAAAAATTAAAATAAAAATCTGTTTTGCCTACTTCTCAGCAGAATTATAAATGAAAATCAGAGGAGATAATATGTAAAAGTATTTTGTGAACACTAAGGCACTGGAACAAGTATATCTCCAGGGTACCAACATCAGGCTCACCATGTATTCTAATTAAAAACACTCTCTCAGGGTTCCACAGACTTATGGAATCACACATGATGGCAATGTATCCTAGAGTAATCTGCATTTTTAATTAGCCCTTTATACTTCCCATCTCAGATAATATTTCTACACTATGAAATTTGACAACTACATATTCTATGAGCTCTTGATATTATTAAGATCTTTGAATGGATGGAGAAATTTCTTCTCATCGGGCTAGGACCTGTTTCCTAAAAGCCCAGAGGCCTCTATGCTAATCCTTCCTCCCCCTACAATCTTTCATTTGAACCCTGTTTCCTAAGTGTTGATTAAGCCTCAAGTTCCTGCTGTCTGCTGTACCTTGCCTTGCCTCCACTGGATGACCAAACCTGAAGCAGGATTTTTCCATTGTTTTTTCAGCCCTCTTGCTTATATATCAAAATCTTTGGCCTCAATCTCACCACCACATGACTCTGTATAGAAGCCATACCTTTTGCCCAGATACTGCCCAGGTACCCCCTATGTTAACTCACTCAGTCCTCAACTATTTGTTGACCACCTTTTATGTGATGCCACTCCTCCAAGTGCTAGGAAGCAATACAGTTAAAAATCCCTTTCCTTGTGGAACTTTTCTCTGTAGATTTTGTCTTGGAATAAGTAAATAATGCAGCTTCAGAGAGCGGTAAGTGCCAAGAATGAAGTAAACTGGGGAAGGACACATATGGATTGCAATTGTCAAGGAAGGTCTCTCTGAGAAGGAAATATTTCAGTAGAGACCTAAGATGAGAAGGAGAAGGTGGTAGAATTGGTGGAAGAAACCAAGCAGTACCTGCAAAGGCCCTGAGGCAGGAATGAATTTAGGTTCAAATAATAACCAGGACGTTGCCACGGTCAAGAATCAAAGTCACAAGAAGTGAGGCTGCAGAATGAGGGCCAGTGGCTAGATCCTGTAGAGATTAGGAGGACATGATAAAGAGTTTGGATTTTAAAGACTAGATGTGGCTACTGATAATGTTTCTACCAGTCTGTCTAATCAGGTGTTGCTATGTCATCTGAGGCTGGGTAATCATATAGTTGCTGCGGCTCATTTTATAACGCTCAAAGGAAGGCCATTCATAATAAGTAAATCGTTGCTATTTCCCATAATTCATGTTCATAAGAAAAGAGAGAACACTTCCATTGGGTTCTCCATCACTGACTGATGCCTCCTCTTCACTGAACATAATCCTTAAACTGCCAGAAAACAAAAAATGTTCCCCCATCCCCAGCTGTGCAAGCCTGTACTTACCATGTTTGGACACTAGATGGTGGCTGTATATCAGTACTGTGAAACTGTGAGTTTTCCATTTCCATTAAGGAATCAGTTAACATATAAAAGACACAAAATAGATGTGTATTTAAAATTCCTTTGGTTGAAAATAGCAGCAATAGAAAAAGAGATGGAAAAGGCATCATGCCCTACACCCTGCTTTTTGGTTAGTTACGCTTTCCTTGGGAGTATTTTTGGCTTCTTCGAGAATGTTCTTGTGACATGGAATACTCATATGTAAGACAGAAACTCCACAGGTCAAGACTATGACTATGGGATCGATTCCTCCTATTGCTCATTCACTGTGCTTCTCATTTGGATCTCACTGGGATTTTTTCTTCTTGACCTCTCAGGTTTTCTCTGACTGATTTCATTCACTTCCATGGCTTCCAACCAAGGAATATTTATTATTTATGCTAACGATGCTCTAGTTAATACCTTCAGCTGGTATTTTCTAGATCTAAAATTTCAGCTGCCTTTAGATAGCAGATAGATGGCCTTAGGTACTTCAAACTCCCTGAACTTTAAAACCAAACTCATAATCCCTCCTTTGCTATTTCCTTCCCTTGGAATACTTTCCTTCCTATCACAGTTAATGGTGTTGTAACTTAATCAGTTGCCTTGGAGAAAAACCTTTGACTTACTGATTTTCACCTACTGCTCATTCTCCACATCCACTGTGCCTCGAGGTACTATTGACTTTACCTCTGAAATATCTTGCAAGTACACTTATTCCTTTTTATTTTCTCACCTCCGTCATTGTTTCCATTCATGTAATAAATCTTTAAATGAAGTCTGTTTTCCTTTTTGCAGTCCATTGCCCACACAGACGTTGGAAAAAAATCTCACCAAAATTCAGATTTGAGCTAGTCAGTTCCTTGCTTTAAATTCTTTTGCCCAGAAAATAAAGTCTAAACCCCACATTCTGCAATTCAAAGCCTTCAAGTTATAGCTCCACCCAACTTCCCAGCCTCTTTCTGGCCTCTCTCCACCACATAGTCATCTTGAGTGTGAGAGTCCTTGGCTGGGCCAATGGACTGTCATGACTGTACTTCTGCACATGCTTCCTGTCCTACAGTTCCTCTTCCTTCCCCTTTGGCCTCCACTTTTCCATCCTCCCTGCAAAGGTCTAGTAAAGCTTAGCTTTTCCTTCCATAAAACTTGAAGAAATGGGAGATTTCCTCCTCGGGACTTCCAGTGGTCCTTGTACACATGTCCACTGTAATGTCTGTTTTGTACCACTTTTTATGCCTGCACCATGCCACTGATCTGAGACTTTCTTTCCAGCAGAAGGTATCTTTTGCTGTCCTTGTGTCTGCAGCAACTTGCACAAGTCTTGGAATATCTTTGGTGCTCAATAACTTGTTCTAATGAGTGTACAAATGAACAAATCCTGATTCCCTCTGCATCTTTTCCAGGAGTCAGGAAATGCCTTTTCCTGTTCCTCTTTCTCTTCCACTTGTACTCATGAATATTTTCATGTGAAAAAAAGAGAGAAAATGATATCTGGAGACACTATCTTTCAGATGCAGAAGGTAGACCATTCCAAAAATGGGAAGCTTTAGGAACCAGAGAAGAAGTAGGAGCAAGGACCACAGGCGGAGTCATCAAAGCCAAGGAGCTGAAAGGAACCCCCAGTGCCACATCTATAATCTCCTTCCCTTACTGCACACAGGCGATGGTGGCACTGACAGAGGATGAGCCTTGTGAACTGACTGACTTGGAATTACCTGAGGTCCAGGAACTGTGTACTGTTCAGCTCTCTCTTCTCAGTGATTGGCACTCAGCTTGCATAAGCAGGTGCCCGGTATGTGACTGAATCCCCATTGTTTATTTTCTTAATGGCAGACTGCAGTCTTGAGTTAACATAATATCTAGAAAAGTTCATATTTTGGGGGGTAAAAGGAGCAAATATGAGTGACTGTGACTGTATCAAGTTATCTGTGATGACTGGGTGGAATTAATGCTTAGATTTTGCTTCATTAGGTACTTTGAATGTCTGGATAGAAATATGTGCATTACATGCATACCTTCACTTGAAATGTATTGCTTAGTCTGGATGCTCACTGTGTTTCTTTATTGATTCAAAAGAAAGGAGCAGAAAAGTAAAAACTTAGATTTTCTCTCTGGGCAGAAAAAATATATTTTCTTGTCTAGTCACATAGGTACATTTATTTGACATGAGGTAGTAGAAGCACAGGTATTTCATGCATTTCAATTTTATTGATTAAAGATGGCAGCATGAGAGGTAAGACAGAGAGGCTTCCTCCTAAAAGCACATATAATATGAAAATATAATTAATATGACTAATTCTGAGAAAGCAACAGGAAAGAGGGGTGCATCAAACTGCATACACCTGGAGAAAAGAATAAACCTCCTGGATCAGGGCACTCCAGCTCTCTGGTGGGCTACACAGCCCGAAGGACCCCCTCCATGATACGCAGTCTACTGCGCCTTTCTCCTGGCCAGCCTCACCTGGCTTGCAAACTGGCAAACCCTACCCTGGCATTAGGCCAGCTAGAGGGAAGCCCCATTTACAGCAACTACAAACGCAAAGCATAGAGGCTTATACCTGTGTGCTTGGCCCACTGGTTCTTGCAGTGGAGGCAGGCATAGAACCGGGAAGCAGGAAAGAGCTCTTACAGCCCCCCAGGCACCAGTACTGCTCCCCTGTGACACCTGACATTGCTTCAGGGGCTAAACAGCTCCAGAGAGTAGAGCTTCTGGGCACTAGAGGGCGCCATATACAAATATGAAATGCCAAAGAAAGCTGGTTCAAAGCAAAATTATAAAACAACATCTGAGAAAGAGTCTAATGAAATTGACCTCATGAATCTTCCTGAAAGGGATTTCAAAATAAAAATAATTACCATGCTCATGGAGGTACAGAAAGATATTCAAGAACTCAGGAATGAATTCCAGTTGGAGATCCAATTGTTGAAGAGCACAATGGACGGTATTAAAAACAGATTGGATATGGTGGAGGAGAAGATAAATGAAACAGAAACTAGAGAAGACGAATACAAAGGAGCTGAGGCACAGAGAGAAAAATGGATCTCTAAGAATGAAAGAATATTGAGAGAACTGTGTGACCAATCCAAACGGAACAATATTCGCATTATAGGGGTACCAGAAGAAGAACAGAGAGAGAAAGGGATAGAAAGTGTCTTTGAGGAGGTAATGGCTGAAAACTTCCCCAATCTGGAGAAGGAGAGAGTTTCTCAGGCAAAGGTCAGGCACAAATCTCCCAACACAAGGACACAAGGAAAACAACACCAAGACATATAGTAATTAAAATGGCAAAGATCAAGGATAAAGACAGACTATTAAAAGCAACCAGAGAGAAATAAGATCATATACAATGGAAAGCCCATCAGGCAATCATCAGACTTCTCAGCAGAAACCTTATAGGCCGAGTGGCGTGATGTATTTAATGCAATGAAGCAGAAGGGCCTCAAACAAAGAATACTTTATCTGGCAAGATTATCATTTAAATTTGAAGGAGGGATTAAACAATTTCCAGATAAGGAAAAGCTGAGAGAATTTACCTCCCACAAACCATCTCTACAGTATATTTTGGAGGGACTGCTATAGATGGAAGTATTCTTAAGGCTTAATAGCTGTCACCAGAGGTAATAAAACCACAAAAAGAAAGTAGAATGGTTCATTGCTAAGCCAATGTGAAATTAAATCAACTATCCCCAAAGTCAATCAAGGGATAGACAAAGAGTACAGAATATAATACCTAATATATAAAGAAAGGAGGAGGAAGAAAAAGGAGGAGAAAAAAGAACCTTTAGATTGTGTTTGTAATAGCATATTAAGTGAGCTAAGCTAAACTCTTAGATAGTAAGAAAGTTAACCTTGAACTTTTGGTAACCACAAATCTAAGGCCTGCAATGGCAATAAGTACATACCTATCAATAATCACCCTAAATGTAAATGGACTGAATGCACCAATCAAAATATAGAGTCACTGAATTGATAAAAAAAAAAACAAGACCCATCTATCTGCTGCCTACAAGAGACTCACTAAAAACCAAAGACATACACAGACTAAAAGTGAAGGGATGGAAAAGATATTTCATACAACTAATAGGGAGAAAAAAGGAGGAGTTGCAGTACTTTTATGAGACAAGATAGACTTCAAAACAAAGAAAGTCACAAGAGACAAAGAAGAACATTACATAATGATTAAGGGGTCAGTCCAACAAGAAGATGTAACCATTATAAATATCTATGTACCCAACAGAGGAGCACCTACATATGTGAAACAAATACTAACAGAATTAAAAGGAGAAATAGAATGCAATGCATTCATTCTAGGAGACTTCAACACTCCACTCACTCCAAAGGACAGATCAACCAGATAGAAAATAAGTAAGGACACAGAGGCACTGAACAACACATTAGAACAGATGGACCTAACAGACATCTACAGAACTCTACACAAAAAAGCAGCAGAATACATATTCTTCTCAAGTGCACATGGAACATTTTCAAAAATAGATCATATACTAGGCCACAAAAAGAGCCTCAGTAAATTCAAAAACATTAAAATTGTACCAACCAGCTTATCAGACCACAAAGGTATGAAACTAGAAATAAATTACACAAAGAAAATGAAAAATCCCACAAATACATGGAAGCTTCACAACATGCTCCTAAATAACCAATGATCTATGACCAAATAAAAAAAGAGCTCAAAAAATATAAGATGACAAATGACAACAATGATTCAACACTGCAAAATCTGTGGGACCCAGCAAAGGCCATGCTAAGACGGAAGTATATTGCAATACAGACCTACCTCAGGAAAGAAGAAAAATCCCAAATGAACAGTCTAATCACACAATTAACGAAACTAGAAAAGGAAGAACAAATGAGGTCCACAGTCAGTAGAAGGAGGGACAAAACAGAGATTAGAGCATAAATAAATAAAATTGAGAAGAATAAAACAATAGAAAGAATCAATGAAAGCAAGAGCTTGTTCTTTGAGAAAATAAGCAAAATAGATAAACCCCTAGACAGACTTATCAAGAAGAAAAGAAAGTCTACATACATAAACAGAATCAGAAACAAGAAAGGAAAAATCACTATGGACACCACAGAAATACAAAGAATTATTAGAGAATACTATGAAAAATGATATGGCAACAAACTAGATAACCTAGAAGAAATGGACAACTTTCTAGAAAAATACAACCTTCCAAGGCTGACCCAGAAAGAAATAGAAAATCTGAACAGACCAATTACCAGTAACAAAATTGAATTGGTAATCAAAAACCTACCTAAGAACAAAATGCCTGGTCCAGATGGCTTCACTGCTGAATTTTATCAAACATTTAGTGAAGACCTAATTCCTATCCTCCTTAAAGTTTTCCAGAGTAGAAGAAGAGGGAATACTTCCAAACTCATTCTATGAGGCCAGCATCACTCTAATACCAAAAGACACCACAAAAAAAGAAAATTACAAACCAATATCCCTTATGAACATATTTGCAAAAATACCCAACCAAATTTTAGCAAACCGAACTGAAAAATACATCAAAAAGATCATCCATCATGGTCAAGTAGGATTTATTCCACGGATGAAAGGATGATACAATATTCAAAAATCCATCAACATCATCCACCACATCAACAAAAAGAACAAAAACCACATGATCATCTCCATAGATGCTGAAAAAGGTTTTGACAAAATTCAGCATCCATTCATGATTAAAACTCTCAACAAAATGGGTATAGAGGGCAAGTACCTCAACATCATAAAGGCCATACATGACAAACCCACAGCCAACATTATACTTAACAGTGAGAAGTTGAAAGCTTTTCCTTTAAGATCAGGAATAAGACTAGGACGGCCACACTCCCCACTTCTATTCAACTTAGTACTTGAGGTCCTAGCCATGTAATAAGACAACACAAAGCAATAAAAGGCATCCAGATTGGCAAGGAAGAAGTTAAACTGTCCCTGTTTGCAGATGACATTATATTGTACATAAAAAACCCTAAAGAATCCACTCCAAAACTACTAGATCTAATATCTGAATTCAGCAAATTTGCAGGATACAAAATAAATTCACAGAAATCTGTTGCATTCCTATACACTAACGATGAACTATCAGAAATAAAAATCAGGAAAATAATTCCATTCACAGTTGCATCAAAAAAAATAAAGTACCTAGGAATAAACCTAACCAAGGAAGTGAAAGACCTATACTCTGAAAAATACTAGACACTCATGAGGGAAATTAAAGAAGATACCAATAAATGGAAACACATCCCGTGCTCATGGATAGGAAGAATTAATTTTTTCAAAATGGCCATCCTGCCTAAAGCAATCTACAGATTCAATGCAATTCCTATCAAAATACCAACAGCATTCTTCAATGAACTAGAGGAAATAGTTCTAGAATTCATATGGAACCACAAAAGAGCCCAAATAGCCAAAGCAATCCTGAGAAGGAAGAATAAAGCTGGTGGGATTATGCTCCCCAACTTCAAGCTCTACTACAAAGCCACAGTAATCAAGACAATTTGGTACGGGCACAAGAACAGACCACTAGGCCAATGGAACAGACTAGAGAGCCCTCATAGAAACCGAACCATATATGGTTAGTTAATATAGGATAAATTAGCCATGGACATACAATGGGTAAATGACAGCCTCTTCAACAGCTGATGTTGGCAAAACAGGACAGCTACATGCAAGAGAATGAAACTGGATTATTGTTTAACCCCATACACAAAAGTAAACTTGAAATGGATCAAAGACCTGAATGTAAGTCATGAAACCATAAAACTCTTAGAAGACAACATACGCAAAAATCTCCTAAATATAAGCATGAGCAACTTCTTCCTGAATGCATCTCCTCGATTAAGGGAAACAAGAGCAAAAATGAACACATGCAACTACATCAGACTAAAAAGCTTCTGTACGGCAGAGGACACCATCAACCGAACAAAAAGGCCTCCTGCAGCATGGGAGAATATGTTTATTTGTAAACGACATTTATGACAAGAGGTTAACATCCAAAATATATAAAGAACTCACATGCCTCAACACCCAAAAAGCAAATAAGCCAATTAAAAAATGGGCAGAGGAGCTCAATAGACACTTCTCTAAAGAAGAAATTCAGATGGCCAAAAGACACATGAAAAGATGCTCCACATCGCTAATCATCAGAGAAATGCAAGTTAAAACCACAAAGAGATACCACCTCACACCAGTAAGGATGGCCAGCATTGAAAAGACTAAGAACACCAAATGCTGGCAAGGATGCAGAGAAATGGGAGCCCTCCTACACTGCTGGTGGGAATGTAAGCTAGTTCAACCATTGTGGAAAGCAATATGGAGGTTCCTCAAAAAAGTAAAAATAGAAATACCATTTGACACAGGAATCCCACTCCTTGGAATTTACCCAAAGAATACAACTTCTCAGACTCTAAAAGACATATCCACCCCTATATTTATTGCAGCACTATTTACAATAGCCATGATATGGAAGCAACCTAAGTGTCCGTCCTTAGATGAATGGATAAAGAAGAGGTGCCACATATACACAATGGAATACTATTCAGACATAAGAAAGAAACAAATCCTACCATTTCCAACAACATGGATGGAGCTGGAGGATATTATGCTCAGTGAAATAAGCCAGGCAGAGAAAGACAAGTGCAAAATGATTTCCCTCATTTGTGGAGTATAACAACGAAGCAAAACTGAAGGAACAAAATAGCAGCAGACTCAGAGACTCCAAGAACGGATTAGCAGTTACCCAAGGGGAGGGGTGTGGGAGGGCTGGTCCGGAGGGAGGGAGATGGGGATTGAGGGGTATTATGTTTAGTACGCATGGTGTGGGAGGTCATGGGGAAAACAGTATAGCACAGAGAAGGCAAATAGTGAATCTGTGGCATCTTAATACACTGATGGACAGTGACTGCATTGGGGTATGGGTGGGACTTGATAATATGGGTAAACGTAGTAACCACATTGTTTTTGCATGTGAAACCTTCATAAGAGTGTATACCAATAATACCTTTATAAAAAAGAAAAAAATTTTATTAAAATAAACTTCAAGCTCTTTAGTGCTGGTAGACATTCTTTTCAGGGCTCAAATATTTCTTTAAACACATGACCTATCTCTGCTGCCCAGAGATTCCTTCTGTAATGACATTTTATTGAACAGGAAGTTGTTTGAATATCATATGCACCCCACACCCTTATAATTTCTGGGAAGTGTATAGTTCTATTACTCTCTACCAGCAGCTCCTTATCAAGATGTGCTTCTTTGCAAACCTCATCTCAGAGTGTCTGTCAGAATAATAACCACATGTTCGCATGAGGCTTTATATTGTTCACAGTAGGTACACTTTCACTAATTTTATTATTTTAATAGTAAATTAAGTGGTACCAATGAACCCATTTTACTGGTGAGGAAACTGAGGATTAGAGATGTTTTTAAGCCAAGTTTGTACCAATAATAACATAAGTAATGGAATTATGTTCAGATTTTAGTTTTCAGATTCCCCATTTCTTTTCTGCCCACATCACTGCTCAGCTGTACTAAGATCAGTTCATTAGGTAAGGTGGCTTTAGGGTGAGAGCTAGTTTTATTAAGCACTCCTGGAAATGGCATCCTAATAACAGTATCCCTGGCTAATAACCTTTTCCTTATTCATGAAATAGAGAAGCTCTTATAATTATTAGTCAGTCTCTGCTCTGTACGCCAGGCCCCTGAAAATGAACACATGGGCACTGATGTTACTATTCTGGGGCAGAGCATTAATAATTAGTTATTACTTGGGAAAAGGGCAATACTTCATCAAAAGACAAAGTGCGAGCTCTGATATCTTTTTGTGCAGATGCTGGAACCCTTCTGGTACCTGCTTCTAATCTAAAGATTAGCTGGCAGCTTTGCTCTTTTTCTTGTGAAATATCTGTTCTTATGGGAAACCAGTATCAACACATACTGAGAATTTTTATGTCTTAGTAAAGGTTGTTCACTGATATTTGTAGGATTCTCCAGCACCTACCACATTATTATCAGGCAAATTCTAAATTTACTCAGAAATAATGTTATGAAAAGAGTTCTTCAGCATCGTAACAGATTGTACTATGGGGTGAACCTCTTTGCTATTGAAAGTCTCCTATGACTCACTTTTTTATTGCTTTGAAGTGGCTTGGAATGGACCTTGCCTCAGAGCTGGAATTTTAAGCGGAAAACTTTAATGTCACCATTGTGATATTTCCAGACAATGTTCCCAGAATGGGCAAGACTTAGCATCAGAAAACCAAATAGGAGGAGAGGCAGTTCTCATCTGGGGAAGGCAGAGGGATACACGTCAACTCAGGTGCTCAAGACTGTCTGATCTCACACACACAGAACAAAACGGCACCAGAAACCAAAAACCAAGCACAAGAGCAACATCAACAAAAGCAAGCCTACAGTACTGCATGGATTTGGAGACAACACTCTCCAGATGGGGCCAGCAGCTCGAACAGGGGTGATGGAAGGGCTGAGAGGGAGGAGACAGGTGCCCTGTGAATATTCACATGTCCTCAGGAGTCAGAGTGTCCTCCAGGAATTGTAGGCAGAGTGAAGAAGGAAACTTTGCTTTGGGTGGGACTCAGCCGCGGAGCTGCTGAAGGAAGTGCCTCGCCTACTTTAGGCTCCTTGGGTTGCTCCCAATTGGAGCTTAAGGAGAGCAACTGGGGAGGGAGCTGCCAGCCCCCCATGCTCTTCCGTGTGTGTGTGTGTGTGTGTGTGTGTGTGTGTGTGGGGAGGGGGGGGGGGGGGCGGGGGTGGTGGTGCTGGCATGTGTTTACGACTAGTTTGAGAAATGGCTAATGCTTAGAGAAAGAAAGGACCCGGACAGAAGACTTAGGTCATTACTGAAGCTTGGGCATAATTTGAACGACAAAGCAACCCAGGGAAGAAACAGAATGACCTCATTGCAAGTGAGAATTTTAATGTAGAAGCTATAGCTGTCCAAACAGAGAGGACACGCATTAAGAAGGAAGCTTTATACCCCGAGCTCGTGGATCTGCAGGGGAGCTGTAATCGCTGATCGTGCATGTTCATCTTCTCCTCCCAGTACCACTTACACAGGAATATTCAAAGATTATCTTTGGATAGAGAGAGAAGAGGCAAGGGACAACTCCAGCAAAGATGTGAGCAGACCACCAGGTGCAGGCAGACTTGGGGGGACAGCCTCAAGGAACGTCGTCAGAGACTGACCCCAGGGGATACTTGCGATACTTGTAAGACATTTAAAGACAGAAGAACATTGTGGGCTCTCTGGCTACGTCAGTGTTGATGTTTGTCGGTTACTTTTCCTGTTAAAACTAGTTTTGTGGGTTTTTTGTTTTTCCTTTTCTTTCTGGACGTTTGCTTGCAAGGTCTGCTTGGTTTGTATTGATTTGGCTATTCAAAGAAGAGGTTTTCCTGGATCT
Organism: Phataginus tricuspis; assembly: GCA_029783875.1. NCBI lineage: Eukaryota > Metazoa > Chordata > Mammalia > Pholidota > Manidae > Phataginus > Phataginus tricuspis. Next base: position 73,333,867 of record JAQQAC010008350.1, read on the forward strand.
TTGCATATGGGTTTAAGGCAAGAGAAATAGGACAGGCTAAAGCAGCCCATGTTTTCATTGTTATTGTTTTTGTTTTTCATTTTTTTTTCCTGAATGCTAGCTCTGACAGTAGGCTTGTATGTGTTAATCGGTAGTCTAGTTCTGTATATCCATTAAATTAGGCAAAAGTGTGGATCGCCCAAAAGGTATTGCTATGTTGGGTTACCATGAAATTAAAAAAATAAACAAAACAAGACACGTCTCTGTCATTCAGAGAGTTGGGAAAACAAAACATAAGCAATGACAAATTACAAAGAATAAAGATACACATTTATGCTATTAGAAAGTCCCATTTCATCTCTTTCCTTCTCTTATTTAAATTTTGTTGGAATTTTGTGTCAAAATATACCACATGCCTATATACAGTCACTCAGGAAAGTTCTGGTAATTATGAACATAGTAAAACAATAAAACTCTAAGAGGCTGGCTAGCTTCTTAAGAAGATCTTGTAGATCTCTCACAAGGAAGTAAGTTACTCTAAAAATTAGTAAGACTGACAGTGCCAGATGAGAACAGCAGAGAGTGAATATTGGGGTAAATATTTTAGGACCATTTTATAGAAGAGGAATAATTTAAACTGGGCACAGTGATGGATAGAATTTGGTCAGGAGAAAAATGAGGACAACATGAATGAAAGTGTGAAGAAAGAAAAGCCAGTAGATAAATAGATCAGAATGTGGAGAATGGAGGTTAATATTTGGAAATGAAATTGAAAGAGTTTGAAGCATGCTTTTGGAGGGTCTTAATGACAGTTAGGAATTGGGATATGGCTCTTCTGAAGAAACAAGGATTTATGAATGTAGCCCCTTTTGCCTTTTTAAAGAAAAATTTATCCTAAGCCTGTGAGGATATATTCATGGTCACAGCACATTCATGGGCACAAAGGTGTGTGTGTTGATTACTGCTGAAGAAACTCCACACCAGCTACCACCATCCATGTGAAAAATACTAGAATAGTCACTTTTCATTTACAAAATGAACTACAGCCATCTTAAAATATGGTGGATGGAGGTTGGCCAAAAGTGTTTTGAGATGGTCTCAGACACGTGCCCGGATGCCAACATATCCTAATCAGCACTATGACCTGACACGGTTCATGCCATAATCAGAGAGCAATGCCTGCTACACTTCGAAAAGTGCTTTTAAATGTCAATATAATTTTGAAGACAAACACACTTCACAGCAGAATTCCAGTTTGTCTGCTAGCTGATGCTTTTTGTAAGCTCTTAACAGATTTAACCTAATTAATACCTGAGGGTGAGGAAGGGAAGGCTCTACCTTCAATATTATTACAATATGTTTCATGTTGCATTTAAAAAATATATATTTAACCCAAACTACTCTCTTCTTATATGATTATTAAATAACCTTGGGCTATGGGTATTAGCTAGATAGCTAGGTCTGTGATATTAGAATTCACCAGTGTCCCTGAGTTATACCTGCTATAAAAAGTGAAGTCTAGATTTGTGCCCTTACAGTATATGTTTGTAAAATGTTATTTACAGATAAGTCTTTAAGATGAATTGAATGACATGCTGTTGGGCATATTTTTAATACAGAAGGCTGGCTTTTTCTTTCTTCTCTTGCTCAGAAAGTGCTTTCGTACCTTTCTCTTTCCCTCATAGGAAATATACCTGCTTTGTTTGTGGTTTTCAGTCACTAATATTTCTTTGATGGGGATTAGATGTAAAAGGCCATGTCCTCAGAGGCAATGAGACTCAGGAGAGTTGAGTACAAATTAATCCCACTTCTGCCCCTTGGTTCCTTGTGGCTGCAGTTGAGTGCTGAAACCCACTCCACAGTCTTGGTGATTCCAGCTGTGAAATACAGATTAGCAGGGGGCCTCCAATTTTTCCATCCCTCATGACTTCTTTTTATATTGGCTCATCCTTCCAGCACTATTGTTTCATACTCTTTATTTCTCTGCTGTTTTAAAAATTCATACACATAGTTGTGTTGGGCCTCTTCTGACTTGTTCATTCTCTCTCTCTCTCTTTCACTACTCAAGAGAGAGGTTTGTCTGTGGTCAGCCATCCTCCCAGTCTCTTCTCATGGCCTGACTCTGACTGGGCACAGAGACGGGGCCTGAGAAAAAGGGAAAGTGTCTCTTCACTTACCTCCCCACCGTTCTTGGCTTCAGTGTTTACCTGCCAACATCGATGGGCCACCAGATGTCCTCTTTTCAGCATCTGTATCCATCAGATTATCAGCAGAAAAGAGATGTCACATTCAAACTGAGACCAGGAAAAAGAGGGCAACAGATTTGGGCGAGGAGCCTTGTTTCTGGTAAGTACATTTAAAAATAAGTCAGGTAAATAAATCTGTAGTTGAATGATAATTTACATAAAATAACCTGGAGAAGAAACAGCCACTGAGGAAACGTGCGCAAGATTCAACATGAAACCAAATGCCAGTGTTCAAAGGGATTGTGATCTTTTGTCTATTTCCGTAAAAGTTTGTCTTGCCTTTTTACATCTCTTGAAAGCTAAACATTTCCTTCAGCTCTCTCAATCCCTAAAGGAATAAGGAGGCATTTATTTTGGGACTATGTGGTGATCATGCTGTGATTCACTTTAGCTTTTCCCAGTGTAACAAGACCAGCTGCCGACAGTTTCCTGCTGGTCATTTCTGATGGTGAAGCTCGGCCCGACTGTACCATCTGTTGGCGGCCGCCTCTGCCTGGCTGCCGGAGCAACAGCACCCCGTTCTAACCTTTAAGACACTTTAGGTGAGATCCTGAGGAATTCAGGTCCAGTTACAAAGATGACTTAGGTGCTGAGAGGTCACATACCTATTTGAGAAGCAATAATATAGAGGAAATTAGAAATACAGTGAGGAAATAAACGCATGTCTAAATTATGATCAGTAATTTACCTTAACTAAATTGATAGATTTCAGATATAAATTGAAGTATAGTTGATATACAATCTTATGTTAGTTGCTGTGAGGTCACCTTTTGAAGATTAGCTTTCCTTCCAACCATGTTAATTGATAAATGTTATGGTTAGTACTAAAAATTGAATTAAGAAAGTAGTGTTATCCCTGGAGGCCACAAGAAATTGCTGGCATTTGGGATTAGCTCAGTGTTCAAGAGGCCCAAGGCATCCTCTCATCACTCATACCTTTCCCCTTCTTTCTGGATTTTGCATACGATTTGGGACAGAAATTACTGGGAAGTACACAAAAAAATGAGCAATTTGGTTTTAAGTTTCACCTGAACAGAATTTCTCAAGTCTCATCCATTGTCATATTAATGTCATGAACCTTGACACATTTACATGTTGGTAACAGCAAACTGGAGTCAGGAGACCTGAGTTTTGGTCCTGACTTCACCAGCTATTTAAGTGGTGAATCTTGGATAGTTGTTTCATGTCTCAGTTTCCATCTGTTAACTAAGGAATTTGATCTAGATGCTCACTATTGCCATTATGTTCTATGATGTGAATGAACGATTTGCTAACAGAGTTAGGGACAGAAATCCAGCCACATTGCTTCTCCTGTTTGTCTCTGATTTTCTTTCATTTATTCCGGCAGAATACTTTTTGCCTCACAATATGGCAAGCAAAACAAGGCGAGAGGACAGGGCAGTGGGTGGACCTATCCTTTATTCCGACATAATGTGCCTGGAAAACGGGGTCTCAGCAGTCTGTAACTGGTATGGATCTCATAGTTCACCTGGGCCATATTTTAAGATTCAAGTAAAGAGAAAGAGACTGAGAAAGGTGAAGTGACTAGTTTAAGGTCAAGCAGCGACAAATGGAAGAGCACTGTCTTAGTCCCTTCAGGCTGCGGTAACAAAATACCACGCCCTGGTTGTTTACAAACCACAGAACATTTGTTTCTCACACTTCTGGAAACGGGACCCAGGATGCTCGCACTGTCAGGTGAGGGGCCTCTTCTGGGTTGCAGACTTGCTGTCGCTGTCATGTGCTCACAGGGTCAAGGGCACGAGGGATCCCTCTAGGGTCTCTTTTATAAAAGCACTAATCCCATTCATGAGGACTCTGCCCTCAAGATCTAATCAGCTCTCAAAGACCCACACCCTAACCCCATCACACTGAGCATTAGGATTTCAACATATAAATTTAGGAGGACACAAACATTCAGCCTATAGTAAGAAGGAAATAAAATCCATGTCTTTTGACTATTAATGCTATGATGTCTTTCCTTACATCTTACTATGTTGATTTTTTTTCTCATATTGAAAACATTTGAGAATCTTTTCTGTAGTACACTAAGAGCCAGGTGTGGAAGCAAGGAACACAGACCATAAGTATGGAAACTTTGTTAGCAGACAGATTTAACAAAACTTGCTAAAATATTAAATTTTGTACTATGAGGGAAGATTTTTACATTGTTACAGTTATTGAGAAATAGTTAATCACAAAGTAACTCAAGCTATTGCTATACAGATTTCATTATAGTCATAATGCTGATTATTGCCATTTACTCATAGAAATCAAAATTATTATCAAAATTCAAAATAATGAAAACTCATACAATCCTTAGAGTGTTTTAAAGTGTTATAAATAACGTTCATAATTTGGCAATAGCAAAAACTTCAGACTGTCTCCTTATAAAATTAGAGTATACCCTTCATCCATAGGTAGTTTCTACACAAGTATCAGTGCTGAATAATTGCAAATATTTAGATATAAAGAAAAACTTGCAAAGCCAACATCATAGTTATGTTTTAAAACCATGTCTCTTTTACTGTTCTTAAGTGAATTGTAAATGTTTAATTGCAGTTTACACAAAAGGACTGTGTTGAAAGCAGCATGTCATCCAAGTACTAAAATGCTTCCCCTCCTGTAATGCACGTGGTGCTTCAAATAACAGATCCTCTGAGAATAAAGTTGGTCTTGGACTATGGCCACCCCAGTGCTGGATTGGAAGCAGTGACGGATGAAAAGGAGGATGCAGCATAAAATATATTTTGTGTGTGTGGGAGCACCAGAGCTCGAGCAAACAGAAGGACTACTTCCCTCCCACCCCAGTTTTAAGATTCTGTTACCCTGAAGTGGAGTTGCTGCCTATAACCTCGACCATTGGTAACTACAGAATCTGTGCTACTGGGCAAAGATGAATGCAGAGTAGAAAAGAATGTGTCCCAGGCAAGCCAAGTGTGAGACAACTTGATTAGAGGAGAAGAAATAATAACAGCTACTCCTTTTGAGCACATACTCTGTGTCAGGCACTATGAGGTAAAGTTATTATTCCCAAAAAACTTATGTGGATTTTATTATCTCCCATTTTCTTTTTTATTATTATTTTTTTTACAATTTATTTTATTTCACTATCATTAACCTACAATTACATGAGCAATATTGTGATGATTAAACTACCCCCTTCATCAGGTCCCCCCCACCAACCCTATTACAGTCACTGTCCATTAGTGTAGTGAGATGAGAATCACTACTTGTCTTCTCTGAGCTGTACAGTCCCCCCCGTGTCCCCTCACCCTATGCCTGCCAATCGTAATGCCCCTTTTACCCTCTTATCCCTCCCTTCCCACCCATCTCCCCAGTCCCTTTCCCTTAGGTAACTGTTAGTCCATTCTTGGGTTCTGTGAGTCTGCTGCTGTTTTGTTCCTTCAGTTTTTTTTTTTCTTTGTTTTTATACTCCACATATGAGTGAGATCATTTGGTACTTGTCTTTTTCGGCCTGGCTTATTTCACTGAGCATAATAACCTCCAGCTCCATCCATGTTGTTGCAAATGGTAGGATTTGTTTTTTTCTTATGGCTGCTTAATATTCCATTGTGTATATGTACCACATCTTCTTTATCCATTCATCTACTGATGGGCACTTAGGTTGCTTCCATTTCTTGGCTATTGTAAATAGTGCTTCAATAAACATAGGGGTGCATCTGTCTTTTTGAAACTGGGCTACTGCATTCTTGGGGTAAATTCCTAGAAGTGGGATTCCTGGGTCATATGGTATTTCTATTTTGAGTTTTTTGAGGAACCTCCATACTGCTTTCCACAATGGTTGAACTAATTTGCAGTCCCACCAGCAATGTAGGAGGGTTCCCCTCTCTCCACATCCTCGCCAACATTTGTTGTTGTTTGTGTTTTGGATGTTGGCCATCCTCACTGGTGTGAGGTGATATCTCATTGTGGTTTTAATTTGCATTTCTCTGATGATTAGCGATGTGGAGCATTTTTTCATGTGCCTGTTGGCCATCTGAATTTCTTCTTTAGAGAAGTGTCTATTCATGTCCT
>JAQQAC010008350.1:73351181-73368529 GCA_029783875.1 Phataginus tricuspis
AGTGGAATTCCTGGGTCAAATGGTATTTCTATTTTGAGTTTTTTGAGGAACCTCCATACTGCTTTCCACAATGGTTGAACTATTTCACATTCACACCAGCAACGTAGGAGGGTGCCCCTTTCTCCACATCCTCGCCAACATTTGTAGTTGTTTGTCTTTTGGATGGTGGCCATCCTAACTGGTGTGAGGTGATATCTCATTGTGGTTTTAATTTGCATTTTTCTGATGACTAGTTATGTGGAGCATCTTTTCATGTGCTTGTTGGCCATCTGAATTTCTTCTTTGAAGAAGTGTTTGTTCAGCTCCTCTGCCCATTTTTTATTTGGCTTATTTGCTTTTTGTTTGTTGTGGTGCATGAGCTCTTTATATAATTTGGATATCAACCCCTTATCGGTCATTAATGACCCATTATGTCATTTATGAATATATTCTCCCATACTGTAGGATGTCTTTTGTTCTATTGATGGTGTCCTTTGCTGTACAGAAACTTTTTACTTTGATATAGTCCCACTTGTTCATTTTTGCTTTTGTTTCCCTTGCCCAGGGAGATATGTTCATGAAGAAGTTGCTCATGTTTATGTCCAAGAGATTTTTGCCTATGTTTTTTTCTAAGAGTTTTATGGTGTCATGACTTACATTCAAATCTTTGATCCATTTTGAGTTTATTTTTGTGTATGGGGTTAGACAATAATCCAGTTTCATTCTCTTACATGTAGCTGTCCAGTTTTGCCAACACCAGCTGTTGAAGAGGCTGTCATTTCCCATTGTATATTCATGGCTCCTTTATTATATATTAATTGACCATATATGCTTGGGTTCATATCTGGGCTCTCTAGTCTGTTCCATTGGTCTATGGGTCTGTTCTTGTGCCAGTACCAAATTGTCTTGATTGCTGTGGGTTTGTAGTAGAACTTGAAGTCAGGGAGTGTAATTCCCCCTGCTTTATTCTTCCTTTTCAGAATTGCTTTGGCTATTCAGCGTCTTTTGTGGTTCCATATGAATTTTAGAACTCCTTTTTAGTTTACTTTTAAATACAACTTTATAAGCTTCTTCTAGGTCAGGATGTTTTTTCTTGGCATACATCAAGGAGAAATATTCATTCATTTATTCAAAACTTTATTCCTTTGCATGAACTTACATTCCCTACTACTACTAGTTGTGGTTTCTTCCTTAGTGTTACACATCTCAAATATTTGTAGACTTCTTTGTTCTTTCTTCATAACTATAAAGACCTGCTGTAGAAGTTAAATGTTTTTTTCTTTGTCCATCAATCAATCCTGCCGTAATCATCACCACTGCTCATCTTGGAAGACTTTTCTTTCACCTGCTCTATGTTGCTGAACTGATCCAAAGAGCATGAGAAACTTTTGGTTCTTATAGAAATCGATGCATAACTCCAGATATTATTTTGAAATTGTCCCTAAATAATTTTGGTCTTTTTTTTTTTTTCTGCCAAGTGTTTACTGCTATGAAGTAGTATACTTGCTGGATGCCAGACAGGATTAGCTAGAAGGTATTGGTCAGCAGTGCGCAAACCATAAAGTTAAAACAAGGAAGCCATGCATTGAATTTTACAATGAGGGGGATCAATCTCACCAAACTCTTAATTTGTTCAGCCCATGGTCTTGAGGCAGTCTCTGGGTGTGGGAGTTTTCGAGATGCACTGCTTGGATTTTCCTTCAAAAAGGAATTTATTCTAAAGCTGTAAGACATGATGTTAGCTAAAAGCATTCAACTATAGCTCCTTTGGGATCTGCCATGGCATTTGGGCCACAGTCACCATTTTCCCCAGTAGCTCTCAGCCACATGATTGAGCATGATAAGAAGCACTAGGGTCTGGTCATCTCTGCCTAGTGTGGGGTTCCTCTTCCACAGGCGCTTTTGCTCCAGAGTGTCCTCTTGGCTTGGCTTAGGCTTTGTCAGACTTGCATCACAATGTGAGGCTGACCTAGCCCCACCTGTTTTCTTCCCTCTTTCTTTTCATACGTATCAGATCCGCTGAGTCTTCAGAAGGCTTTTCCTGTTCAGTCTGCTCTGTCCCACTTTATCCTTTGTGAGCATTATTACAAAATAATCCATTCTATTCTAGACAGAGAGGAGATCCTATGTCTGTCTAGGCATGGGCTTCACTTAGCCACCTGTTTTGGTGTAACTGCATTGTTTCAGGGACCACCCTCAGGACGTTTATGAGCTCCTCACCTCAAACAGGGCTCTGCATCTCTCACCATCCTTAGCTTTTCACCAAGGCAGAAAACAAGAATCCTGTGGCTTCCTCAGCATTTGCCAAAGGGGTAGGTGAGCACCATCAAGATGTAGAGAATTAATTCCCGATAGTGTGAACATTGAGGGGCATTAGCCAGGTGGGGATCAGCAAAGAAATTACTTCCTTATGCTTTTTCTCTGGATTGTTTGGAGACAGTAGTCCTACACATCTCTCTAAAGTCGTCCAGGGAAAATGAGCCATCAGTGGGTCTTGGTGTAAAGCTATGGCCAAGTTAGTAATGTACTCCCTTAAGTGTTCTCTCCCTCCTTTAGTGCTTTTTCCTTTTCTCCTGCTTTGCTAGAATTGCTCTTCCTAACATTAGCAATAAGCTTTTGACTTAGTATTTCTAAGGGAAATTGGGCTGAGATAAGCATCATTGAATATTGGTATTATTCCACCTACCTGAGACTCTACAAATCGCTACTTTATTCAGACCATCTTGATATGCAGCCTGACATAACCTATTTGTTATAAAAGAGCAAAAAATACTCAACATTTTAGAAGCATTCTAATAGAGGAGGTTTCAAAGACATCTGCTTCTGACTAGTTATGTGTTTGTATAACTGATTCTCAATCTGTTTAGGCATAAGATATTGTTCTGTGGTTTATGATTTGTATTAGTAAATGTTGATAGTCATTTTAATGATAGATGGATTTTCTGTTTTTATTTCATCCACAAATGTATATGGAGGATGGCGGGTCTTCAGTGTCCTAGCTTAGATTTGAACATTTTCTGTGGGCATTTAGGAGTTGTGAGTGATAAAGTAACAAGATCAGAGTAGAGTTACATGGAGTTTAGTCTGGAGGTGTATGGAATTCCAGAGGGAAGAGTAGACATCACATGTGAAAGACTATGGACATCTGGACATTAATATTAAAGCAGATCCCAGTAGAGACAGGAAAAATCCCAAACAATTCTCTAACTTGGGAGTAAAGGAGGGAAGGAAGCTGGAAGAATTTGGTGAGTATACCCCAAGGAGTCGCTGTAACTGTGCAAATCTCCACTCTTCATTCCTTTGTAGTGAGATGAAGACAACCGTATATTTATTTGAACATTTATGAAACATCTGCTACGTGACCATGCAAAGGATTTTACATGCATGGCCACATTAACCCTCTTAATCTGTATTGTATGCGTACTTCCTCACTTCTGTAGAGGAGGAAAGTTATTTTCAAAGTGTTAAGTACTCAGTGATGCACACCTTCTATGTGTCCAAACCAGAATTTAAACCAGAGTTTTCTAACTAATACCTGTGCTGCCTGACATATATTGTCCTCATGTTTGAAGACTCAGTGTTAGAGGTATTAGAGGACCATACAAGGCAGTCTATAATGAAGATGTCAGGACTGGCTAAAGATTTTCTTCTGCCTTCTCTTTTTTCTTACAGATATGAGTAATATCTACCTTTGACATGTCAAAAATAGTTACTATCCAGAGCCTCCATGAAGACTGACAGTATGTTGATGGCAATATTTTCATGCTTTAGGACCAAGGCATATGAGCACCTCTGGTCTAAAACATAAGAAGAATTTTTTGCAGCAATGATATATAATTTCCAGATGTGAAGCTCATTCCTTATCATGTCATATTTGCTGTCTTCTACATTGGGTAATTTTTTCCTGTATATTTATAACAGAGTTGCTTTAGTCACTTCTTCTGCAGCAGCAGAGCTGTTGCTACTATGGCACTCATGGTGTCTTTACTTTAGCTATCATGTGACTCCACTGAACTTAGGAAATAGTCTAAGAATGAGTAAAACTGTTTATAGGCTTGCCAGTGCAGCTGCAGGGGAGTTGAGGCAATTTCCCATAGCATCATTCTAAATGCTGTTTTTACTAAAGTAAGCAAACAGGTAATAGAATTAAATTGGACACTTTATTCTCTCAGAAAAATTATGATAATTCTTTGAAATAACATTTATATTCAGGCTGATAGTAGCATGTTATTCCACAGTGTGTGGGACTCATACTTTCAAAAGAGTCGAGCACGAAATGCCTCTTGGGGAGGGAGCCAAATTCCCCCACCCTTTGATGAAGCTCATTTTAAGCTTTCCTGTCATTCTTGGCTCTAACAATTTGCTACATTATTATTTAATCATGTTACAGATTCATCTTACTCTAAGTAAAGCATAAAAATGAATCACAAAACTGATTAGAGGTGATTCCTTACTTTGCATGAATATTTGCTATACAACGACTTTGAAGAGTTTATTGAAAATAAAATTTTCTTGGTAAAGACATCTGTTTTGATATACACATCTGGGCATCCTTGACGTACCAATGACACGGGCATAAGAATCGGTGGCTTCAGGAGCCACCGGGCAAGTACTAAACCCTGCAGTGGCTCTACTCATCTTGTCTTTGCTGCCGGATTCCATTTTGGATCTTCTTCACCCGTTAGCCATTCTCGGCTCGTAGAACTCAGCTGGCTCTCCATGTTTGTGCGTGTGCCGGTCGGTGTGGAGAGAGTGTGTGTCTCGCTGCTTCACTAGAATGTAAACTCCATGAGGGTCGGGTCTACGGTTTTGCTGACTGTGGTATCCCTAGAGCCTAACGCAGTACCTGGCACATAGAAGATATTCTGTAGAGGTCTGTTAAATGCATCGGTTTATTCGTTTACTCATTTGGTTACTTATTCTTTGATTCATATAACATGTATTGTGTGCCTTCTGTAGGGACAGGTCTGGGCACTGGAATTAAATGAGGTGTTAAAATATGTGTGTGTGTATTTGTGCATATGGATTATCTACAACTCCAGATCCAGGTGCTTCTGAGGAATCTGTAGCAATCATCCCAGGGGCCATAGTGTAGGAACAAGTCACTGATGGAGCTGTTATCAATTTTATTCTGTGAGTAAGGGAGCCTCTTTTCTGGCACTGGTGTGGGTAGTCTTTGGATTAGAGGGTTAAGCGTATTCTTAGAATCTAATTTTAAAATAGAAATTATTATTATTTTTTTTACAAATAATTGTTAAAATTTCACTTATATTTTAGGTCTAACAGTAGCAGAGTCAGCTAACAATGTATGACTGTCCAAAGGGAGTCCCAAGTATGGTGCTAAAAGCAAAGGGACACAGAAGTCAGAATTGGGCTACAGAGGAACTGGGATGGGGTTTGGACAGGTCTAAGCTGAGCCTCCATAGTGACCACTCCGCCAGGGCTCTTTGCATTATCTCAGAAATGGCATAGCAGGGAACGAGAAAACTGGCTTACCTCTATTAGTAATAGGGGCCCAGAGAAGTTTAATTTGGTTAATAAATGGAACACAGTCTTATTCTGATACCTCAAGAGAAATATTTGCTAGACTGATCTGTTGGGACTTGCTGATTCATAAAATAGAGAGTGTTTGCTTTTCTATTTCATCAAGTGAGGCTCACCTGTGATAGGTTACATGTTTACAGTAGTACTTTAGTAACTGAAATAATAAGAGCTCTCTTCTTTCTTCCTTGATATACCCACCTCGAGTTAGGAGTTCGTTGCCAGAGACAGTCTGTAATGTATAGGATTAGATTTTCTCTTCTATACCTCATTCTGATGGTGTTTGATGATATTTACTTTCGTTTGGCAGGCATCAGAGCAACTGAACACTTTGATTGGTTCAGACACAAGAGTGGAAGTGTAGACCTGTAAATAGTGGATGAACGTTCTTTGGAGCACAAGCCACTAAGGTGACAATTAATTATAGGCAAATTGTGTGTTTAACTGGGAAAGGATATGCAATCTAGTATTCGCTAAACTAAAGAATATTGTCCAATATGAAAATTTTTAAAAGTTTTCACCAGTGTTAACAGTCAACATGCCTGCCTGATCTGTTTGTTAAGTAACTTGTGCTTAGTATTATGTGGGAGAGAAAAATAGTGGAAGGGTCAGACTTTATCCCTAAGAAACTCACAGTATATATATGGCAAACATTATGTATAGCAAAGTCCTGTAAAACCAATAGCCACAGATTATTTGGTGGGTCGCTGCTCTATACCACACACTGTACTATACGCATTTTGCTCCTGTGATCTAATGTAATTATTACCAGAGAATTGCAAAGTAGGAATTATCTTATTTTTGAAATGAGGAAACTTAGGTTCACAGAGAGAAAATAATTTTGTTATGAGAAAACAACTTGTTAGTGTCCGATTAAAGATTCAAATCTGAACCAAAGCTGTGTTTTTCCTGAACTATTAATAACTAAGCAACTTGTTTAGAAGAGTGTCAAAAAGTTTAAAATCCAAATTGATCTGATACTAGAACAAGCATGCAAAGGCTGTTAGAAATGCATTTTTAAAAAGCTGTGTTTGAGGCAAAAGATCAATGGTGGAACAGTGTGTTGATTAGGGCCAACATTACAATATCGACGAGTAATAGGGAGAAGCAGACACCCTCCACCTTTGTTTTGCTTTTGTCTTTTCTGCCAACTAGAATGATCTCCAGGCCACAGGAGGGTAAAACAAATATTGGTTATAGGGGAATTTAAATCTATCTGGGTAATGATACTATAAGACAGAACTTAATGGATCTAAATGGCTCAGTTCTACTAGATGAATGTGCCCTTGAAGAGTAGTAGGACAGCCTCAAACAGATCAATATTCCTGTTACGTTCTCTCATAGCACTTGGTGTAGCAGTGTGCGTTATGATTTGTTAGTATGTATTTATTTGTGGGGTTATGCCAATGACTAATTTTCCATCTAGCCTCTAAGCTCTATGTTGGTTGGGCTTCCTGCTGTTTCTGTGGTGGCTAAGACAGTGTCTGGGTGGCAGCAGGGACTCAGCACATCTTCAAGCCATGAAGGAGTTTACAGAGCCCTTATAGAATCAGTGAAAAATAGAGGAGGAGGATGATGACACTCTGATTTTGAAGAAGTTGTTGATGGCAAACAGGAGGACACTTCCAATAAGAAATCAGAAGCTGGTTGCATGTAGGATAAATAAAGCCGGCAAGAATCTATTGTCTGGTGCAAAAAAAGTTGTTGAATCTGAACATTTTTAGGGAACATATATTTTATAGTTTATCATAGTTTCTGCCTCCCTCTGTTGTGTTTCCATTTTTATTTGGTTAAGTCTTGGAAGCATTTGTGGTTAGGGTCCAACAAGTTTTTGATATTGATCCTATGCCAAATTCTAGAATACACCATCGACAAGATGAATGGTTTTTAAAAACTTGGAAAAAAAAGTGATCTCTGAGAAACAGGACAAGGAATTTCCAACTAACTCTTTCACTTGATGGAATTTAACAGAAGAGTTAATTGGGACTGTGGAAAACTAATTGATTCTGTCAGCCATGTTACATATTCAACAAGTTTATCAATAATTGAGAGCACTGGTGAATCATGTCCAAATGGAATTTTTCAGCATCTTTCTAAATAATATGCTTGTATGGCAATTCTTTAATTGGTTAACTTTAGTTGGTATTTTCAGACTTTGTATTTCTGTAGTTGAGAATCTAGTACTTAACAGAATCAGGATAACATTCGTGATCTAATATATATTTTGGGGCAATGAGTTTCTCAAAACAGGATAAAGATAGAAGTTACCCTCCCACAAAAAGACGTTATTAAAAAACAAAACAAAACAATTCTCCTACATAAAATATGGATATGTTTAAAAATTTCTCTACATTATCACGATCATTTCTACTCCTACTCAGTTTTTCCCATTCAGTCTGTTTAAGAACAGTTAGAACGTCTTAAGTTCCAAAGCAAAAGGGTGTAGATTCCATTGTTTGCCACATTCATTTAAAAAGAGTATATGGAGGATAAGATACTAATGATCTGATCAGCATGTATGGTTCAACCTCTACCTTAGGATGGATTTGACGACGACTCTATTGCTATTGTAGAAAGACCTTCAACAAGGACCTAGTCTGTGTGATCTTAAGAAAATCATGTCTCTGAGCCTTTACCTCTTTGGGAAATATGGAGTTAATATTGCCTACCTTAAAGGGTTGTTGTGAGCATTATATGAGTTTAAATAAAATCTCTACCCTGTACTGGATGCTGAGTATGTTCAGCACTGTGTTAAGTTTGTCAAATGCATTATTTTATGTATAACCCACAATAAATTTAATATTAGTTGGATATTTTGCTGCCCTCTCAAGGTTCTAGAAAAAGTCAAAGCTGCTAATTTTCAAAGGAACTCGTTTCCGAAGGGCTGACTCAGCCTATTGGATCTTTCTGATACCTTTGAACTATCTTTCGAACTACGTTCAGAACAATGACAAGTCCTTCAGTTTCCTTTTCAGAGATCAGTCATACCTGTCATTTATGAGTTTAGGATATGGTACCGATAGTTTTATAGTGCCTAGTAGTTAAATAATGTGTGACACAAAATTTCACGTTTTTTGCTGGCTAGTTCCTATTACTTCTCTCAGCTACCCATTGCTTTTTGCTTACTTGCTTCTTAGATTTCCCTGAGAACTTCGAATTGGTTGTCTTCTATCATGCAAAACTGCTTATCCTTTTTCAAAATTTCTGTATCTGATATCCAGGATCTTGAGATCCTACTTTCTACATCATCATTTACCAAGGTTGTTTTCTTTTTTAAAAAATGATCCTACATTCATCAATGTATTGCATTCATGGAGTTAAAAATCAGATTTGCCTAAAGGGTGTATTTTGAATAAAATGTAGTCTCCTGCCCCATTCTTCCTCATTCTCCAGTCTTGCTATTCTAATATATCAGCTTCAGTTCTTTTACAGATTTCTTCTACTCTTTTCTAGCATCTTTATAAATATTTATACTGGTATTGCTATTTCTTTAGTTAATCAGTCTTAGTGATTTTAGACTTCCTATTTTGCCAATTCAGGATTTGCTACTCTTAATACACCCCTCTCCATACATACATGCAGATAGTTTAGCACATACTTAGTTAACTCAGTACTCAGTTTCCACATTATCAAATAGTTAAATATTATCTCTTGCTGAGCTTAATAGCATACTATGTTTCTTCTTGCCTAAAGTTACACTATTATTTTACTGTTATTATTATTGCTTATATTTCTCTATTTTCCATTTTTCCAAAAAACTCCAGTAAAGCTTTCAAATGCTCCTATTTCTTCAAATATTAAAATATAAGAGATAACAAACCTATTTCATTAAAAATAAATTCTACTTGAAAGCCTCCCTTCCACCCCTCCATCATCCTTCTTCAGTCTCAGCTGGGTGTACCCTAGGCCTCATGAACAGATGTCATCCTGGAACTTCCTTCAGTCTTTTTCAGTGTTTGATTCCATGCCTGGGATTTCATGCATCCCTGTTTCTTGATTCATTCCCTTACTTTGCGGAAGCTCATCCTCCAGCGTCTCTCAAAGGAAGGGTGCATGGCAGTTTATTTGAATCCTTGCATATGTGAAAGTGTCTTTATTCTACCCTCACATTTGATTGATAATTTGACTGGTATAGTGTACATTTATCATTTGATTGGAATAGTGGTGAAACATCTTCCCTGTATATTTATGATTCCTTGTGAATTCTGTCTTTCCAAGGTGCAATCCAGAATACTTTTATCAACCCTCTTTACAACTGGTGGTGCAGTTATGTGATGTCAGCTTATTAGACAAACCAGTATAAGATTTCCATTAGGAAGTAAGTAGCTCGAGTTTTGTAGTCGGCAACCATTGTTCTGGTGAAGTTTCACAAGCATGTGCCTTTTAGGACAGTAGTGTCATGCTGGTAGAAGGCGTAGCTGCAGTGAATTCCAGTGAAGAGTTTGTGGAGGGATAAAATAAAAGTTTCCCCATCAGAGTGGTTCTACAGTGTGGTTCTGGGCCTTGGTACTGGAACGCTGATCTTGAACTTATTTCCTCAGTTCTGTCAGTGATTCAGTTAGCTAGCTCCTACCTTTTAAAAAATTCATTTTTCTTAACCTACACTATACGTTCTCTTGTTTGCAGTTGAGATTGGTAAAGTTAGTAGGGAATTCTAGACTAAGAATACTTTTGCGTAGGAAATTAAGAGGTTTCACTCACTCTCATTGAATATCTAGTGTTGCTGATGTCACATAATGTCTATTATAAAGGCCTTGTGTTTGTGTGTGTGTTATCCTGTAAGCTTTCAGAATCTTCTCTTACCTCTTTGTAAAATATCTAACGATGTTCCTTATTTGTTGCTCTGCACATTCCCGAGTACTCTCTTCCTGGAGCATTATTTATTTCAGCTCTGGGAAATCTAATATTATGTCTCAGATAATTTCCATATTCAGGTTTCTGGAACTCCAGTTAGTGATGGGAAGCAGGATGCAATTGTCTCATTTGTTTGTTATGACTTTCTCTAGTTTCTCATTTTACATTTTAGTCTGCTTTCTTGGATTTCTGAACTTTAACTTTAATCCCTGCTTCTGATATAGAAAAAATCAGTTATAACATCTTTAATTTTCAGGAGCTCTTTTTTCTTTTATTGTATCATTTTCTAATTTTATAGAAAGAATAACATCTTTCTGAATGTTAATGTACTGTGTTGATTTTTCTTTACTGCCATTTATCCTTTTTGTTTGTTTTGATCTTCATTTTGACACATTCCTTAAATGTTCAGTAACTTTTGTCTATCCACTTACATTTAAAAGTTTGTCACTAAAATTCTAATCAGAAGATGGCTTTAAGGGTGGATGGACTTGTCATCTGATGGCTTTCAGTGTAAAACCAGCTATTTCATTGAGGGTCACCCAAAGGTCAGTATATGTAACTGTTTAATCACTCTAAACAAAAGTTCTAGTTTTCTTCCTGATGGGGATGGACTTCTTAGAGTCCTATAGTTGTGCATGCGAACTTATACATAATTTCCCACCCTTCACTACCATGAATCTCCCCCTTTACCCTGTGTGTTGTTCCACATTAGGAGCCTTACTAACTCCTTTTCTTCAGGGGAAAAACATACCCCATCTCTCACATAGCTCAGGTTGAGAGTAAGTTGCCTGGCTGGACAGAGGAAGAAAGAGAACCTGGGTGGGAAGATCTTTGTATCTTCACTTACTGAGCATAGACCATTTCTGCTTGTTCACCCCAATTCATTTCTGTTTTTTTGATGCCGAATAATTTCAAAGACTGAGTTTCCAGGTGTGTTGTTGGGTAAGTAGGCTGCTGCTTTTTTGGCACTTTCCGACTGATGTAGGCTTTAACTTCCTGTATTCTGATATGTCTGCCAGGACCATTCCTCTATCTATTTTTATCTCTCAAATATTTGTTGATATAATTGTTCTTATTGTTGCCACCTCTCATTCACTTCATTAATGGGTTAATAACATGCTAATTTCCCAATTGCTATTTTGGTGTAATTTTGGGAGGGCTGAAAATAAGAACATGTAATCCTGCATATGCTCAAGTAATCTCAATTTTTTCCAAATAATGACAAAACTCTCAATGAGGAATTTTGGTGTCAGCTAGTAAATTAATAAAGTGATGAACTCATCACTGTGAAAATAGTATATTGTCTCTTTAACACTAGATGGAACGAGAGATTCTTAGGGATTCATTGTCCAGTCATATCCACTTAATAGATGGCAGAGCACAAACTCAGATTCAGACCAGTCTGATTCTGAAGGCCATTGTGTAACTTGTAAACGTTGCTTAGTACATTGGATACTTGCTATATTGCAGGTTCTCAGTGATGGTATCTATTGGTAATGTGAACACAAAAATACAGTGTCTAGTGTTTGAGATAAATGTTATTTCTAGAGTGAGTGGAATAGAAGAATCAACCTTATATGTGACATCTAGAATACTTTAGGACTGACAGCAGTAGGTAATATTATTAACATTCTTTTTAACTTACTGTGACAGGTAGAATAATGCCTCCCCTCTCAAAGATATCTATAGTCTTGTCCCTAGAAACTGTGAATATGTTAGGTTATATAGCAAGGGGAATTAAAGCCACAGAAGTAATTGAAGTAGCTAAGTAGCTGACCTTAAAATATTGGGGTGGGCTCGCTGTAATTGTAAGGGTCCTTATAAGTGGAAGAGGGAGACAGAAAGAAGGAATCAGGGGATGATAGCATCAGAAGGACACTGCCTTGCAAACGGAGGAAGAGAGCCCTGAGCCAAGAAATGCGGGTAGTCTCTGGAAGGTGGTAAAGGCAACAAAACTGGTTTTCCCTTAACATCTGCAGAGGAAACACAGTCCTGCCAACACTTTTATTTTAGCCTGGTAAGACTCATTTCAGATTTCTGATCTCCAGCACTGTAAAATATTTTTTTTTTTTGTTCTAAGCCACTAAGCTTATGATAATTTGTTAGAGTAGCAATAAGAAATGAATATATTTACTAAATAAAACTGTGTGTGTGTGTGTGCTCACATGCATGCTCACACACATGTAGTTTACCAGGAGAAAAAGATGGTAAATGCTTACTTGAAAGGATGTGGGTGAAGGGACATGCTGTGGTTAAACAGTACACCCCAGAGGTAGCTTGGAGATGAAGGTATAATTGGAGCTGCAAAGGCGCTCTTCATTGGTCAGGGTGGGAGGGAGTCCATTTTCACCTTGGACAGAGACAGGACATGAATCTCATTGCCCCAAGGAATTTTAAATGCCTATGATTTTGCTCCATCATGTAGAGTGTAGACCAAGTCACAGGTTACCCAAGTTAGGGAGAACTGATGCCTGGGAGAAATAAGCAGAAGCCAGTCATGGTGGACTGAGAGAGTTAGGACCTTGTGGTTTTCTATGCAGAATGGAAGGAACACCTCTCTTTAGTATCACCTAATAAACACTATTCCTAAAATGGACTCTGATCTATTCCAGGTATAAAGTCTGGCAGTTGGGTGGGCTGTGATCCTAGGTAGCACCAGTAGGGAAGTGGAGCGCAGGGGTTGTGATGTTTGTTCACCAGCTTCCCTTTGTCAGTGGTTGATGGCCACTCCAGGGCCATAACTTTTCTGCCACCTCTAGACTCCCCTGTGCATGGGGTGAGCATTCTTTGGCATGTAGAAAGCCATCTGTAAGGAGCTACAGATGCTTGAAGAAGTCCTTAACAGATATGGGAATAGTGGATGCCATCGATTTATATTCTGCTGTCCTACCAATCATGACACAGACAGTAAGACATGCCGTGGCATAAGAATCTATGAGATACCAGGAGTTGTATCAGCCAGATCTAGATGAAGAAAAATTAGACTGTTCACAATGGAAACTGTTTTTCTTGGCCACACTGATTAATAGTCACAAATTTTCTGAAGAAGTGGGATTAGAAATTGATATAAAAAACTGTGTTTGTGTTACATAGCATGGCAATATTAACTGTGCAGGAATCTAGATATGGAGATATAAGTACATGAACTCACACCTGAGTACTGCCTCCAACCTGCAGGTGCCCAAAGGAGACAAACAAAATGAATAGCACCATATCTATATCCAGGAAAGTTTATTTTTGTGTTGTGCCTGTGTCCCACATTACATTTTACTTTCCTTTTCTAAAAACACACAGAAAATCAAAGCCCCAGTAGGCACCACTTCCCAAAGTATGAAAATTGCAAGTGTGCCGTATGGAATTGAGAATACAGGTCAAGGAATTGGTTTTACCCTTCTTTCTTCCCTGAAGATAGAACAGCTGGGAGTATCATCTTCACGCACTAAGAGCTACCATTTAAAGTAATAGCATTGCCAGGCTATACACTTTCACAGCAGGCTTAACTAACCATGGCAAATGTAATGGCTCAGAAATGAACAATGTAAAAATAAGTCAAAAAACAAACATTTGAGCATAACTTATATTTGAAGACTATGGTCAATTTATATACCAATATCTGGCAAAACAGATGAAAAACTTCCTTTTTGTCATATTCTCTGATCTCTTAAGAAAGAAGCATTAAAAAGGAAAACAATAACAAGAGTTCCAGCTTTGGAACCAGAAAAGGGTTCTTATTCTAATGCTTATTAGTTTTGACCTTGACCAATTCTTTTTCATCTGCCAAATAGAGATGATGGCTTTTGCAGGTAGTTTTAGTGAGGAGGAAGTGGATTAATACGTAAAGTTTCTTTTCTGTAGACTTTGAATTGAATGTTTCTTCTTGTTTCTCCTTATGCAGTCCTGATCTTTCTCGGAGTAGAAGGGGTATGCGCTTCATTGTGATTAAGGCCAAGATTGTTTACTGAGGCTCTTTGGAGTTTCAGGTACTGTACCCACTACTGGTGACACCAAAAAGAATGGAACACAGTTCTTGTCTTTGAGGATTTTTAAACTTAGTTGATGTATCACTAATAAATAATCTCAGAACATTGTGTTATATGCTACAGAAGTATAAACAAAATATTAAGGGAGGTTAGAGAATGGGGTGATTGATTCTGCCAGGGAAATAGAAGGGAAAAGAGGTCAAAGAGGGAGGTGATGTGTGAGTGTGCTTTTAGGGATAAGTAAGATTCTTTAAAAGAGAAAAGAGAATACTCCAAGCTCCATTACTCCAGTTCTCTTAAATGTTTTTCACGTGTCTTTATATGCAGCAGACTGAACAACCTATGGAACAAAATGGTTGTTATGGCCTTGGAAGTTTACCTCTGCAAACTATACCCTGAATCCCTTTGTAGAGAAAGCCAATTATTGTTTTTCATAACTGTTATATGGATGAATGACTGACCTTTTTGCTGAATATCATTTTGCATTTATTTGGTTTATACAGAAGTGCACTAATTCAGTGGCCTAACTTCAAACCACCTAGAATTGGCCATAATACAAAATAGTAAAAAAACTGATAGATAGCCTGTAAATATGGAAAAGACTATCACAGATTCCATGGGCTTTATTTTAAATTTATTTTTAATTATACAAAGTATACTAGCAAATTACCAATATATTAAGATTGAAAGTGAAAAAAAAAAGATTTTTGGCAAAGTATGGCACACACATTTTAACTCATGCTTCCTCATAAAACTAATAAAAGAGCAATAAGTTCAATTTTTTTTTAAGTGGTAAGTCCACGTGGTAAGAAAAACAACTGAGAAGGCAGCATAGCAGAAGGATGAAAGCTGAACTCAGCAGATCAAAGAAGCTGAAACCTGCATTGGTAGAGGGTGTGGCTGAGTAGCAAAGTCTGGACTGAGAGTGTGAATAGGTCTGAAAAGCAGGAGGGTTATTGTTAGAAAGGCTATTTAAGAAATCGACCTCCAGATTTCTTCCTTCAGTCCACTCTGTTGGGTACCCACTGCTCCCTTCCCCTGAATGAAGACAGGTGGATTTTCTAGAGAGGTGGTCAGTGAGATTTGCAGTTTAGGACAGGATATTGGACATTTCAGAGGAGGAAGGTAAAAATGTGTCTGTGGGAGAAAGATCAGAGGACTGACATTTTTTTAAGCCTTGTAGAGTTGTTTGTTTTAATAATATAAATAACTTTGTAAAAAAAATGATAAAAGAAAAGTCTCTGTTCTTATACTCCACATATGAGTGAGATCATTTGGTACTTGTCTTTTTCGGCCTGGCTTATTTCACTGAGCATAATACCCTCCAGCTCCATCCATGTTGTTGCAAATGGTAGGATTTGTTTTTTTCTTATGGCTGAATAATATTCCATTGTGTATATGTACCACATCTTCTTAATCCATTCATCTACTGATGGGCACTTAGGTTGCTTCCATTTCTTGGCTATTGTAAATAGTGCTGCAATAAACATAGGGGTGCATCTGTCTTTTTGAAACTGGGCTGCTGCATTCTTACCAAAGGGAAAGGGACTGGGGAAGAAGGGCGGGAAGGGAGGGATAAGAGGGTAAAAGGGGCATTACGATTGGCAGACATAGGGTGGGGGGGCATGGGGGGGACTGTACAGCTCAGAGAAGACAAGTAGTGATTTTCATCTCACTACGCTGATGGACAGTGATTGTAATAGGGTTGGTGGGGGGGACCTGATGAAGGGGGTAGTTTAATCATCACAATATTGCTCATGTAATTGTAGGTTAATGATACTAAAATAAAATAAATTGTAAAAAAAAAAAAAAAAAAGAAAAGTCTCCTCTTTCCTCACTGAACCACTAGATGATTAAGAGATTCTCTCAGGCCCTCGCATGAAATCATTTTACTTTTGGGTACCTTACCTATGAATATTATGCAACCGATTATTTATATTCGAGTATTACTTCAATGTCCTGAACAGAAGGAAAGGATTTTTGAGTGATAGAAAGGAAGGAATTACATGAAGCAAAAATCTTTTCTGCTTACCATTTTATTTACTAGATATTTTTTCAGTAAAACATCAAAGTAACCCAAATTCCATTTATTATAAACCCTGTCCTGATTCTAGATATCAGAAGTCTTAGAAACAGAGATTTCAAATGTTTCATCCTATCTTTGGTTCAACTTCCTGCAAATAACTCAATGATTTATGCTCAGTTTTCTAACAAATGTAAAAAAGATGTGCGTCCTGTTCAGTCAAACACCAAACAGCATTAGTTTAGTGCCTGCAGTGAGCTGGGTGGTGAGGGGAACCCTCTGCAAATGCTGGCATCTTTTCTCAGTGTTCCTCATTCCTCATACAGAGCATGTTTTTTATTACCAAAGTGTTCCTTGGTCCCAGGATGAACTTGATATATTGAACATACAACTCAAAGTAATCTGATATTTTTCTTTATCCAAAGTTTTACTTCCAAATGAGTATTGTTCTTTTCAAAGTATTCACCTTGGAAAATTAGATACTAAATACTACACTGTGTTATTTTAGAATTCTTCCCTTGAATTTCCTTTGGAACCTAAAGCATGGTTTTTATCCCTATCCTGAGACTAGACCAAGATCATTTGAAATTAAGTGAATTACTTAGATAAAGTCAGTAAGATCCATTTGAGGAAATAAAGATGAGCATGGGCAATAAACATTCCACTCAGTTTTGTGCATGACTGCTGAACAGTTCTAACAAAACACATTTTTTTTCTCTGAATGATTATTTCAAAAGAGATCATCATTGGATATGTAGATGTTAACAGATAAAATAGCTCATGGCTACACACTCACACAACTTACCCCTTAATGGTTAGATGTATTTTGACTTAATGCTTCTCTTATTTCTTTGTGTGTGCATTCATGGCAACTTCATTTATCTTAATTAGTCAACTCCTAAGAGGTTATTATTCTGTAAAAATAGTGTAGTATAATAAATCAGGTAATTAAAATACTTTTTTGGGGGTAG
>JAQQAC010008350.1:73368539-73387758 GCA_029783875.1 Phataginus tricuspis
AGTGTAGTATAATAAATCAGGTAATTAAAATACTTTTTTGGGGGTAGATGATGAATTTAATAATGGAGATAATGTACATGTATTCAGGGACTGCTGGAGTTTGCACAGAGCATAACACAAAATGACACATCTTAAGACTAGGTGGACAAGAACACAGAGTCTTGGGGGTTATGCAATGTTGGGGGTAGGTAGAGGGCAGGTTAGCCGAAGGAGGATTCATAGCATCATGGGATGTGGGCCTTTCAGATCCTTCAGTCAAATTCCCTCTTCTTACTGAGAAGTAAATGGAAGCCCAGGGGGATGATTTCCCTAATACAAACAGAAGAGTGGAACTCCAATTCCATGATTTGGGGCTTATTAGTGGCAAGTGTTCATTTATTTTCTTATGGTCTCTCAACTTTCTCCAAGCTTCAGGGTACTTTTGAAGTATGTGGTTTTGTCTTCCATGCTTGCTTGCCTCAAACCTCATTCCTCTTCTTTTTTCCCTTTCTGCTCCAAGGCTTATGTGCTAAAAACTCCCCCTCACATTTCTTTCTGTTCAACTGGCATAAACATGCTATGGGGTGAGGTGAAAAAGCTAAGAGGATTTGCTTTCAAACCTTTAATCACAGAAACCACTACAAGTGAAATTTCTAGGAATTCATTTTTTGGGGGGGGAAGTCTTCTCAGTCCCTTCGTATAACAGAACTGTGCTTAAAATATTAAAAGGTAAGAAATCAGATCGTGTCTCCTCTACTACCAGGAGGGTTCCTTGTGCTGCTTGGATCGTGGTTCTTTATTGTCTGATTAGACTAATGCGTTAAGGAGACAATTGGAGGAAGCTGAGCACACTTAATTTATGTTCCAGCCCTAAATTTAGGCTCGGGAGAAAAGAAAAGACCCAAAGGTAAGAAGAGGGCAGCAAGAAAGAGGAGATGGAGAAGGGAAACCAAGGAAGTATGGCAGAATTTTGAAGAATGGGTGAGAAGAGTTTTAAAGCTGCTTCCCGGAATTGGAAATTTGGGGAGAGCAGTGTAGTTTCAGCAGTAAGGAATTGACCCTGCTTGAGGGAAGTTCCCTATGAATCCAGTGAAACTGAAGGAGGACAAGGGAAGGGCGGGTTAGGAGAAAGGGTTTTATTGCTCACGGCTCACTTGGGTTTGCTAGCCAGGCCCGGCTCCATCCATCCCCTCTGGCTGTCCTGCTGCTCACTTCCCCTGCCCACCCCTTCCAGGAGGAACTCCAGGGAAGAAACCCTGGTGACGGGTAAGCACCAGACCATTATGTACCCGTAATGGAAGGGAGGAGAGAATGGCTGTTTTTTCTCCACTCCTTGCTCTGTCTGCGGCCCTGCCGCTCTATTTGCGGCCTATTGATAAGCAAATAGAGAGGGAAATTCTGGGTGCAAACCTCTATTTACCCCACAGGCAGATATGGGTAAAGAGGATTTCTAAAACTCTGCTGTGAGTCATTAGATTCAATTCTTCCTTTGCTGTCTCTCCAAGAGACTTTGGTACAGGCATACTGCTTTTCCGGCCCTTGAGGAGTTGGAGTTTCGTTTCATTGAGTGGATTGTCATATGGTAAGATGGGCCTCGATGTTGGAACAAAGAAACCTGTTTCATTTAGAAAATACAACTATCCATTTTTAGTGCCTCCCTTTTTCCCTACAATGCTTAGCCCAATTTTTCACAATCTGCATTAATAAGAAAAAATGACTGTACTGGTAGGAACCAGAAGTATGAGATGGGATATAAATTTAATTAATGCTTATAAACAGCTGAGAGGAGGAAATGGCAACCGATATGCTAAGTGCTTTTACTGTCTTCTCTTTTTTGAAATGTTATAAAGATTAACTATGGCAAATGAAATCTATTGACTTGGTGGCTGGTTAACAAATCCAGTTCCTGACCTATGAGATTAAATTTTCCAATAGCACTTTTAAGACATGTCATTAGTATCTTATCCCATAATCTGGCTACTTTATTTATAATATAAGTGAAGACAAGTCCTAAATGCACTTATTATACCACTTTAATAAGTGTCTGGGTTAATGTTGGAAATATATAAAGGACCCTTTTCACTCTTCTTGGCAACTCTCGTTCCACCATAACTCACACCTCCCATCTGCTGGTCTGGAGTGTGACACTAATCTAGATGACTGTTTCATTGCAGCCCCTTTTTTTCAATCACAATAAAAACAGAAGTGGCAGGATATTAGCGACAAAATGGATAGTGCTAAAAAACTTACAGTTTAACTTCTCATTTGTCAGTGTAATTGAAAGTTACTAGCGGGGTGTGTGGTGCCAGTGTTTCTATCAGGGCATGAGTAATCTATTTATGCAGCATGATTCATTCTTCTGAGGTTCTAATGAGGACTGCTTAATTCAGGTTTTAATCAAACCTGACAAATCATCGTTGAAGTTGGCAATGGGCTTGTTCACAGGTGTCATTTCCCTGCTAGTTTGACGCAGCTGAGATTCGTCTCCCTCGCCGCGTGTTCCTCTCAGGCTTTACTTATAATAACGAGAAAAAGAGAACTGTTTTCCTTCAACAGCAAAATGCCAAATGTTTCTGGTTCCTTTTTTTTTTTTTTTGACTACTTGGTGTCATTAGTGGCAGCTGCTTTTATTTATTTATTTTATATTGGAATTTTTTTAATTTAAGGATTACTGATATACGATATTACTTTCATAAGTACAACGTAGTGGTTTGACATTGATACACATTCTGAAATGATCACTATACTGAGTCCGGTCATCATCTCTCACCAAAGTCAACACAGTATGACTGTCCTCCTTGCCTGTACATTACGGCTGTACGTTACACCCAATGACTCATTTTACAGTTGGAACTTGGTACTTCTTGATGCCATTCACCTATTTTGCCCACCTTCCTGCCCTGCTCTTCTCTCCTCTGGCAACCACCAGTCTCTTCTCTGTATCTGTGAGTCCGGTTTTGTTTATTCATTTGTTCGTTCTTTAGGTTCCGCACAAAAGTGATATCACATGACATTTTTCTTTGTCTGACTTATATCATTAGCATAATACCCTCTAGGTTCATCCACGTGTTGCAAATGGTGGGATCCCATTCTGTTTTATGGGTAATATTCCATTGTATACGTATACCATGTCTTTATCCATTAATCTATTAATGGACACTTAGGTTGCTTCTATGTTTTGGCTTTATAAATAATGCTGCAGAGAAATTGGGATACATGTATCTTTTTGAATTATTGTTTTTGTTTTCTGTGGAGAAATACTCAGAAATAGAGTTGCTGGATTGTATGTAAATATGATGCTAGCTGTGGGTCTGCGCCCTATTATCCCCTCCCCCTCCCTACCCACCCACCCTAGTGCCTCTCCTATGGAACCACCAGTCACTGCTCAGTGTTTGAGTCTACTGCTATGGGCTTCCTTCACTTATATTGTAGTTGCCCCTTAAACCATGCTTTTTTTTTTCTCCTATGTTGCAGGGTGGGCAAATCTGTGTTCAGTGTCCCAGTGATACCCTTCCCTACTGCAGGTATTGTAGGAGGGGTTCCCATTACCACTGTGTCTCCATCTCCCTCACTGTTCTCTCTGTCCTTTGTTGTGCAGAAAGCCTTCATTCAGCCTGTGTTCTTCAGGAGGAATTGTTCTATGTGTGACTGTATATTCAGTGTGTCTGTGGGAGGAGATGTGTTCAGACTCTTCTTATGCTGCCATTGGGCTAGTCCTTTCTCTCTCACTCTATCTCACTCTCATTGCTTGTTCATTTGTATTTTGAGATTCCTCCCAATCATGGGTCATTACACTGGGGTCGGGGTTTTGGGTGAGAGCATATCTCTGCATCGCCTATTCATCTTAGTGTGTTTCTATTATCCTATGTTGGGAGCAGGTGTTAAGAGACTTATCATGTTATTTTCAGAAGGAATTGTTCCATATGTAGCTGTATATTTGTTATGTCCATGGGATAATGTGAGTTCAGGATCTTCGCATGCCACCATCTTATACTGCCTCCAAATATTGGCAATGTTGAAGAAGAGAAAAGTGATTTTTTTTTTCAAACAAATTTATCCTATTTTATGAAGTACATGCATTCTTTGAGTAGCTTCATAGTCCAAATCTTGCTCTTATAGAATAAGCCACTTGATTCAGATGAGACCTATCTATTAATTACTAATGGGGGAAGATTCACCAGCTCAGATGCAGGTAGAGCCTGAGAGCTGACATCTCATTTGAAAACCAAAACTGGCGTCTTTTCAGGAGAGGGTATATAATACATGGGGAATTCACAACACAAAAAGAAATGGTGGTTAAATGTGTAGATTTTAACATTGCAAAAATGAATGTCAACCCCTGTAATCTTCACCCACTAGCATGTGATATGGAAAGGTGTATCATCAGTTAACACAATGCCCCAGAATGGGATTAGGACCTCTAAGAAGATCAATGTGTATTCTGCTCACTTAAATTCCTTTTTCAAAACAGCTTTATAATTACATGTAGCCTTCAGTTTCCAAATCCCCTTAACATATATTATTTCATTTTTCTCCACAATAAACTTTTGAAGCAGGGATACACTTAACAACATCTCACTTGATAGCTAAACAAACGAAATCAGAGAGGGTAATTCATTTGCCCAATGTCACAGAGTTGGAAGTAATGGAATCTGATGTCAAACTCAGTTACTCCAGCTCTAAAACTCATGTCCTTTCTACTGCTTCCTGGTATCTCATTAATGTGAGAGGAGCCCAGCCTCTGAGAGAATTCTTGTACCTAAGGTGATTTTTCTCGTGAACTGCGAATTAGGAATCTTGTTTAGGCCACCTGTAATTTTTTGGTAGGTTGTGTAAGTAAGACAACCCCTAAAGCTTTATTTGTAATTTTAAGACATTTGCTATTTATCAAGCCTATCTTTCATGAATAGAATCTCTCATATGCAGGAACTTTTGACTTAAAATGCAGGGGTACTAAGTCCTAACTGGGTGCAAACACACTGCTACGAAATTGGATGTTATTTCACCCTGAGCATTATGGCAAATCCCAGTCTCATTCTTTTGCTGCAGCTTGTAGCAATACTTAGCTGGGATGAACCTAAGAAAGCACACAGATTAACAATTATTTAAAGCAAAAAGAAACTGAGGACTAGTGAGGTTAACTAATTTATTCAAGGGCAACAATTAGGTATTACCAGAATCACTCTTTAGATCTTCTGAGTTAATGATCATTGCCTCAGAGGATGCATTTAGAAAATTATTTGCCAAAATTTTACTCTAGGAATTTCTGAAGGTGGTATTTCTCAGGATTAGGGCAGGGAACTCTTCTAGAAGGACTTGCTCCTTGAGTGTTAGAGGTCAAGCATCAGAGCTAGTCAGATATTAAGCCAGGCTACATCCTCATGTTCTGTATTTGGCTTGTCCTAACCTATTAAATAGCATTACCCAGAAAAACCTTTGTTTTGTTTAGGAAAACTTGCCTTCATTTTTATCAAGGGGTCAGGTAGGATCTTAATAACTTAGCTCTTAGTCTGCCAATGCCGGATGCAGGAGAAAATCCACTGGCCATGCTTTACTGTTGAATAGCATGTGGAGGAGGTAGGCTGGGTACACTCAGGCCGACATTCTTAAGAGTTTGGAGCAAAGGCCCCAGTGATTAGCTTTTCCTGAAGGCATCCCTCATTGCCATGACATTGGGAGAATGCTGAAACAGGGAGGGGATTGCAAAGGACTGAATCAAAGAAGGCATTTAAAACTGCACATTTTTAAGAATGAGTCAAAAAAGTAGGCTGAGCCCAAGATCTTATCTACCGTGTCCATTTGAAACTTAGTGAAATTAGAGACTGATTTTTTTTTAACCCATAAGTGCTTTGAAAATCACAAAAGGGGCACCAATAGAAAAGAGCAGATTTTGAAGAATTTCTGAAAGATTAAAAGCAGATGGGATTTGACTGGCAGAAAAACAAGAGTAGAAATAGCCCCCAAATGTCACAGAGATGTAGTGCCAGAGAGGGAATTTCAGAGAAACTTCAACCTTAGAGTTAGGTGCACAGATCAAAAACGGGCAATAATGCCATCTTTAGGTTAATTTCTTAAAGTGTAGCTGATGTTGCACTTTTTTTCTTTAATTCTTCATGCTCCCCTTTTATGGAGCTTCTAGCCTTAGAATGAGCTCCAGGATGAGGTGTTAAGGATGTCTCACCTACTAGCAGTCTCGGCATGTAGACACAATTTATATATTGGATACTGAGGATGAACAGAGAAGCAAAATGGGCCCTGATGTATCTGTGGACCTTTATAATAGACAGATAAAGGAAAAATAAGGCAGCTTGTTTTAAAAGTCAAATATACCAATTCTTTTCACTTTCTCAGAACTTATTTTGTTAAATGTAGGAGTACTTAGCCTGCCTTTGTTATGCAATCATGCCCAATAAGGGGAACTTATCAAGAGGCTCACCCCATCTATTTATGGAGAACCTACAGTCAGCAGCCTCCCCCACTGGAATACAGGAAAAGAAACAGAACGATAAAGAAAACTCAGGTTGGGTCCTTATATTAATGAATCTAGGACTTTGCTTACAAATAGGAATAGAAATAAAGACTCAGCAAACATTTGAGATAAATCAACTGTATAGAGAGGAGGACCATGTGAACAATTAGGGCCAACTCAAGTGAAAACAGAGGTAAGTCTGGAATAGATTTGAACCTCATAAACTTACTTTTTAGTAATTACAGAGGTTGGAGATAATTTTAAATTCATAAGAAAGACCAAGACACTATGACACATGAATAACGAGCAAACAAAAGTGATTTCTGTTAATCAACTAACATATACAACAAAAACAATCAAGAGAAAGGCTAATAAATTTGGATGGCTATTACTAAAGAACAAATTATTGATCTGAAAGTTAAATTTGAAATTTAAGGTAAGACCAGAAAGAATAAAGGCAGGAAATATTCAAAGAGATTGTAGAAGAAAATTTCCCTGAGTTGTAAAAAGACTCAAGTCCTTAGTTTGTGAAAGTTCATCATATACTAAGCTGGAGGAAATAAAAACAAACATCTAGAGAAAGCCTCTTTAAATTTCTGGACTCTAAAAACAAAGATAAAAATTCTAAAATGTTCCAGGGAATACAGTAAAAAAGTTACTTATTCAGCAGTTACTGTTAGTTGTCTGCCAGTAATCCTTTCTGCAACTTTATTTTTGTTAGAAGAATTTTGCTTTTCTCAGGTGACTGTTAGGCTCTGTGCTTCTTTAGGGAAGGTAAACCTCTCTATTAAGGGGAGAATTGTGATGCTTTTATTCCTCTTGCAAGGATTGGTCTGAGTATGAAATGTAATTCAGTCTGGTTCAATCTGTCTCTGGAAGGTTTATTTTCTTAGATAAAGAGAGAAAGAAAGGGAAAAAATAATACAGTAATTCCTGTGCTGTAAGATGTTGCCAAGAGTGCATGTGATTTCTGGAACAGAGGCAGCCGTGCTGTGGCCATAAGGATACTTGGTCAATACACTTAAGATAGCATTAAAAAAATAGGTGGCATCACAATTTCCATTTACTAGAAGACATTAAAAATAACTTCAAAACGATAAATGATCTCTTAACATAGAGTTCTCTATTTGTCAACCTGTAATCATCTGTGAAGACAAGTACTCATTTTTGTAGAGGCAAGACTTCAAAAATGCTAATCATGCATGCTCTATGGAATAAAAAAGTGGAGACATGGTACTACAACATAAAAAAGGAATGGAGGTAAGAAAAAGGCATACATTACAAAAAAAGAAATAGTAGAAATTAAGTATCACCCAGAAAAAGTTAGAAATAAAATGGGAAAAAAACCCAACTCCTAATAAATATTATCTCAAAGATTTACTTTTAAGTGGCAAAATTTTAATAATATAGAATTGTATTTCATTATCAGTAAAAATACATCAATAAAGCACTTCAGTATCAGTACAAGAACTTCATTATCAAAAAAGATAGTGATGAAACTGTTTAACCTATCATAGTGACAGAAACAGATTATATTAAGAATAAAATATAATCTACTTATGATCTTTTTACAGAAGATACACCTAAACAAAATGGCAGAGCTCTATTAAATACAATGGGTTGGAACAAAAATATACTTAATACATACTAACAAAAATGAAGCTGATATCAAGGTTTAAAAAAATAGACTTTAGTTCTAATGTATTAAATGAGCAGAAGATATTTTATATTGAAAAAAATGTAATGAGACACTTTAATTTTTATTAACCTATAGGTTCTCATCATCATAGTTTCAAGGAATATAAAGCAAAATCTAGTGAGAGAAATATAGAAGGTACACATGCTTTACAAATATCCATGAAGCATTTATAAAAATTGAGCATACTATTATGCTACAGGGATAATCTCTAATTCTATATAGAAGAATTTATACAAAACAAATTTTCTAACATAAGCAGTAAAATAGAAATTAAGCAGGAAAGTATATTTTGAATAATTATATTTATTTCATACTCAAAATAAAATTTTGAAATTTCTTGGAAATTATTCTTTTTATCTAAATAGATTAATGGAAATGCTGAAATATATTGTTGCAGACTTCTGAAAAATAACAAGGATGGAATCACATATAAAACCTAGCTAATACAGTTTGCTGAGAAAGCATAGTCTTATGAACTATGTCTTCAATATTGTAAAACTAGCCTTCTAAACCTAAGGAAAAGAGGAAAAGAAGCATTAAGAAAGATAAAGGAGAGACCAATCAACTGGAGACACGAAAGCAAAAATCAGTAACATTAGTTTAAAAAATAAGGTGTGGATATAGGTGGAGATTTAAAACTTAGAAGACTATGTGTGATACAAATAAGTTTGGAATTTGAGTCATGAAATAAAAAAATGCATATTGCATCCTAAAGCCAAGGAGAGGTAGAGTACCCAAGCAAAACAGAAAATTGAGAAGTAATGAAAAATTTCACCTTTAAAAAAGCATCAAGCCCTAAGATTTTAGAATGGTTACACCAAATATCTAAATACATTATTTAAAATATTCCTGAGCATTAAATAGATAGAAAGCTACTATATTATTCAGGATGATGCAATAACAAACATTCCAACAATATCAGTGATTCAACGTAGAAAAATTTGTCCGTCAAATTAAATCTGCTGAGGGCATAGATGATTTTCAGGCAGCCCTTCTCAACATGGTGCATTAGTCGTCAGAGTTGCTCATATTTTGTGCCTTAAATATTTCAGTCCATGGCCTCCATGCACACTGGGGAAGAGAAAATATGGAGAACTAGAGGAGAATGATGCCTTTGAGTCTTTTCAATTCGTTCTGAGACTAGTTCAGGTGTAAGTACAAACTTTATAGCAGTGCATATACATAACAAATAAATAAAATAAAATAAAATAAATTTAGATTAGTCATCCTTATTAATAGTGATGAAACTACTCTAGCCAAAACCTTGACTGATCAAATTAGCTTTGTAACAAATAGAGTTTATTACAGGAATGGAGTAATTTTTAGTCATTAGGCAATCTAGTGAACTACTTAATGTATTAAAATGAGAGGTTTATGATATGAATGCTCAGTTATAAAGAAAGGAATCATCTTTTAACTTATAAAGGATTTATGGGAGATTTGAAAGCTATGCTATCAAAACCAAAAACATTGGAAATGTTAGCAGCATTATAACTAAAATAGAAAACAATGAAAGGAAGTATGCCTTCAAAACCACTGTAGGTATCTTATAAATAGCTCCATTCAATGCAATACATCTTAGAAACAAAATAATATTGGAGAATACAGAAAAAAATCTTACTTTTTAGAAATAACATGAAGAACTATGCAGAAACTATAAAAGTTAATATATAAATATTATAAAAGGAATAAATAAATAAAAGATAAGCAGAATGACACAAATTTAAATGGAGAAAATGTGCTTTCAAACTAGAAATTAAATATACACTGGGAAAATTGTTATACTGACACACACACATCCAACCACACATGTTAATACAGAGACACACACAATTACCTGAAAAAAAAAACCTATAAAACTTAAGAATTTCATAGTAAGATATTATATGAGTCTTGACTAAATGGTGAGATGTCCTGTGGTCCTAAATGTGAGGACTTTGTTTTGTAAAATATCCACTTATTCAATGTTATCTATAAAATATATGCAATCTCCATCAAAATTCTAATGAATTTTCTAAAAACAAAGTAACAGACTGATTCTAAGCTTCTCTGGAAGAGTAAATGCAAAAGAAGAGACAATAACTTTTCAGGAAAAAATTAGGGGGGACTTTTGGTGCTGGATGTTAAGGCCAAAATAATTCAAATAAAATGGTGATAGGGCTTGAGTGGACATGTAATTTAAGAAATAGAGAAATAAAAGGATGAATTTAAATTATTGGGCAAAGAATAGAGTATATAATTAATTTATCATTCATTTAGAAATATAAGTAAAGCTAGAATCTATTTCCTTGCCATGTCCAAAAATATTCTAGAGAGGCTAAACATCAAACACTTAAAAATTATAAGAGTAATACTTTATAGATTTTTTTACTTTTAAAAGATTACTTTTAGAAATTTTTAACAAGAAAGGCCTTAAAGGCATAAAACTCAAAAAGCCCGTAGAGGAAAGACTTTACAAATGTGACCATAGGACATTGGTGAACAAAAACCTGTTCCTAGTATTAAAAAAATCCATAAAGAGAGTGGAGAGACTGAAAATCCAGGCCAAACTTTCGTAAACATTTAGCAAAGGATTAATAAGCACACTGTATAAGGAACACCTTTAAATCGTTAATCAAGACAACTAGCAGAAAAACTGAAGAATATGAACAGCAATTCAGACAATAAGAGATACAAATGGCTCAATATAATGATTAAAGGAGCCTAAATCTAATGAGTACTGAAACCATATTTTTTTAATAGACAAAGTGTAATATGTAGAATTAGCAGGAGGGTGGGAAAATGGGCATTTTCATGCTCTGTTAATTGGAACTGCTTTTTGATGGGGAGATTGATACTATCAAAATTTCAAAAGCACATACTTCAACTGAATGATTTCACTTCTAATATATATGTGTAGAGTTGTCTGTTGCAGTTATAGTCATGATTATGAAATAGTTAAAACAATTCAAGTGCACATGAACAGAGAAATAGTTATAACCCAACTATACTGAAGAAGAGCTTTCAACAGACAAAATAGTTTGTTATGCTGAAATGAAAAAGTCTTAAAGTAATTTATGTGTTTTTGGAAATGGAAGCAGCACAACAGCATGTATGATGTTATTCAATTCGTGTTAAAAGTCTGCATGCATGAAGATGGGCCTGGGTGACTATGTCTGTGGCATCTTTATCTCTTTTCTGTTTCTTTATCATATCCGTGAATACATAGAAAATGACTGTATGGAGTGTACCAAACTTACTTACTTGCCTTTGAAGAGGTAAATAGGATTCATGGTTTTGCAAAAAGGAATTTGTATTTTTGGTGACTTTTATTAATTTAAAAAATGTTATAGTAGATTAAAAAATACCATTGACTACTATATTGCCAGTGTCCAAAAAGTGTTCAATAATTAAATGTTGAATAAATCAAAGAAACAAGATGTTTTAAAATGACCTAGTCAATATGCTTTTACATGCATATGTTAATAAATATCACCTAACAGTGGAAAATATTAAATGCAGGAAATAAAACTTTTTTCACACCTGTCCTTTAACCAATATTCTTGGCTAGGGGCAATCATAAGGGTTTATTTACTCAAAAATATAGATTTACTTGAGGCTCTATTTTTTTCAGTTATTTACTATTGCAAACAAGGCTTTGATGATTACTTTTAGATTGAGATTCTAACTATTATTAGAATATGCATAGGGTTAATTTTTAGCAGATTACTGGATCATAAGATATAAATATTTAAAATTTGAGGGTTATTGACAAACTGTTCTCCAGAATGGCACTCTAATGGTATGTGAGAATGTTATCAGTATCATTGTGGAGTCATCAAGTTTTTAAATGTAGAATACCCTGTTGCTATTTTAATTGGGATTGTATAAAATATATTAAGTAAATATTATGGAGAACTCATATCTCACAATACTGAACATCTCTATCCAGAAACATTATATATCTTACTTTAACTTTTCTTCATTCCCCCTCATTTTTTTAGAGTAGTTTTCTACTATATTTTTAAAATATATTACCATCTATTTATTGCTATCACAAAGGATTATTTTTCTTTTCATATGTTTCCTAACAATTTCTTTGTATATTTGATGTTACTGATTTTTATATGTTGATTTTCTAACCTGTTGGCTCACTAAATTTTATTTCCTAATATTGTTGATTCTCTGTTTTCTACATGTGTAATATTATCACCATTAAACAATGATCTCTTTTCCGCTTTTTTTTGCCATTGTTTTTTATCTCACTTTCTTTGCTAATTTAATTGGCTAGGACTTTGCTATTCAAGCAAGCATTGCAACAGTGACTAAATAGCGCCAAGTATCTTAACATTCTGAAGGCCTGTCTTTGCCTTTGTTTTTGTTACTCCCAAGTCCCTGTACCATACTAGCAATGGCCATTATAGTAAAGATTCAAAAAGTGATCACCCCCTGGGGCATAGGTATAATTAACACAAGGAGTATATTGTTACCATACAACCTTAAATGTACTTCAAGAAGTGAGAATTACTGGAATGGTTCAGAGCAGATCAAAGATGGGGACATTAAGTGGATGGCCATTAGCAAGTTGAGTAAAAGGGTAGAAAAATGGAGAGCACTTAACTCTGGAGTTCATGTTTTTATACTTTGGTTTCTAAAATCTGAGCCATTCCCATTACCATCTCTGCATCCTGGAGAGAAAATCGGTCTAAATAATATAATTCCATCATAGAGAAAAACAGTTCTGGATTGGAATGTTGATTTGGAATGTTACTTTGACAGTTAAACATTTTAGTTTAAGAAATTGGTTCAGGTAAAGAGAGCATATTGCTCTTATACTAGCTCATTCCCAGTGGCACTCAGCATTCTAAAAGATTCAGGTGTCTTATATCCATCTTCTCCACTGTTACCTGACCACTTTATTTTGCCCTGAAGTGTAAGGGAAAATATAGTGAAAAAGAGAGAGTCATGTTTGGGTCTTAGGGCGTTTTAGAAAGGGTGGAATATATATCCCTTGGAATGCATCCTCATGGCATTGTACAACTACTTGAAGATGGTAAGATGTAATGTTTAAATTTCAAATCATATTTTGGGGGATTCTTTTAAAGAACTAGATAATGTTCTTTATTTTGTTCTTCAGGATAAAGTCACAAACCAGTCTTAGGATAGGCTTAAATGAAGCCTGCTAACTACATTCTGCCATAAACATTATTATGCCTCAAATTTATTCCTGAGCTGTAGGTGTGCAGAAAAATAATTAGTAATAATTATAATGGATGCATCTTTATCCATTTTTGTTAGCAACGAATTTATCTCTCCAAACATCTCTTAATTTTCAAAATTGTGTTTTGAATATAAACCTGTGTCAGTTCATTACCTAGGACTTTCACTCAAGACTTCTAGATACCCCAGATGTAGATGTTTGGAGAGAATTAACAATAAAGGAATAGAAGAGTGCCATCAAAATTCTTCACTGTGAATTCCATGTGTGCCCCTGAAGTCCTGTCCATCATCGCTTGGAACTCACTAAGTCCCTTAGCACTACTTGGGATCCTAATGATGCTTCCTGCTGAGATTTCTTCTGCTTTCAAAGCTGCTGCAACAGCTCTGTGAGTGAGGGTCATCAAGCTACTTTCTCCTGGGCAGCTCTACCTTTCCTCGGGCACTGCTGACGCTCTGCATGCTGATCCCTATGCTGGTGCTGACTTTGGAGACCGCAGTGCACCAAGGCCATGTTGTTTTCCATGCAGATGGTGTTCCTTTCCCTCCTGTTTTCTCTCATTTAAACTTTGTTGCCGATACCAAACAGAGCTCTTTGTTCCATGTATTAATTTACTCTTGCTTCTGTAACAAACTAAGTACCTTATAACAACACAAATTTATCATCTTACAGTTTTGTAAATTAGAAGTTTGACCCAGGTCCCACTGGACTTAATCAAGGTGTTTTCAGGACCATGTTTCTTTCTTGAGACTCAGGGGAAGAATCTGTTCCTTTGCATGTTTTAGCACCTGCAGACCATCCACATTTCTTGACATGAGACTCCTTCTTCCATCTCCAGAGCCTGTGGCACTACATCTCTAATCATTCTTCCATAGTTACTCCCTCTGACCACAGCAAGGAAATGTTATTTACCTTTTAGGACTCTTGCGATTAGATTTGGTCCACCTAGATAATTCAAGTCAACCTCCCCGTCTTTATCATATCTGCCAAGTCCCTTTTGCCAAATTCATAGATTTCAAGGATTAGAACATGGACATACTTGGAGGCCCATTGTTCTGCTAACCACATCCCCCAACAGTACATAGAGTTTTTCATATAAACAGCTCCTTTCATTGTATTTTTGAAGTCATCCCAGCCTTTGTAGAATTCAGGCATTAATCCATTAATTATACCTGAGGTTAAAATCTGAGACCGGTTTACTCTGCTCTTCTAATTCTCCTTGAATACAATTCTGGTCCTTGCGTATTTGCACTAAGATCCACTTCCTGTCTGTTATGTTTCCTATCTTGTCTATATCTGCTATATGTTGCCGATATTATGTGTTTAGGCATCCAGGTACGGTTAGCTTACGAGAGGAACAAGATGGTTGCAGGAGTACAAAAACCAGGATATTTGACAAGTTCTTCTGTCTTGGGCTGCAGTTTCTGGAAGTATGTTCTTCTGAACAGCTATCCTTTGTAGACCTAGTTCCTGCCAGGCAAGCCCTGCTGTGGTCTGGCTCTCTTGGATGTCCCAAGCTTCTGATTCCTGGTAGTACCACCTCCTAGGTGCTCTCCCGCCCTAGAGGTGGTGGTGGCTTTCTACTCTTTCTAATCATTTACTTACTTTGCCATGCCCTGCTTGGCTTTTCATCTCTTTTATCACCTGTATAACCCCTTCCCTAGATTAAGTTCCCTATGGTTAAAATACTGTTTCCTGTTTCCTTACTGACCACTGACTGCTACATACACTAAGTGTGCACTCCTGTATGGACATCTAGCCAGCTCACCAGATATGCTCAGGCAGCCTAAACTCCTGGGGGGAGTATGGCATCTCCTCAGTCTCAGCCTCCACTGAGTGCAAACACAATTAGTAATTGAAAAGTTCTTGGTGCTTAATAAATTGAGTGGAGACTCTTATTTGGATTGGTTGGGTGTTAGCAGGGAGACTCTGCCATCATTATGTTCTGAAAAGGATAAACTTGAGTTTTAACTCCACTCCCTAGCTATGACTGTGTGATGGTCCTATAACCGAGTCTTTTGAGAGTCACCTTTCTATAGTATGAGGGGAAATGTGTATAAGCAATAATAGTATGCCATTTATTGTTAAAAATTGCCAACCAGATGGGTGTCATTTCATGCCATTTTAATTTTCTTTTGGTAAGTGAAGAACTCTGCTTTTAGTTTCTTCTGCTCTTAGAACATAAATACAATCGGCATTTATTTTTTGGTTAAAAGGAATTGTTGGCTAAACCACTAGAGGTTCATGAGTAGAAATCAGAAGAAAAAAGAGAGATAGAGATAGATTTGGATCATCTATCCATCAAACTGCAACATGAAAGTTGATAGTTGTGCAGGGCACATAGACTATACAGTGGATGGGCCACCAGAGTTAAGCAAATGTATGCAGGGGCCCTGAGCCATAGGAGGGATAATTTCACGGGATAACATTCACTGAGGGAGAAAGTGTTGAGAAGGAACTTTGGGAAATGCTAAATTTAGAGGGTAAAAGGAAAAACAAAGAGAAGTAGCAAAGGAAAGAGGGAGAAGTCAGAGGTACAACTGACTTCTGAATAGTGCACCGTCCATGTCTCTCCCTCTACATGACTTCTGGACCCATATTCATGACAAAAACTTTCCCACTGAAAGCAGTGGTGGTCTTCTTTCTGATGCAAAGTCACTGTGTGTGTGTGTGTGTGTGTGTGTGCGTGTGTGTGTGTGTGTGTGGGTGTGGGTGTGTGTGTGTGTCTCACACACATGTGCATTAGTACTTGTTACTTACTCTTTTTTTAAAATTATTTATTTTTTTTCTTTTATTTTGTGTTTATTTATTTATTTATTTATTTATTTTTTACAATTTATTTTGGTATCATTAACCTACAGTTACATGTGCAATATTATGGTGATTAAACTACCCCCTTCATAAGGTCCCTCCCACCAACCCCATTACAGTCACTGTCCATCAGCGTAGTGAGATGCCATAGAGTCACTACTTGTCTTCTCTGAGTTGTACTGCCCTCCCTGTGCCCCCGCTACCTTATGTCTGCTAATCGTAATGCCCCTTTTACCCTCTTATCCCTCCCTTCCCACCTATCTTCCCCAGTCCCTTTCCCTTTGGTAACTATTAGTCCGTTCCTGGGTTCTGTGAGTCTGCTGCTGTTTTATTCCTTCAGTTTTTTTCTTTGTTCTTATACTCCACAGATGAGTGAAATCATTTGATACTTGTCTTTTTCGGCTTGGCTTATTTCACTGAGCATAATACCCTCTAACTCCATCCATGTTGTTGCAAATGGTAGGATTTGTTTTCTTCTTATGGCTGAATAATATTCCATTGTGTCTATGTACCACATCTTCTTTATCCATTCATCTACTGATGGACACTTAGGTTGCTTCCATTTCTTGGCTATTGTAAATAGTGCTGCAATAAACATAGGGGTGCATCTGTCTTTTTGAAACTGGGCTGCTGCATTCTTAGGGTAAATTCCTAGGAGTGGGATTCCTGTGTCAAATGGTATTTCTATTTTGAGTTTTTTGAGGAACCTCCATACTGCTTTCCACAATGGTTGAACTAAATTGCATTCCCACCAGCAGTGTAGGAAGGTTCCCTTTTCTCCACATCCTCACCAACATTTGTTGTTGTTTGTGTTTTGGATGTTGGCCATCCTCACTGGTGTGAAGTGATATCTCATTGTGGTTTTAATCTGCATTTCTCTGATGACCAGCGATGTGGAGCATCTTTTCATGTGCCTGTTGGCCATCTGAATTTCTTCTTTAGAGAAGTGTCTATTCATGTCCTCTGCCCATTTCTTAATTGGATTATTTGCTTTTTGTTTGTCGAGGTGCGTGAGTTCTTTATATATTTTGGATGTCAACCCCTTATCAGATGCATCATTTATGAATATATTTTCCCATATTGTAGGATGTCTTTTTGATCTACTGATGGTGTGCTTTGCTGTACAGAATATTTTCAGCTTGATATAGTCCCACTTGTTCATTTTTGCTTTTGTTTCCATTGCCCGGGGGGATATGTTCATGAAGAAGTCGCTCATGTTTATGTCCAAGAAATTTTTGCCTATGTTTTTTTCTAAGAGTTTTATGGTTTCATGACTTACATTCAGGTCTTTGATCCACCTTGAGTTTACCTTTCTGTATGGGGCTAGACAGTAGTCCAGTTTCATTCTCTTACATGTAGCTGTCCAGTTTTTCCAACACCAGCTGCTGAAGAGGCTGTCATCTCCCCATTGTATATCCAAGGCTCCTTTATCAAATATTAATTGACTGTAAATGTTTGGGTTAATGTTTGGATTTTCTATTCTGTTCCACTGGTCTGTGGGTCTGTTTTTGTGCCAGTACCAAATTGTCTTGATTACTGTGGCTTTGTAGTAGAGTTTAAGTCAGGGAGCGTAATTCCCCCTGTTTGATTCCTCCTTCTCAGAATTGTTTTGGCTATTCAGGGTCTTTTGTGGTTCTATATGAATTTTTGAGTTATTTGTTTCAGTTCATTGAAGAAAGCTGTTGGTAGTTTGATAGGGATTGCATTGAATCTGTAGATTGCCTTAGGTAGTATAGCCATTTTGACAATATTTATTCTTCCTAGCCAAGACATGGGATGCATTTCCATTTGTTAGTGTCCTCTTTAATTTCTCCTAGGAGTGTCTTGTAGTTTTCAGAGTACAGGTCTTTCACTTCGTTAGGTTTATTCCTAGGTTTTTTATTCTTTTTGATGCAATTGTGAATGGAATGTTTTCCTGATTTCTCTTTCTGTTAGTTCATCATTAGTGTATAGGAAAGCAACAGATTTCTGTGTGTTAATTTTGTATCCTGCAACTTTGCTGAATTCAGATATTAGTTCTGGTAGTTTTGGAGTGGAGTCTTTAGGGTTTTTTATGTACAGTATAATGTTGTCTGCAAATAGTGACAATTTGACTTCTTCTTTACCAATCTTGATGCCTTGTATATCTTTGTTTTGTCTGATTGCCATGGCTAGGACCTCCAGTACTATGTTGAATAACAGTGGAGAGAGTGGGCATCCCTGTCTTGTTCCCGACCTTAGATGAAAAGCTTTCAGCTTCTCTCTGTTAAGTATGATGTTAGCGGTGGTTTTGTCATATATAGCCTATATGATGTTGAGGTACTTGCCATCTATACCCATTTTGTTGAGAGTTTTAATCATGAATGGATGCTGAATTTTGTCAAATGCTTTTTCAGCATCTATGGAGATGATCATGTGGTTTTTGTTGATGTGGTGGATGATGTTGATGGATTTTCGAATGCTGTACCATCCTTGCATCCCTGGGATGAATCCCACTTGATCATGGTGTATGATCCTCTTGATGTATTTTTGAATTCGGTTTGCTAATATTTTGTTCAGTATTTTTGCATCTATTTTCATCAGGGATATTGGTCTGTGATTTTCTTTCTTTTTTGGTGAGGTCTTTGCCGGTTTTTGGTTTTAGAGTGAAAGAGTATTGGAAGTATTCCCTCCTCTTCTATTTTTTGGAAAACTTTAAGGAGAATGGGTGTTATTTCTTCTCTACATGTCTGGTAGAAT
The DNA here is from genome assembly GCA_029783875.1 of Phataginus tricuspis. NCBI lineage: Eukaryota > Metazoa > Chordata > Mammalia > Pholidota > Manidae > Phataginus > Phataginus tricuspis. Next base: position 73,387,413 of record JAQQAC010008350.1, read on the forward strand.
TCAGAGGTGAATCCATCAGGTCCAGGGCTTTTGTTCTTGGGTAGTTTTTTGATTACCGATTCAATTTCGTTGCTGGTGATTGGTCTGTTTAGTTTTTCTGTTTCTTGCTTGGTCAGTCTTGGAAGGTTGTATTTTTCTAAGAAGTTGTCCATTTCTTCTGGGTTTTGCACCTTGTTAGCATACAGATGCTCATAATATTCTCTTATAATTCTTTGTATTTCTGTGGGGTCCATCGTGATTTTTCCTTTCTCATTTGTGATTCTGTTTATGTGTGTAGATTCACTTTTTCTCTTAATGAGTCTGGCTAGGGGTTTATCTATTTTGTTTATTTTTTCAATGAAACCAA
>JAQQAC010008350.1:73392758-73420009 GCA_029783875.1 Phataginus tricuspis
TCCTTTGGAGTGAGTGGTGTGTTGAAGTCTCCTAAAATGAATGCATTGTTGTCTATTTCCTCCTTCAATTCTGTTAGTATTTGTTTCACATATGTTGGCTTTCCTGTGTTGGGTGCATTTATGTTTATAATGGTTATATCTTCTTGTTGGACTGACCCCATTATCATTATGTAATGTCCTTCTTTATCTCTTGCTACTTTCTTCGTTTTGAAGTCTATTTTGTCTGATACAAGTACCGTAACACCCCCTTTTTTCTCTTTGTTGTTTGCATGAAATATCTTTTTCCATCCCTTCACTTTTAGTCTGTGTATATCTTTGGGTTTGAGGTGAGTCTCTTGTAAGCAGCATATAGCTGGGTCTTGCTTTTTTATCCACTTTGTTACTCTGTGTCTTTTGATTGGTGCATTCAGTCCGTTTACATTTAGGGTGATTATTGATAGATATGTAGTTATTGCCATTGCTGGCTTTAGATTCGTGGTTACCAAAGGTTCAAGGGTTGCTTCTTTACGATCTAAGAATCTAACTTAACGTTCTTGTTAAGTTATTGTGAACGCCGTCTGATGTTTCTTTATTTCTCCCTTCCTATTCTTCCTCCTCCATTCTTTATATATTAGGTGTTTTATTCTTTGCCTTTAGTTAGTATTTGGATGGTCTGCTTTCTTTGCTATGAATTTATTTTCTCTAGTGACATCATTTTAGCCTTTGGGGTGCTTCCTCTAGAGCAGTCCGTTTAAGATATCCTGTAGTGGTGGTTTATGAGAGGCAAACTCTTTCAACTTTCCTTTGTCTGGAAATTGTTTAATCCCTCTGTCATATTTAAATTATAATCGTGCTGGATACAATATTCTTGGTTTGAGGTCCTTCTGTTTCATTACGTTAAATATATCATGCCATTCTCTTCTGGCCTGTAAGGTTTCTGTTGAGAAGTCTGATGATAGTCTGATGGGTTTTCCTTTGTAGGTGATCTTTTTTCTCTCTAGCTACCTTTAATACTCTGTCTTTATCTTTGATCTTTGCCATTTTAATTATTATGTGCCTTGCCATTGTCTTCCTTGGGTCCCTTGTGTTGGGAGTTCTGTGGGCTTCCGTGGACTGCTAGACTATTTCCTTCCCCAGTGTGGGAAAGTTTTCAGCAATTATTTCTTCAAAGACACTTTCTATCCCTTTTTCTCTCTCTTCTTCCTCTGGTACTCCTATAATACGAATATTGTTCCGTTTGGATGAGTCACACACAGTTCTCTCAATATTCTTTCATTCCTAGAGATTCTTTTTTCTCTCAGTACCTCAGCTTCTTTGTGTTCCTTTTCTTTAGTTTTTATTTCATTTATCGTCTCCTCCACCATATCCAATCTGCTTTTAACACCATCCATTGTGTTCCTCAAGGGTTGGATCTTTGACCGGAATTCATTCCTGAGTTCTTGAATATCTTTCTGTACCTCCATGAGCATGTTCATGATTTTTATTTTGAACTCCCTTTCAGGGAGAGTCATAAGGTCCATATCATTAAAATCTTTCTCAGGGGTTGTATTCATAATTTTACTCTGGACCAGGTTCCTTTGGCGTTTCATATTTGTGTATGGAGCCCTCTAGTGCCCAGAAGCTCTACTCTCTGGAGCTGCTCAGCCCCTGAAGCAATGTCAGGGATTGTAGGGGAGTGGTGTTGGTGCCTCGGGGGAGGAAAGGGCTGTTTCCTGGTTCCTGGCTGCTATGCCTGTCTCCACTGTCTGAACCGGTGGGCTGAGCACACAGGTATAAGCCTCTGTGCTTTGCCTTTTAAGTTGCTGTAGACTGATCCTCCCTCCGGCTGGCCCAACACCAGGGAAGGGCTTCCAGGTTTGCAAGCCCGGTGGGGCTGGCCAGGCGAAAGGTGCACTAGTCTGCCTGTCACAGAAGGGGTTCCTGGAACCGTGCAGGCAGCCAGGCACCTGGCAGACCTGAAGATCAGAAAACCCCCAATGTGCTGGGCAGAGTACACCCAGACAATCCTGCCCACCTGTCCTTTCTCCCGAGCAGCAAGCTCCGTGCAGTCCTTGCCCCCTCAGCAGGCCTCCATCCAAGTTCCTCCCTGCCAGGAAGTCTCTCAGACTGCCTGCCCCTCCCCCGTCCCAGAGCAGCTGGGTATGGATCCCTGATCTCATAAGCAGCCGGAATCTTAGTCTCTCCAGGAACTCCACCTGTCTTAGCTTTCCAAGCTCCTGATTACAAGAGTATCATGCAAGCACCATGAAATGTAGGTTGTTACTTACTCTTCACAGTTTCATTGTCAGTTCCTATCAGTTTATTAGAGCGAAATGATCTTCGTCAAATCACTATTTACCCACAGGAGTGACTTCTCCCTCTTAAACTGCTGTTAGGAAACTTCATTCCTTTCCCTTTCTGTGTAGGGCACTTGGATTTTCAACCTTTATTCTCCTCTAAGGAATTACATTTAACCTTCAAAATTTTATAAGAATATTTTGTAGTCATTCAATAGGCATATCTACTTACACTGTATCATTGAAGGAACAAAGATGTTTAAAATGGCTATCCTTATTTTTAAAGTTTAAAACTGTCCTATCAGCAGCCATCATCATAATTTGATACACTGTGTCTGAGCTTTTTGGTCCAAAAGTTGTATTTCAAAAACTGTGTCCTTAGGGACATTTTCTTTCTAAAAGGGTGCAATAATTAGTTCCTAAGAAATGACACAGCCACACATTGTCAATATAATTAAGTGTGCTGCTGCCAAACTCAGACAGGCCCACATTTCTGTCATCCTGCCTGATGCCAGAGCCAACATATTTTTTGCTTATTATTTTATAATCACCACTTAGAGAAGCTCAAGGAAACTTCCTGAATCCCAGGAAAACCATAAAATACTACTGCTTACCATTCTAGCAATTTCCCCATTATTAAAACATAGTCATTTAGTTCACCCCTACCACTTGTCCTTTGCATCAATGTACCAATTACATAGGAATTATTCTGCTTTCTAAAGTCATCCAAAGAGTCTTCTGTGGCTCTGTCCTGAAATCTGTGCTGATGTATAATAATGTGGATCATGAAGTGAAAACCAAATTTGATCAGCATTTCCTGTTTTTAGGCCAAGCCCTATGCAAATGGTGAATAGATTTGACTTATTTATCCTTGACTCCTGTTCATCCACCTTTAGTCATCTTTGCTGTGGAACAGGGTAGTTATTATTTTTTTTGCACATGACAATGTTCCCCTCATTCTCTCTCTCCTGGTATCAGATTTCACCCTCAGGGTGACTGGATGAGGTGGGGGGTGTCACCAAGCACAGTGACCCTGCTCCTTAGATACAATGATTGTGCTGTGATGAGAACTTGACCCAAGTATGTGGGATTGCCAAGTAAAATACAGAATTTCCACTAGCATTTGAATTTTAGAGGAACAATGAATAGAGGTCTAGATTATGGCATTTTTTTCACTTCTGTAGATATCAAATGTTGAATGGGTTGTATTCATACTGATACAGTTTATGTTAGAGTAATATTTGTTGTTCATCTGAAATTTTCACTGGGTGTCGTGTATTTTTGTTTGCTAAATCTGGCAACCCTGAAAGTAGGACCAGAACACTCTCTTGTTTATTTATTTATTATTATTATTATTTGTGTGTGTGTGTGTGTATGTGTGTATTTATTTATTTTTTTGCTTTTTCTTTGTGTTTTATGAACACTAGGAGAGAGAGTTTATTTCTGTTTTGGAAGATGGGGGAGGGTTACATACAAACCCATCTGATACCTATTTTCCCTGATAAATGAGAGGAAAGAGTCCTTTCTTGAGGTACGTGAGCCCAGTAAAGAGAAGTGGATACTTAAGTGGCAGAAGACAGATTGATCTCTGAGTTCCAGCCCCCATCTCCTGGCCTTGGTTTTTCAGTTCTTTCTTTTATATGGTGCACTGTCCCCAGCATCCTTCCCGGCATGTCAGCCGGTAAACCCTGGCATGAGCCAGTGTGAGGTGGGTGCTGTCAGTTTTAATATTTGTCTTTTTCATACTCCTTCAGAGTATGTGCCACTCCCATCCTGCCCTCTGGGCTTCCCTGGGTTTCTCCAGAGAATGAGCATTGCAGGTGGCTCTCATGTTTGTTGCTGGGCAGTAGATCCCTTCATTTTTTATTTTTTTATGCATTCAAAATATGAAATTTAATTATTTTCCTGATTATAGAATTCACAAGATGTTCATAATAAAATATTTTGAAACTACAGAAAAGTATAGGAAAATTGAAATCATCCACAATCCCAGCACACAAATAAAATCAGTATTGCCATTTTTGTGTGTAATTTACAATCTCTTTGTATTTTATATACATTATATGAATTATAAATATATATGTAATATAATTGGAATTACTATTTAAAGTATTTTATCCTGTTCTTTTTTAAATCTAATATATTATGAACATTTTTTTCATATCTTCAGAAAATCTCTAAAGATACAACTTGGTCAAGGTGATTTCTTTTTTATTTTGCTATTATTAATGTACAATTGCATCAGAAATATTATGGTTACTAGACTCCCCCTATTATCAAGTCCCCACCACATACCCCATTATACTCACTGTCCATCAGCATAGTAAGATGCTGTAGAATCACTACTTGTCTTCTCTGTGTTATACTGCCTTCCCTGCATGCCCCCCCACCACTACATTATGTGTGCTAATCGTAATACCCCATTTCCCCCTTCTTCCTCCTTTCCCACCCTTCTTCCCCAGTTCCTTTCCCTTTGGTAACTGTTAGTCCATTCGTGGGTTCTATGAGTCTGCTGCTGTTTTGTTCCTTCAGTTTTTTCTTTGTTCGTATACTCCACAGATGAGTGAAGTCATCTGATACTTGTCTTTCACCACCTGGCTTATTTCACTGAGTATAATACCCTCTAGCTCCATCCATGTTGTTACAAATGGTATGATTTATTTTCTTCTTATGGCTGAATAATATTCCATTTGATATATGTACCACATCTTTTTTATCCATTCATCTACTGATGGACACTTAGGTTGCTTCCATTTCTTGGCTATTGTAAATAGTGCTGTGATAAACATAGGGGTGCATATGTCTTTTTCAAACTGGGCTGCTTCATTCTTAGGGTAAATTCCTAGGAGTGGAATTCCTGGGTCAAATGGTATTTCTATTTTTAGTTTTTTGAGGAACCTCCATACTGCTTTCCACAATGGTTGAACTAATTTACATTCCCACTACCAGTGTAAGAGGGTACCCCTTTCTCCACACCATCCTGGTGTGAGGTGATATCTCATTGTGGTTTTAATTTGCATTTCTATGGTGATTAGCAATCTGGAGCATCTTTTCATGTGCCTGTTGGCCATCTGAATTTCTTCTTTGGAGAAGTTTCTGTTCAGCAACTCTGCCCATTTTTTAATTGGTTTATTTGCTTTTTGTTTGTTGAGGTGCGTGAGCTCTTTATATATTTTGGATGTCAACCCCTTTCGGATATGTCATTTATGAATATATTCTCCCATACTTTAGGATGTCTTTTTGTTCTGCTGATGGTGTCCTTTGCTGTACAGAAGCTTTTTAGTTTGATACAGTCCCACTTGTTCATTTTTGCTTTTGTTTCCCTTGCCTGGGGAGATACGTTCATGAAGAAGTTGATCATATTTAAGTCCAAGAGACTTTTTCCTATGTTTTTTTTCTAAGAGTTTTTTCTAAGAAGTGGATCCCTTCTTAATTCAGTCCCAGAAAGACATTCTTGGTAAGAGTCCTTCATAGCTAAGAGAATTTGGATACTGTTACTGCATGGAGAGCAATGCAGTATAAGGAAATGTTCTTTATTCCTATTTATTTCCTATAAGGCAAATGTTCTTTATTCAGGAAAGCAGTGGAATCCAAATTTCCAAGACAATGGCTTGCAGAGATATAAGAAACAGAGCAATTAGCATTTTGCTTCATGTATATATCAAGTAATTTTAAAATCAGATATAAACTGAAATTGTCAATAGGGGTCCTCTAGGCAAGAAAGGAATCTTAAAAGGGGCCTCAATAAAAGAGTGTAGCAAATGAATATGAATGAGAAAACTGCAAAGATTGACTGCTAAGTCCTCCATGAGCAAGGAGGTGGGCATTGTAAGGGTCTAGCTTTCCCATCTTTGTGGAGATCATGTCAATTAATTCAGTTTCATGGAACATTAGTCATAAAGATGTGAAAGCAGTGTTCTTATCAGGCTATAGGTTACCCACAAGACTTAATTTAAAATCTTTATCATCCCCTTTTAGAGGAAATAGGCATAACAGGATAAATTATTTGGCTAGGCTAAGGCCATGTATCAGGAGTCCTGACATTTCACACAGTTAACCCATTTGGCAGGTTTAGAGTGTGTGACAAAGGCACAGATCAGAAACTGAGTTTTCAGGTAAGACTGGACAGGTTCGAGAAATCAACACTTCTGGACCAGTGACTTCCATAATGTGAAATAACTGCCTTGACAGCTAATAGAGAGACCAGAACCCACTACTCAGACTCCTGACAAATAGAATAAGAGAAAGGTGATTAACACAAGATTAATCTCTATGGCTTGCCCTGAGCAGAATCTAATGTAAACCTACGTCTTTGTTTACCTTATAAGAATATTATCCTCTGTAAGAATATTATCCTCAAGATAGAGGCAAGTAGAGGATGTGGGGAGAAGGAGAGTGTAGAGAGGGAAACATGGGACCTGAGAGCATACATTTGCTGAATGTTTTCCAGGAGGGTTCTAGAACACTATAAATAATACACTGTATGCATTACTTTTTCTTTAAAAAACTGTTTAAATTAAAAAAATATTCTGTATTAAAATCTTTACAAGATTCTTCACAGGACCTTAAGAAGTAAGGTACATATGATGAAATTGGTCATCAGGAGATTAAGCGACCTATTCAAAGTCATCTGAGTAATACACAGCACTGATGGATTTCAATCCTGAGTGATCTTTTGCAGGAGTTTTTTCGTTTTTGTGCCTATTTAATTTTGATATTCTATTTATCTGGAAATACGTGATATGTCCTTCTGTTTACTACCACTTATCTGGTCTTCTTTTTATTATAAAATGCAGCATGAATGTGGGAAAAGGGATCGTCCTGAAGGCCTGAAGCAAACAAGATATCAGTAGGGGCGATTACACACATGATTGGAGAAGACACCAGGACCTTCGAAACGGCATTTTAGATGGCACTAAATAAGGCTACTTAAGGTAAGTCTTCCAAGAGTCTCAGAACCAAAGAAAATAGATAGAAAGCTATAAAAATGTGAACACTTTTAGTAACAGTTGAGGTAAATGGGATTGTTCATGGAATGACCATGAATTAATTATATTTGATGGGAGAGAAAAATAATAGGTTGTCTATAAGTTCTACAGGTGCATCTTTTAATTTGGAAGGCAATTATGAACAAGGTGACCTCCTTGATTTCCATCGTTTAATTCTGTAACAATGTGTATTCGCATATGCCTAGACATAATTAATGATTAAAATTTTGAAAATGTGAAGATTATAACTTATAAAAGTGATCACTCACAGTTGGGATGCATATACTTTTGGCAACAAAACAGGAACATATTTGTTGGAAATTAGTTTTGTTTAAGGGGACTCTGTAGGGTCACATTGCCTAACATATAACGAGAATACTGCTCTAGGTTGTGGCTTTAATGATATATTTTTCTGTGGACTGGTTGTCAATGATTTGGTTTGTGAGACACATATAGAAGTCTGTTGGCACTCTTCTTTTTGTCCTGCTTTGAAGCCAAAAACAGTTGTATTAGAATTGGAAAAGAAAGGCAAAAAGAACTGTCAACTCGATCTTGACATCGATGAACTGCTGAGCTAACACAAGCAGCATCTTACTTTCAGATTTTGTATAATGTGATAATTATTGTTTAAATTAATCCCAGACAGGAATTGTATTACTTGTAGCTCAAAGCATTCATAACTAAATTCTGAATTTCTGTTTTTCTTGTTTTCCCTTTTTTGGTGATTTCCCATTGGTATCTCTATTGTGGAGATCTTTAGCTTTTATTTTGGCTGCCTATCATTTGAATTCCCTTCCTGTGTGAAATGAATCTTGCTGGAGACAAAGCCAGCCTTAAACTATAGAAACAAAAAGTGCCAGATACTTACCTTCTCAGCATCATTTCAAGCTAGGCCTTAGGCATATAGGGCTCTCTCCACTAGATGTACCCCACCGGGTTTTGAGTATGGACCTAGTGACACAGAGAAACATGAAGCGTGGATCATTCCCTGGTAAGATGCAGTTATAGCAATACTGGGCTCTTGGCAAATCAGTGGCTATGGTAGCTAAAGCATTCGGTATTCTGGTCCTTGCAGAAGCATTAGTTTCCTCATCAGCCCAGTTTTACAGCCTAATTTGTGGCATTATTTCAAGATGCATAGTTCTGAGGAAGATGGTCCAGTTTTCCTGGAGATTCAGAGAGCTAATCATAACCTGTTAATAAATTATTTCCCCCCAACCCCTGGCCACCTTCTTCTTAAGCAGTAATGGTTGGTTTCTGTGCTTGCAGCTAAAAACCCTGCCTGATGTAATTTCTGTTTCTTTGGCCAAAAGAATAGAAGTGGGAGAAAAAGACAGCCTAACCACTAGAAGCGCCTTTTGAGTACACAGTCACCTTTCACAAATGAACTAACATGTTAAGCAAGCCTCTGGGAGAAAGGAAGAGGAAAGAAAGAATCTGCACACATTTTTTTTTAATTTAAAATTTATGAAATTTATAGCTTTAAGAGATTGTATAGAAACCATTGGTAATGTTTTAGGGTAACTTTTGAGATGTCAGTTAATATGTTTTTATTGTATCCTCATTCAAGTAGGTAGTCAGGCTCTGTGCTTCTTTTTCTCAAGGAAAGTTTGGGTATGAAACAACTGAAGTTTCATTTCTGCCCAGATTTTCATTTTCTAAAAAATCAGGCATTTTCATGAGATATACTAGATGCCCTTGAGGGGAAAGAAAGAGAGAATGCCTCATAAGAGAGATGAAAGAAAAGGGACTCATTTTCCTCACACTGAAGAGTTTCCTCTTGACAGGAGTGTAAGGAGGGGGAATCATTGTAGGGATATCTCAAGGGCCACAGCTGGGACTCTGCTCACTGTCAGTGCTGTGGTAAGGAAGCAGACCTCAGGCAGGAGTGTTATATAGATCCCAGGATCACTGAAGATTCCTGCATTCCCAGTATGTCACACAGAAGCAGCAGCGAGGAAGAGGGCTGGATCCGGAGGGGACCGTGTGGAATATGTAACCACTGGGCAGATGGTCAATGACCAGAGAGGTTACTCTCTGTCACTGTGTTACTTAACACCCTCACTTAGCTTTACTACCCTCGTTGGAGGGTCCCCAGTAATTATTGAGATTGTTTTTAGATTATTTTGAGAAGAGGCAGGTGAGAAATCAACATTATATATATTTATAGAAAATGAAGAAATGCACTGTTGTATTAGTTTGCTAGGATTGCCATAATAGTACCACAGACTAGGTGTCTTAGAAAAAAATTTATTTTCTCACAGTTCTGCTGCCTAGATGTCTGAAATCAAGGTGACATCAGGGTTGTTTTTTTTTAATCGAGGCGTCTCTCCTTGGCTTGTAGGTGTCTGTCCTTTCCCTGTGTCTTCACATGGTCTTCCCTCTGTGTAGGTCTATCTGCTAATCTCTTCTTTTTATAAGGACACTTGTCCTATGGGATTAGTTCCCATGCCTCTGACTTCGTTTTACCCTAATTACCACTTTGAAGACCCTATCTCTAAATACAGTCACAGTCTGAGGTACTAGGATCAGGACTTCAACACTGGAATTTTGGGGAGGGGCACAGTTCAGCCCGTAACAACTACCTTTTGCCCAACTGCGTGTGAAATTGTGTCAAATAAATATCTCCCTGTATGATGATGCTACTAATGATGATATTACTTATAATGATGATGTTATTAATAATATAAATAATGAGAACAAATATTTCCCAGTGCTTATAAGAGACTAGGAACTTCCTAAAAACTTTGCATGGTAACTCATTTAATACGTACAATAGACTAGTATTAAGAGATATTGTTCCATTTTATTAATGAGGAAGCTGAAATGTAAAACATTTCTGTAACATAAGTACTATGTTATGCTGCTTCTCAATAATAAAAATAATATAGTAACTACTAATCAAGGAAATCATGGCATAACTGAAACTCTGGTTGGGACAGGGCAAGGATGTTTGCTTATGATGTCCTTTCTCATTTTGTTCGTGCTTCATGAAGGCTCTGCCCTATCATTTTAACATGGGTAGCAGTCAAAAGGCCAAAATTGGCCAGCCAGGAACCAGAGGTGAGGTAAAACTCTTGGAATTACCTCCATTTCTAATTCTAGGGTATGGATATGTGTCTTTCTGCTGTCTAGAGATAAACTACAATGAAATGCCATGAGTCTACAGTCTTATTTCTTATTTAATGGGTCTATATTTGGTTCTGTAATAAAAATATTCCAACCTAGATCACTCAGGCTGTATCCTCCTGTCTCTTGAAGTCTTACTCCTTGACTTTAGAGTTTATCCACCTTGCTTAGTTGGTTTGGTTGTTTCTTGTACTCTTAAGGTGTTGTGTTACTTTTTTGGAGATCATGTGAATCAAGGTCTACAAGAGGTTGATTTAGGACTCATTTCCTTTCTCTAATCAATACAGGACAAAACTCTATCCTACTCTCTGGCCCCTGTCGAGGACTGTACCAGCTTATTTTAGAGCCTGGGACAAGCCAAAGGTTTGTTTGTCATGGCGAGTCATTCTGACCAGAGACATAGCAAAGGATAAACCCTCTTAGTGGGAGGTCTCATCATCTGCAAAGTGGGAGATGAATCAAACCTTTCTTAATAGCATTGGTTGTTAGGTGAAAACACCATAAAGTGTAGATAATAGGTAAATAGTGTTTATTTTTATTATTATTTTACTATTCTCCTTCTTTGGAAAAATCCCATGGTGGCAGACACAAGAGTCACTGGATAAAAACTGAAACCAAACAAAAGAACTATTTCTTTGGAATAATGATACAAAATATTTTATTGAAAAAGGCTGGAACAATTCAACTAAACCCTTGGCTGCATGGTAGAATTGCTAGGAGACTCCTAAGTTATAAAGTCTGGCTTTACCAAATCAATTAAATCGGTAGCCCTGGATGAAGAGCCCAAGGATTAGCAGTTTTTGAAAGCTTTCCAAGTGATTCTACTATAAATTTAGGATTGAGAACCATATGAGTTGTAGAAAGAGAAACAGGATTAGTCAACTACCAGATGCATATAAATAAAACTCCTGAATAACAGTGGATTAAATAAGACAAAGTTCACTTTTCTGACTTAAAAGAATGCTGGGGATAGGTAATGCAAGACTGGTATGGGGGTATATAGTATAATCAGGTATCTAGGATCATATCTCTTTCTCAGCATATGACTTTCATTTGCAAGTTTACCTCATTGCAAGATTTATTGTTTATTTATTCATCCAGTATTTATTGGGCACCTACCCTGTGGCAGGAACTGTTCTAGGATCTGGTTTCATTTTATATAGAGTGGTTATAAAATATCTGGACAAGAAGATGACATTTAAGTAAAAAAGTAAAGAATGTCAAGGAGTAAGCCATGTAAATATCTGAAGAAAAATATTCTAAGCAGAGGAGGGAAGCACCCAAATCCCTAAGGCAGGAATGTGCCTGATTTATTTGAGAAACAGCAAAGAGGCCATTGTGGCTGGATCTGAATGAGTGCAGAGGTAAGCAGGCCATGAGATAGACTGAGGGTGGGGAACACATTAGGTAGGACTTATAGACTACTGAGAAGACTAGCAATTTAGTCAGACTGGGGGGGGGCGGTTTGAGGACTTTGAGCAGAGAGGTGACACGGTATGATTTATGCTTTAGTCTCACCAGGATCACTCCTCGTTGTTGTGTTAGAGAGGAGAACCACTATTAGACCAGATAGAAGCATGCAGTCTCGTCGGAAAGGTCTTGTCATTATCAATGAGACCTGATGGGGGCTTCGACCAGGATGGCAGCCGTAAATCTGATAAGAGTAGACTGATTCCAGATTTAATTTGAAGATAGAGCCAGCATCATTTGTTAACATAATGAGTGTGGCATTAGATCAAAAGAGAGGAGTCAGAATGGCTCCAAAGGTTTTGGGCTGATGAACTGGGAGAATGAAGTTGTCATTTATTGAGATGGGGGAGACTGAAAGAGGGGAAGATGTGGGACAAAGCCAGGAGTTAAGTTTTGGATGTGTCAACTTAAAATGCCTATTAGACATTTGCATCAGTTATCAGTTTATTGCTTCTCAGCATCTTTAATGTTCTGTGATAAGCAGTGGAAAACCTTCATGCATTTCTTCTATCAAGTGAGCACAATGTTAAGTTTTCATAGGAGAGGGTGCTGGAGGGACATTTCAGGGGGAAGAGGCTCCCTATTATTCCATTTCTGGTGGAGACTCTTCATTGGCAATGTGGGTGTACAGAGATCCAATGGAGCGGCTTTAGCCCTGTGACCAGGATCTAGCTCCTCTATGACCCTGCAGCCTCAGCCTGGCAATTGGTTTTTTGCAGCCCTCTTTGACATGGAAATCAGGGCCTCCACATTCTTTTGAGGGCCTCCTTCCCTAGCCTGCACCTTGAATCCATCTGCAAGTCATTGGCTACTGATTAGCTGTTTCTGTCTGTACTCAAAAGAGTAGCCTGTACTTGCCCAGCAAGCTCAGGACTAGTTTTGCCCTTCTTTACTGTCTAGTAGGCTGATCCACACTTTCTCCAACAGGGCCCAAAACCCTTCCAAGATTGCCCTTCCTTGGGCACCCTCCCTCAACCCTAGGCAACAATATGTGTCATAATTGCTCTTTCATAATAGCTCATAATTCTTTATTTTAACCTTCCTTGTTTAACCTGTTTTCTATATCTTGATTGGACAACAGACTGCTATAACCTCCAAGTGGAGAGGTATGTAGACAATTGGTTATACAAATTTGGAGCTCATGGGAGGAGTCCAAGATGGGGATACACATTTGGAACCATAAATATATAGATAATGGCAAAAGCCATGAAACTGAATTAGCTTTCAAGGGAAACAAATTTAGAGAAAAAAATGTAAGACTGAAACTTGGCACAACATTTAGAGGAAGAAGAAATAAAAAGGAATTAGAAAGGAGACTGAGAAGGATTTCAGAGAGAGAGGTACAGGAGAGTATTTCAAGGAGAATATAATTAACTGTGTTGAAGGCAGCTGGTTGATTAATTAGAAAAATGGTAGAGAATTGGCCATCAGGTCACACAGTGTGAAGTTCTTTGGTGAAAACAGTAGTTTCAGTGGAGGGGAAGGAGTTAAATTCTAATTGGAAAGGGCTCTAGAGAATGAGACAATGAAATCATAGTAAGTATAGAACCTCTTTTACAGAATAATTCTATGAGACAGAGGAGAAATATGGGTTAATAGGTAAAGGAGAATGTGGGGCCAAGGGGAGGTTCTTTTAAGTGATGAATGAAAAAGCAATTCATGCTAATGGGAAGTTCTAGTAGGAAGGAGAATAATGATGATGGAGGAGAGGGAGGGAAGAATTCCTGAAACAATGTTTGAAGAGGAGAGAGGAGATGGACTCCATTGTACAAGTGATAGGGCTCATCCCTAGTCACAGGAGAGAAGACAAAATACCTGGGCACAATGCTTCCGTGTAAGTAGATACAGTGGTGGGAGCATGTATTATTCTCTTGATTAAACTATTTTGTCAGTGAAATACAAAGTAAGGTTATTATCCCAGATTAATATAGGGGAGTGGCTACTATAACCTTGAGAAGAGAGAAGATATGACATGGTTTTCAAATGAATTAAAGACTGCATTTACTAAAGGAATATACAACTTGCAGGTAAATTTAAGAATTAGTGGTCTTGGAGGAGTTGGAAGGAAGATGACGGAATAGGAAGCACCAGTAATCTGTCTCTGCACATAGACAAGAATTACATTGGCAGAATCTACATGACATAATTTTGGAACTCTGGAGTCTACTGAAGGCTTGTATCTTCCAGAAGAAAGCTGAGACAGTAAATTGTGGTTAATTTCAGTCAATTTCAAGCTCTTAGTCCAATAGTGGCTGCCCATCCTTAATCCCCAGCTTCATGGCAGGCAGCTATGCATAAATTCCTGGAACGACTTGCATGATGCTTGCAGTAGCCACTATGGACAATTAGGACCCTGTCTCTCAAATATCAAGGATTTGGGCTCTGATTGTTGATTCCTGCTTCTGATTGCAGATGTGCAGATGCAAGAGCAACTAGGCATTGTAGCAGCTCCTCCTTCTCTTTCCCCGCCCCCATCCCCCGTTGTAAGTGCCTCCCCTGACAGCTGAAGTGACTTCCAGGGGATTTAAGAGATTTTACCACTTTATTTTCTCTTTTTACCTTTTTGGGAACCATACAGTTAAGGGCTATTATGTTCAAAGACAGCCACATATACTGGGAAATTTGGAAAGTGAACATGTATGCCCAGGAGAAGTGCACACTTAGAAAAGACCTGGGAAAACTTAAATATTCACTCAAGGCTGATCAATGACACAGGGACACTGTGCAACAATCAAAAACAAAAAAATGGCAAACCCAGGAGAGAGGAAGAATCTGATCTCCAGAGTTACCACATTATGGTTCAAATGTCCAATTTTCAATAAAAAAGCATGAGGCATACAAAGCAATAGTAAAGTATGGCACATTCAAAGGAGAAAAACAAATCAATTGAAACTGTCTTTGAAAAAGAGCAGATGGCACTTACTAGGCAAAGACTTTAAAACAATTGTCTTAAAGATGCTTACAGAGCTAAAATGGGATATGAACAAGTCAAGAAAGCACTGTATGAACAAAATGGAAATATACATAAAGAGATAAAAAGGAGCTAAAAAGAAATCCTGGTGCTGAAAATTACAATAACTGAAATGAAAATTTAGAGAGATTAAAAAACAGATATGAGCAACTAGATGAATCAATAAACTCAGTGAGAAGATGGGCAAATCTGAAGTACAAAGAGAAAAAAGATTGAACAGAACCTGAAGGACCTTTGGGACATCATCAAGTGGACCAACATGCACATTTTGGAAGTCTCAGAAACAGAAAGAGAAAGGGAAAGAGATTATTTGAAGAAGTAATGTCCCAAAACTGCCAAAATTTGATGAAAGATATAAATATCCAAGAACCGTAACAAATTCTAAGCAAGATAGATTCAAAGAGACCTTTACTGAAGCACATTATAATCAAACAAAGCAAGCCAAAGCAAGCATCTTGAAAGCAGCAAGAAAGAAGTGAGTAATCGCACATAAGGGCCTCCCCAACAAGATAATAGGCGTATTCTCAGGGTAAAACTTGGAGGTCAGAGGGCATTGCATTGATATATTCAAAGTGATGAAGGATAAAAACTGCCAATTGAGAATCCTGTATCTGGCAAAACTGTCTCTGAAAAATAAGGTAGAAATTAAGACATTTCAGGTAAACAAAAGCTTAGGGAGTTCATTGTCACTAGCAATAAATTCCAAAGGGAGACTTTCAGTTTGAAATGAAAGGAC
Source organism: Phataginus tricuspis (assembly GCA_029783875.1). Taxonomy (NCBI): domain Eukaryota; kingdom Metazoa; phylum Chordata; class Mammalia; order Pholidota; family Manidae; genus Phataginus; species Phataginus tricuspis. The sequence continues at coordinate 73,408,308 of JAQQAC010008350.1, forward strand.
ACTTGACAGTAACTCAAAGCTGTATGAAATAATAAAGATCTTCAGTAAATGTATTTACATGGAAAATGGTATAAGCTGGTATTACTATAACTTTGATTTGTAATGGGACTTTTTGTTTCTACATTTTTTAAGAAACTAATGACTAAAAGCATCAATTATTAGCCTGGTTTTGGACACACAATGCATGGACATGTAGTTTGTAACAATAACTGAAAGAGGGTAGGAGTATAGCTGTATAGGAACAGAGATTTTACATGTTATTAAAATTAAGCAAGTATAACTTCAAATTAGAATGTTGTAACTTTAGGATGATAAATATAATCTCATAGTACCACAGACACACAGTTGAAGAGTGGTTGCCTTTGCTGGGGATAGGAGGTGGGGAAAATGGGGAGTTACTGGTGAATGGGTAGAAAGTTTGGTTTGAAAGCTGAAAAGTGTTCTGGATGGTGGTGATAGTTGTACAACAATGTGAGTGTACTTAATGCTACTGAACTCTACACTCAAAAACAAAAAATAAATAAATAAAAGAGACTATAGTCATGAATTTAAGATGAGACTATTCATTATTGTTTTGTGTTTTTTCTGGTCCCCAATTTAGTTGTGTGGATGCAGGTACAGATCTGGTGAAGATATGAGTTTCTCGTTATAAGACAATAAAGTGATTTGAAAAAGGGGAGAAAAGTACACAAAGGATGGTTTTTAATGACTGATTGTGGAACATAAACTGACTGCTAAACCTGTAGCCATTAAGATCAGGCTGGTACTAGGAGGAAGTAGGAGACAGTGAAATGGACTTGACCCCACCTAGTCAACTTCCTGTATTTTAGTGGCTAGACTTAGTCATGTATGATACATAGCTGTAAGAGTTCTGAAAATCTATCCTTTTATTCTGTGGAGAAACGTGTCCTGCTAAAAAACGCCCATTTACTAGGAAAGAAGGGGAGAATGCATGTGGAGAATGCATTTAGAAACAACTGGCCCCCTCTATCACAGTATGAACTACCCTGCCTAATGAATCTCTTTGGGAAAAAGGACTACAGAAGAAGTTGATTTAGCCTGGAGGGAAGGGATGTTCTCCTTTAGTGAAGGCTGGGCACAAAGCCATTTGCAAAAAATGTGGGCTAGACAACACTATAGCTTTTGCTCATCTATTCAACATCTTCTCCCTCAGGCATGTTTATCTTCAAGTTATAAGAATCTTCATGTATTTCTTATTCCGTTACAGAAGATTTTTTCAGGAAAGGATCTAATCAACCCATTTCATTATGGTTTAAAAGACTGATAAAGTTTAGAGCGACTCATCTGAACAGTGTAAACATTAAAAGGGATGAAATCTTAAGCTAAAAGATAGGATATCTATTCAGACTGGGTTCCTACCTTAGGAAGTAGAATAGTTTAAGGGATTTGGGGAGCTCCCTGTGTGCTCTGTAATGATGCCATTTTGGTCATTCCCTATGTGAGTGATCCTAAGGACATCACTGGCCAGAGCTACATATTCAATCTTTTAGACTGTCAATCTGGCAATAGCTGTTAAATTGAGTTTGAAACCAAATAAAAAGGAGCATTTTGAAATTGGATTGAATAAAGGTTAATGGCATAAAAGATGCAGAAATCACGATCAGATAGCCATGGGATTCAGGCTTCTCAGAACTCAATCAGTGGATGCTGGGAAGTTGAGTCAACCCCATGGCATCCAACAAACGTGGCCCAGGACAAGTTTTTGCTTGTGACAGAAGCACATTTCCTTTTCTGATAATTGAATAGTCAAATAGAATTGACTGTTGGTTTGCCACATGCCACCAAAAGATCTAAGCCCATCTGATAGATTAAAGCATAAGAATGCTGCCTAACATGCATTTTATTGCATCTTAGTGCCTGCTCCAGCCTAAATTCATTACGATGTAGAGGAGGCTATACTCAGATTATCATAATTCCTGTATCTTTGCATTTGTATTTCTTTCTTTCTTTTTTATTAAGGTATTATTGATATACACTCTTATAAAGGTTTCACATGAAAAGCATTGTGGTTACTACATTCACCCATATTATCACATCCCCCCCATACCCCATTGAAGTCACTGTCCATCAGTAGTAAGATGTCACGGAGTCGCAACTTGTTTTCCCTGTGCTACACTGTCTTCCCTGTAAACTCCCACACCGTGTGTATTAATCATAATGCCCCTCAATCCCCTTATCCCTCCCTCCCCACCCATATTCCTGTACCCCTCCCCTTTGGTTACTGCTAGTCCCTTCCTGGGGTCTGTGAGTCTGCTGCCGTTTTGTTCTTTTAGTTTTGTTTCGTTGTTACACTCCACAAATGAGGGAAATCATTTGGTACTTGTCATTCTCTGCCTGGCTTATTTCATTGAGCATAACACCCTCTAGTTCCATCCATGTTCTTGAAAATGGCAGAATTTGTTTTCTTCTTATGAATGAATAGTATTCCATTGTGTATATGTACCACATCTTCTTTATCCATTCATCTACTGATGGGCACTTAGGTTGTTCCGTATCTTGGCTATTGTAAATAGTGCTTCAATAAACATAGGGGTACACATGTCTTTTTGAATCTGAGAACTTGTTTTCTTTGGGTATTAGTTGCATAAAATATCTTTTTCCATCCCTTCAGTTTTAGTCTGTATATGTATTTGGGTTTGAAGTGGGTCTCTTGTAGGCAGCATGTAGATGGTTCTTTTTTTTTTTTGTATCCATTCAGTGACTATGTCTTTTGATTAGTGCATTCAAACTATTTACAATTAAGGTGATTATCAATAGATATGTACTTATTGCAATTGCAGGCTTTAGATTCATGGTTATCAAAGGATCAAGGGTAACTTCCTTACTATCTAACCATCTAATTTAAGTCACTTAGTATGCTATTACAAACACAGTCTAAAGGTTCTTTTTTTTCCTCCTCCTCCATTCTTTATATATTAGGTATTATATCCTGTACTCTTTGTCTATCACTTGACTGACTTTGGGGATGGTTGATATGATTTTGCATCTGCTTAATAATTAATTGCTCTACTTTCTTCACTATGGTTTTATTTCTCCTGGTGATAGCTATTTAGCCTTAGGAACATTTCCATCTATAGCAGTTCCTCTAAAATACACTGTAGAGATGGTTTGTGGGAGGTAAATTCTCTCAGCTTTTGCTTATCTGGAAATTGTTTAATCCCTCCTTCAAATTTAAATGATAATCTTGCCAGATACAGTATTCTTGGTTCAAGGCCCTTCTGCTTCATTGCATTAAATATATCACATCACTCCCTTCTGGCCTATAAGGTTTCTGTTAACAAGTCTGATGATAGTCTGATGGGTTTTTCCTTTTTTATGTGATCTTTTTTTCTTTCTCTGGCTGCTTTTAATACTCTGTCTTTTTCCTTGATCTTTGCCATTTTAGTTATTATATGTCTTGGTGTAGTCTTCCTTGGGTCTCTGTGTTGGGAGGTCTGTGCAACTCCATGACCTGAGAGACTATCTCCTTCCCTAGATTGGGGAAGTCTTCAGCAATTACCTCCTCAAAGACACTTTCTATTCCTTTTTCTATCATTTCTTCTATTGGTACCCTTAAAATGCGAATATTGTTCTGTTTGGTTTGGTCACACAGTTCTCTCAATATTCTTTCATTCTTAGAGATCCTTTTTTCTCTCTGTGCTTCAGCTTATTTGTATTCCTGTTCTATAATTTCAATTTCATTTACCTTCTCTTCTACTTCATCTAATCTGCTTTTAAATCCTTCTATTGTATGTTTCATTTCAAATACTGTATTCTTGAATATTTGTATCTCATTCCTGAATTCCTCCCTGAGTTCTTGAATACTTTTCTGTAGTTCAATGAGCATGTTTATGGTTTTTATTTTGAAATGTCTTTCAGGAAGATTGATGAGTTTTGGTTTCCCTCGGCCCTCTTTCTGGTGTTTGTGAGATTTTGGTTTAAACCAGGTTCCTTTGGCGTTTCATATTTGTAGGTGGCACCCTCTAGTGCCCAGAAGCTCTATTCTCTGGAGCTGCTCAACAACTGGGGTGATGGTGGGGGTCACAGGCAAATGGTGCTGGTGCCTGTCAGGAGGAAAGAGCTCTTTCCTTCTTCCTGGCTGCAGTGCCTGTCTCCACTGCCAGGATCAGTGGGCTGAGCATGCAGGGAGAAGCCTCTATACTTTGCATTTGTAGCTGTATAGGTGGGGCCACCTTCTGGCTGGCCTGGCACAATGGCAGGAGCAGCCAGTTTGCGAGCCAGTGCCAGCCGGGAGGAAGGTGCAGCAAGCTGCATATAATGGTGGGGGGCCTCGGAGCTGCGTAGCCAGTCAGGGGGATGGAGAACATGAAGCTCCTGAAAGTTTCTAACCTGCTGGGCAGAGTGCACCCAGACAATTTCGTCCACCTCTCCTTTCTCTTGAGCAGCAATCTCTGTGCAATCCTTGCCCCTTTAGCAGTCCTCTCACTGTTAGGAAGCCACTCAGACTGCCCACCTTTCTTTTGTCCCAGAGTGGCTGGATGTGGATCCCTGTTTTCCACAAGTGTCTGGAATCTCAGTCTCTCCAAGTATTCCATCTGTTTTAGCTTTCCAACCACACTAATCTTCAGAGCACCATGTAATGTAGGTTTATGCTCCCAGAGCAAATCTCCAGGGCTGGGTGTTGTTTGGGAGAGATTGTTTGGGAGAGGGGAACTGTTTATGTAATTTGAATCATTGTCTAGGTTTACTGGCCTTTCTCTCTCTCTCTCTCTCTTTCTCTCTCTCCTACTCAACCTTTTCCCACCCTCCATTCACCCCATTTCTCTCTCTCTTTTTATTCTCCATTAATCTTTGTCAAGATTTTATTTTAATAAGAGACAGAGAAAGTTTTCATGTAATAACTAGCCTAACAGCCATCAGGAAGAAAATCCAAATCTTTGATCAATAAGCTACATGTTAGAATTGTGAAATTCCATGTATTGGATCCAGGGATAATTTCATTCAGAATAACCAGACCAGTCACTGAGATATTGACATGCTTCCTTACCACATAGTATATATATGCTGGCCCAAGCCCTCTGAATATATCCTCTCCACAGAGTCCTTTGGTGGGTCCTTACAATTTCTAAGATTGACTCAATATGTAGAATCTAATGATTATACCTTGGCATGTCGGGGGGCCAGGAAGAAGCAGCTCCTGTTGTCTGATCCGATTGTTCTAAACTCCTGTTACATCAGTTGTTAGCTGCTAGAATGCCCTCCAAAGACACAGAGATCCTCAGAACTTATTCATCTTATAACTGACAGTTTGTGCCCTTTTATGAAGCTCTTCCCATTTCCCTCAAACTCCAGCCCTTGGCAACCACCATCCTCCTGTTTCTATGAGTTCATGAGTTCTATGCGCTCTTTCCTACTGTGGGGTAGGAAAACAAAATAAATTGTTCCTATGTAACATACTGGCTTTTATTCTAAAGTGCAAAACTGGGCACTTAGCCTTCTTTGTTGAAGAGCTGAATCAGTATTCCTTTCACTTATCAAACTATTTTTAGGTAGCAAATATCTACTCTGTCTGAGTAGATGAGAAAAAGCGAAAATGCACGCTCATTCCATGGTTCAGGGATCCCTACAGATCTAAGTGACGATTCAGCTCATTTTGTGTGGCCGATTATAACCTTTGGAACCTTTGCTTATTAATTTGTAAAATGGATTTACTCCTGCATATCATTATTTGTAGGTATCCTTTGTTGAGAAGGTCCTGGGGCTCTGAGAGGGATTCAAATTTTACCTTTTGGGTATTTCTGCCCTCCAAAATTCAAAAGGCATAAAAATGTTTTCATATTTTAGCAGGGCTCATGTTTTTCCATTCATAGTTAACAATGATATTCTTGACAGAAGTTGTATCCTCTGCCACGTTATAATGTGTGTTTCTTTGAACCATTTGTATGCCATGTGTGACTGGGTCTGTACAGATTAAAATAACACTGAGAGCCAGTTTAAGGCTTGGGATGAGTGATCCTGAGCATCGGAGACGTTCTGGCACACACACATCTTGTAAATCCCATTGTTAAGTTTGTGGTGGGTGTGATGGAATGTACAACTCAGGCACTTTACCCTCATTAGTGCAAAAGTAAATTGTAAGGGCTCTTACACAGCTCCAAGGGGAATACTGAAGGAGAGGCAGTGAAAAGGACTTTCTGAAATCTGACAGCTGTCCCCCTTGGTCCCCTGAGGTGAAATTCACCAGTCAAAAAAGGCAGCCTTGTATGCTAACTAAATACATGATACTATGGAATAAATGGAAATCATAATGACTGTTAGTACATTCAAAATGGAATAGGAACTAGAAATAATCTTTCTATAAATAGTTAATTGATAAGATATGGTAAATGATGGGAAAATGCTGAAGATTTGGCTGCTGTGGCATATCTGGGAATTAAATATACATTTTCCTAAAAAAATCATATAATTAAATAAGAAGCATTAAGGTTATAGGATCATTTGTTAGAGCAGTGGTTTTCAACTTTGTAGGGATGTCAAAATCTTCAGGTTTAAAAAATACTACCACCTTGGTCTGACCAAAAGAGATTCTGATTTACTTGGTCTGCAGTGTGGTCTGGGCATAAGAGATTTTTTTGTCTCCCTAGAAAATTTTTTCCCAGGTGTATGTAGGTACTGTTGAAAAATAAAATTATAGCATACTTAGAATGTACAATGTAATGATTTGATATATGTATACATTATGAAAGAATTCATACAAACTAATTTATCTATCACCTCATCATTTTTGTTTTTGTTCTTTCTTGGTGAGAATTTAAGATCCATTCTCTTAGCAAATTTCAATTATACAATACAGTTATCAACTGTAGTCACCATGCCATACATTGGATCATCTTGTAACTATCAGTCTATATCCTTTGACCAACCTCTGCTCATTTCCCCCAACCTCCAGCGCCTGGCAATCACTATCCTCCTCTCTGTCTCTATGAGTTCAACTTTTGATTTTTAGATTCCACATATTAATGATACCATGCAGTATTTGTCTTTTTCTGTCTGGCTTATTTCACTTAGCATAATACCCTCCAAGTTCATTGGTATTATGTGGTCCAGGTTATGAACCACTGGGTGAGATCACTCAGAACCATTTAATTTAGACCCATTGCCTTATTGACACATGCTTTAAAAAGTAAGAAATCATTTGTTTATAGCTGTGTATTTTTAATATACATATATTCTTCAAACTGTAGGTGACTCAGAAAAGAATTAAAACTTTTAAGGTGAGAAACATTTGAAAGAAGAGATTGAATTTTTAATGGAATATATCTAGAAATATTGTTTCTTAGCTTAGTTTAAAATAATAGTGCATAGTTTATAGAAACCCGGAACTGTATATATATTTTGGATTTTATGGTATCTTTAAGAAAGCAAAACTTCTGAATGTACACTTAATGGTTTTAATGAGAAGTGTCTTCCTGCAGGCACTTAGTAAGAGCAAAGGTATTTCTGTATAACAAAGTAATATTTGTTTCTTATTGGAAGAGAGAGACAATAATCCCTAGGTGGAAGATAATAGCAGCTGAATGCTGATGAAGGTCTGACTGATCCAATTATCATTCATCAAAAACATGGGCAGTTTTGAGACTGGACCTGCTTTATACCAGAGGTGATGGGGATCATTTTGACACTTTATACAGTCTCTGAGTTAAGTGAAGTCTGTTGGATTTTTGTCAGAAAAAGTCTTTGATGCAATAATTTATCATTACTTGGCTACCAGCATGAAGAATAAATTCAGTTCCTTAGTAACTTAAAACCTTATTAGAGGAGCCTATTTAAAGTGTCCATTAAAAGCTTCATGGGACATGTTTTCTATTCCAGAAACAAATGACCTTCCCACCTTTGCAAATTTGAGTAAGAAGAAAGTGTGAATGTTTAAACTGATTTTTCATTCTCCAGTAAGACAGTATATTTTCAAGGCAAGGCTTTTCTAGGTGGCTGTTATCTTCCATTGTAGCATTTCCAAGGCAAAAGATTATTAAGAAAAAACTATATGCCATTTTATGCTGGGGAATAGCTTGGTGGTTGATGGCCAACACTCTTTCAGTGTTTCCAGCAAACGTGTTCTAGAGCTAAAAGTAGCACAGGTTTTTTTTTTTTACTGGTTTTCTATTTATCTCTGTTGAATTATAATTGACGTACATTATGTTATATTAATTTCAGTAGTACAAGATAATGATTCAATATTTTTATACATTATGAAATGATCACCACAATAAGTCTGGTTCTATCTTTCACCATACAAAGTCTTTAAAATATAATTGGCTATATTCCCTATGCTGTACTTTTCATCCCCATAACTTACTTATCTTATACCCGGAAGTGTGTACCTCTTAATCCCCTTCACCTATTTTGCCCAGCACCACCACTCCTCTCTTTGGCAACTCCTAGTTGGTTCTTTGTATCTGTAAGCCTGTTTCTGTTTTGCTTGTTCATTGTTTTTGGATTCTCCATATAAGTAAAAGCATGTGGTATTTGTCTTTCTCTGTCTGATTTATGTTATTTAGCATAATAACCTCTAAGTCCATCTATGTGTTGCAAATGACAAGATTTCATTTTTCATGCCTCAATTATACTCCACTGCATATGTATATATACCACAGGTACTTTATCCATTTATCAGTGGACATGCAGGTGGCTTCCATATCCTAGCTATTATAAATAATGCTGCAGTGAACAAGGGAATGCGCATGTCATTTTGAGCTGATGTTTTCATTTTCTTTGGATAAATACTCAGAAGTGGAATTACTGGATCATCTAGTAGTTTTAATTTTTTAATAGACCTCCATATTCTTTTTCCATAGGATTTGTAACAATTTATTCCCACCAACATTGCACAAGGGTTCCTTTTCTCCATATACTCTCCAACACTCATTACTTCTTGTCTTTTTGATAACAGCCAGACTGACAGGTATGATGGGGTAGCTCATTGAGGTTTTAATTTGCATTTCCTTGATGATTACTCATATGGAACATCTTTTCATATATGCATTGGCCATCTTTATGTCTTCCTTAGAAAATTGTTCAGGTCCTCTGCCCATGTTTTAATTGATTGCTTTTGTTGTTATTGAGCTGTAAGAGTCCTTTACATATTTTAGATATTGACCCCTTATCAGACATATCATTTTTAAGTGTCTTCTCCCATTCAGTAGGTCATCTTTTCATTTTGTTGATTGTTGTGCGAAGATGTTTTTGCCTGATATAATCCTCTTTGTCTATTTTTGCTTTTTTTGCCCTTGCCTGAGACATAACCAAAAAAATATAGCTAAGACTCAGGTCAAAAACCTTGTTGCCTATGTTTTCTTCTAGGAGTTTTATGGTTTCAGGTCTTAACATTTTAAGTCTTATCATAATTATCCCATCTTATCCATCCTTATTTTATATTCGAGTAAACTGAAGTCCTGTGAATTAAGAGATTTGTGCAAAGTAAAATTAAGAGTTATCCTCAGAAGTGGGATTAGATAGAGATTCTCCTGAAACTTGATCTGTTTTTAAAATATGTACTGTCAACTTCTTGCTCCACCACATGCTAACCTGTGACAGAGACAGTGTCTGATTCTTCCCAGATCCTGTTTCATTTTCCTCTTTTTGGGCATGCAGACTATATTTTTCAATCTTCCTGTATTAGGAGCATAGATTAACTTCTGGACAATGGGATATGGTCAGATTGATTTAAGCTGTTTGTAAGACATGCGCTTAAAATGCCCTATAGGATCCTATCCTTCAGCTTCCTTTTTGTCTTTTTGGTGACCTTAGACACACACAACACGTATTCCAGATGCAGAGCTATGTAATGGCAGGGGCCCAGACCCCTAGGTCATAACTTGAAGGACAGCCATTGAGAAGAACAGCCTAGCTTTCACTGGTAACAAGAGAAAAATAAAGTTTGTCATGTTAGGCCACTAAGATTTCAGTATTTCTTTGTTACTGCAGTACAGCCTATTCTATCTACATAGCCTATGACAAGTTTTGGGCTTCAATCTAAATGCAATTTTATCTCCTATGTAAACCTCATTTGTGCCTTCTGTTTTCAGTGGTGGGACAACCCATGACTACTTCTAATTATAAAGAACACTGATTAATTTACCCCATATTTCTTTATTTCTCTGCTTGTTCTTCATTTAACTTAGTTGTAGATAAACTCTGATCTTGGGAAAATTTCCCATGGGCTCTTTAACTCAGTTTCCTCAATATGAAATAGAAATAATGTTGTTTCCCTATTTATTACTCAAGGCTGTCAAAAAGATGAATGAGTTGATAATTATTAGAAAAGTAGTATATAAGCATAAAGCATTATATTATTATTATTATGTTATTCTCATAAGAACTATAAAAATGTTCCTGTGCTATGGATCTGGGAAATGTTGTGAAGGAAAGATATATGATTTGTTCCGTGATCTGTTTTTCTTTGTAGAATTGGAATAATTCCTTAAGGTTACATAGATAATCTACTTATCTTAAAACTTGAAGGCATCTTAACATGTCTAAATGAATATTTAAAATGCTTCAGGGCACTGATATTATAAATGTTATATAAGATAAAGTGATTTATATCAAGGAGAGCAGGGGTGGCTTTTCATGCAGTTTCACATTGCTGTACAAATATGCATTTGCTTCTTGCTTAGACACGAATAAAAAATAATTATAACACCTTTGAGCTTAGTGAACCTTGTAAAAAAATAATATGAATAATGGTTGATCTTACAAGGAGATCAAACTTAAAAAAATTCTTAATAAGCATATATCATATTTTACAGCAGTGTTAATATTTTTTATTTTTATTTAATTATTTATTTATTTGTTTTTATTTTTATCTTTTTATTTAGGTATTATTAATGTATGATTACATTAGCAACATTCTGGTTACTAGACTCCCCCTTTTATCAAGTCCCCACCACATACCCCATTACAGTCACTGTCCATCAGTGTAGTAAGATGCTATAGAATCACTACTTGTCTTCTCTGTGTTATACTGCCTTCCCCAAATACCTCCCCCCTGCTACATTATGTGTGCTAATTGTAATACTCCTTTTTCCCCCTTATCCCTCCGTTACGACCCATACTCCCCAGTCCATTTCCCTTTTGTAACTGTTAGTCCATTCCTGGGTTCTGTGAGTCTGCTGCTGTTTTGTTCCCTCAGTTTTTGCTTTGTTCTTATACTCCACATATGAGTGAAATCATCTGATACTTGTCTTTCTCCACCTACCTTATTTCACTGAGCATAATACCCCCTAGGTCCATCCATGTTGTTGCAAATGGTAGGATTTGTTTTCTTCTTATGGCTGAATAATATTCCATTGTGTATATATACCACTTCTTCTTTATCCATTCACCTACTGATGGACACTTAGGTTGCTTCCATTTCTTGGCTATTGTAAATAGTGCTGCGATAAACATAGGGGTGCATATGTCTTTTTCAAACTGGGCTGCTGCATTCTTAGGGGAAATTCCTGGGTCAAATGGTATTTCTATTTTGAGTTTTTTGAGGAACCTCCATACTGCTTTCCACAATGGTTGAACTAATTTGCATTCCCACCAGCAGTGTAGGGAGGTTCCCCTTTCTCCACATCCTTGCCAGCATTTGTTGTTCTTCATCTTTTGGATGCTGACCATCCTAACTGGTGTGAGGGTGAGGTGATATCTCACTGTGGTTTTAATTTGCATTTCTCTGATGATTAGTGATGTGGAGC
>JAQQAC010008350.1:73420109-73484640 GCA_029783875.1 Phataginus tricuspis
TGAGTTTTTTGGGAACCTCCATACTGCTTTCCACAATGGTTGAACTAATTTGCATTCCCACCAGCAGTGTAGGGAGGTTCCCCTTTCTCCACATCCTTGCCAGCATTTGTTGTTCTTCATCTTTTGGATGCTGACCATCCTAACTGGTGTGAGGGTGAGGTGATATCTCACTGTGGTTTTAATTTGCATTTCTCTGATGATTAGTGATGTGGAGCATCTCTTCATGTGCCTGTTGGCCATCTGAATTTCTTCTTTGGAGAAGTGTCTTTTCAGCTCCTCTACCTATTTTTTAATTGGCCTATTTGCCTTTTGTTTGTTGAGGTGCATGAGCTCTTTATATAATTTGGATGTCAACCCCTTATCGGATATGTCATTTATGAATATATTCTCCCATACTGTAGGATGTCTTGTTGTTCTACTGATAATGTTCTTTGCTGTACAGAAGCTTTTCAGTTTGATATAGTCCCACTTGTTCATTTTTGCTTTTGTTTCCCTTGCCTGGGGAGACGGGTTCATAAAGAAGTTGCTCATGTTTATGTCCAAGAGATTTTTGCCTATGATTTTTTTGAAGAATTTTATGGTTTCATGACTTACGTTCAGGTCTTTGATCCATTTTGAGTTTACTTTTTTGCTTGGAGTTAGACAATAACCCAGTTTCATTCTCTTACAGGTAGTTGTCCAGTTTTGCCAACACCAGCTGCTGAAGAGGCTGTTATTTCCCCATTGTATATCCATGGCTCCTTTATCATATATTAATTGAACATATATGCTTGGCTTTATATCTGGGCTCTGTAGTCTGTTCCATTTGTCTATGGGTCTGTTCTTGTGCCAGTAGCAGATTGTCTTGATTACTGTGGCTTTGTAGTAGAGCTTAAAGTCAGGGAGCATAATTACCTTGCTTTATTCTTCCTTCTCAGAATCACTTTGGCTATTTGGGTTTTTGTGGTTCCATATGAATTTTAGAACTATTTGCTCTAGTTCATTGAAGAATGCTTTTGGTATTTTGATAGGGATTGCACTGAATCTGTAGATTACTTTAGGCAGGATGGCCATTTTGACAACATTAATTCTTCCTATCCATGAGCATGGGATGTGTTTCCATTTATTGGTATCTTGTTTAATCTCTCTCATGAGTGTCTTGTAGTTTTCAGAGTATAAGTCTTTCACTTACTTGGTTAGGTTTATTCCTAGGTATTTTATTCTTTTTGATGTAATTGTGAATGGAATTGTTTTCCTGATTTCTCTTTCTGCTAGTTCTTCTTTAGTGTATAGGAATGGAACAGATTCTGTGTATTAATTTTGTATCCTGCAACTTTGCTGAATTCAGATATTAGATCTAGCAGTTTTGGAGTGGAGTCTTTAGGGATTTTTATGTACAATATCATGTCATCTGCAAACGGACAGTTTGACTTCTTCCCTGCCAATCTGGATGCCTTTTATTTCTTTGTGTTGTCTAATTGCTGTGGCTAGGACCTCCAGAAGTATGTTGAATAAAAGTGGGGAGAGTGGGCATCCTTGTCTCGTTCCTGATCTTAAAGGAAAACCTTTCAGCTTCTCACGGTTAGTCATATATGGTGGTTTGTCATATATGGCCTTTATTATGTTGAGGTACTTGCCCTCTATACCCATTTTGTTGAGAGATTTTATCATGAATGGATGTTGAATTTTTTTGAATGCTTTTTCAGCATCTATGGAGATGATCATGTGGTTTTTGTTTTCTTTTGTTGATGTGGTGGATGATGTTGATGGATTTTCAAACGTTGTATCATCCTTGCATCCCTGGGATGAATAACACTTGATCATCATGGTTGATCTTTTCGAGGTATTTTTTAATTCAGTTTGCTAATATTTTGTTATTTTTGCATCTATGTTCATCAAGCATATTAGTCTGTAATTTTCTTTTTGTGGTGTCTTTGCCTGGTTTTGGTATTAGAGTGATGTTGGTCTCATAGAATGAGTTTGGGAGTATTCCCTCCTCTTCTACTTTTGGAAAACTTTAATGAGGATGGATATTAGGTCTTTACTAAATGTTTGATAAAATTCAGCAGTGAAACCATCTTGTATTGGGGTTTTGTTCTTAGATAGTTTTTTGATTACCAGTTAAATTTCTTTGCTGGTAATTGGTCTATTCATATTTTCTGTTTCTTCCTGGGTTAGCCTTGGAAGGTTGTATTTTTCTAGAAAGTTGTCCATTACTGCTAGGTTATCCAGTTTGTTATCATATAATTTTTCTTAGTATTCTCTCATAATTCTTTGCATTTCTGTGGTGTCCGTTATGATTTTTCCTTTCCATTTCTGATTCTGTTTATGTGTGTAGATTCTCTTTTTTTCTTGATAAATCTTTCTAGGGGTTTATCTATTTTGTTTATTTTCTCGAAGAGCCCGCTTCTGCTTTCATTGATTCTTTCTATTATTTTATTATTCTCAATTTTATTTATTTCTGCTTTAATCTTTATTATGCTCTCCTTCTACTGACTTTGGGCCTCATTTGTTCTTCCTTTTCTAGTTTCATTAATTGTGAGTTTAGACTGTCCATTTGGGATTGGTCGTCTTTCTGAGATAGGTCTGTCTGTAATATGTTTCCCTCTTAGCATGGCCTTCACTGCGTCCCACAGATTTTGCGGTGTTGAATTATTGTAGTCATTTGTCTCCATATATTGCTTGATATCTGTTTTTATTTGGTCAGTGATCCATTGATTATTTAGAAGCATGTTATTAAACCTCCTTGTGTTTGTGGGCTTTTTTGTGTTCTTTGTGTAATTTACTTCTAGTTTCATACCTTTGTGATCTGAGAAGCTAGTTGGTACAATTTCAATCTTTTTGAATTTACTGATGTTCTTTTTGTGGCCTAGTATATGATCTATTCTTGAAAATGTTCCATGTGCACTTGAGAAGAATGTGTATCCTGTTGCTTTTTGATGGAGTGTTCTGTAGATGTGCATTAGGTCCATCTGTTCTAATTTTTTATTCAGTGCCTCTGTCTCTTTATTTATTTTCTGTCTGGCTGATCTGTCCTTTGGAGTGAGTGGTGTGTTGAAGTCTCCTAAATGAATACATTGCCTTCTATTTCCCTCTTTAAATCTTTAGTATTTGTTTCACATACATAGGTGATCCTGTGTTGGGTGTGTAGATATTTATAATAGTTATATCCCCTTGTTGGACTGACCCTTTTATTGTTATGTAATGTCCTTCTTTGTCTCTTGTTACTTTCTTTGTTTTGAAGTCTATTTTGTCTGATATAAGTACTGCAACTCCTGATTTTTTGTCCCTATTATTTGCATGAAATATCTTTTACCATCCCTTCACTTTCAGTCTGTATATGTCTTTGGGTTTGAAGTGAGTCTCTTGTAGGCAGCATATAGATGGGTCTTTTTTTTTATCCATTCAGTGACTCTATGTCTTTTAATTGGTGCATTCAGACCATTTACATTTAGGGTGATTATCAATACATATGTACTTATTGCCATTGCAGGCTTTAGATTCAAGGGTAATTCCTTTACTATCTAACAGTCTAACTTAACTCGTATGCTAGTAGAAAAACAACCTAAAGGTTCTTTTCTTTTCCTTCATTTTCTTCCTCCTCCATTCTTTGTATGTTATGAATCATATACTGTTCTCCTTGTCTATCCCTTGCGTGCCATCTATTAGCCTTAGGAATACTTCCATCTATAGGATTCCCTCCAAAATGAACTGTAGAGGTGGTTTGTTGGAGGTAAATTCTCTCAGCTTTTGCTTATCTGAAAATTGTTTAATTCCTCCTTCAAATTTAAATAATAACCTTACTGGGTAGAGTATTCTTGGTTCAAGGCCCTTCTGATTCATTGCATTAAATATATCATGTCACTCCCTTCTGGCCTGTAAGGTTTCTGCTGAGAAATCTGTGATAGCCTGTCGGGTTTTCCATTGTATGTGATCTTTTTTCTCTCTATAGCTGTTTTAAAAGTCTGTCTTTATCCTTGATCTTTGCCATTTTAATTATTGTATGTCTTGATGTTGTCTTCCTTGGGTCCCTTGTGTTGGGAGATCTGTGCATCTCAATGACTTGAGAGACTATCTCCTTCCCCAGACTGGGGAACTTTTCAGCAATTACCTCCTTAATGACACTTTGTATCCCCTTTTCTCTCTCTTCTTCTTCTGGTACCCCTATAATGTGAATATTGTTCCATTTGGATTCGTCACACAGTTCTCTCAATATTCTTTCATTCTTAGAGATTCTTTTTTCTCTCTGTGCCTCAGCTTCTTTGTATTCCTCTTCTCTAATTTCTACTCTATTTACCATCTCTTCTACTACATCTAATCTGCTTTTAAATCACTCTATTGTATGTTTCATTTCAGATATGGAATTTCTTAATGATTGAAACTCTGTTGTAAATTTGTTCCTGAGTTCTTGAATATTTTTCTGTTCCTCCAGAAGCATGTTTATGATTTTAATTTTGAGCTCTCTTTCAGGAAGATTGGTGCGTTCAGTTTCATTTGTTTCTTTTTCTGGGATTTGTGAGATTTTGGTCTGAACCAGGTTCTTTTGACTTTTGATATTTCTATGTGGTGCCCTGTAGTGCCCAGAAGCTCCAGTCTCTAGAGCTGCTCAGCCCCTAGTGTGAGGTTGGGGGTCTTTGCGGAGTGGAGCTGGTGCCTGGTGGGAGGAAAGATCTGTTTCCTGATTCCTGTCTGTGTTGCCTATCTCCAATATCACAGGCAGTGGGCTGAGCTCACAGGTGTAAGCCTCTGTGCTCATTCTTCTCTAGTTGTTGTAGGCGGGGCCTCCCTCTGGCTGGCCTGACGCCAGCACAGTGATGGCCAGTTTTTGAGCTGGTGCTGGCAGGCCACGAGGAAGGCTCAGCAGGCTGTGTATCACAGTGGGGGGCCTTGGAGCTAAGCAGCCAGCCAGGGGGATGGGGCACCTGAAGCTTCTCAAAGTTTTCCACCTACTGGGCAGAGTGTGCTCAGACAACCTTTTCTAGCTCTCCCTTCTCTCGTGCAGCAAGCTCTGTGCAATCCCCACCCCTTTAGCAGCCCTCTAGCTGCTAGGAAGCCTCTCAGACTGCCTGCCTTTCCTCTGACACAGAGTGGCGGGATGTGGATCCTGTCCTCCACAAACGGCCAGAATGGCAGTCTCTCAGGCACTCCACCTGTGTCAGCTCCCCAACCTCCAGAGCATCATCCAGTGTAGGTTTCTGCTCACAAAGCAGATCTCCTGGGCTAGGTGTTCATTAGTCCCAGGCTTCCATCTCCTCCCTGCTCCATTTCTCTTCCTCCCGCTAGTGAGCTGGGTGGGGGAAGGGCTTTGGTCCTTCAGGATCAAGGCTCTGGTACGTTACCCTGTTTCACGAGGTCTGCTCTGTTCGTGATGTCTGTATGCAGTCTGGTGCAGCCTTCTTCCTGTTGCTGTTTTAGGGTTAGTTGTATTAATTATATTTTTGTACTATTTGTGGTTTTTGGAGGAGTTCTTTGTCTCACCTCTCATGCCGCCATCTTGAATCCCTCAAAGAACCCAGAAGCTTTTTAGTTTGACATAGTCTCACTTGTTCATTTTTGCTTTTGTTTCCTTTGCCTGGGAGATACGTTCATGAAAAAGTTGCTCATGTTTATGTCCAAGAGATTTTAGCCTATGTTTTTTTCTAAGAGTTTTATGGTTTCATGACTTATATTCAGGTCTTTGATCCATTTTGAGTTTACTTTTGTGTATGGGGTTAGACAATAATCCAATTTCATTCTCTTACATGTAGCTGTCCAGTTTTGCCAACACCAGCTGTTGAAGAGGCTGTCATTTCCCCATTGTACTTCCATGGCTCCTTTATTGTATATTAATTGACCATATATGCTTGGGTTTATATCTGGGCTCTCTAGTCTGTTCCATTGATCTACTGGTCTGTTCTTGTGCCAGTACCAAATTGTCTTGATTACTGTGGCTTTGTACAGCTTGAAGTCAGGAAGCATAATCCCCCCTGCTTTATTCTTCCTTCTCAGCATCACTTTGGGTATTCGGGGTATTTTGTGGTTCCATATAAATTTTAGAACTATTTGCTTTACTTCATTGAAGAATGCTGTTGGTATTTTGATAGGAATTGCATTGAATCTGTAGATTGTTTTAGGCAGGATGGCCATTTTGGCAATATTAATTCTTCCTATCCATGAGCACGGGATGTGTTTCTATTTATTGGTATCTTCTTTAATTTCTCTCATGAGTGTCTTGTAGTTTTCAGAGTATGAGTCTTTCACTTCATTGGTTAGGTTTATTCCTAGATATTTTATTCTTTTTGATGCAATTGTGAATGGAATTGTTTCTTGATTTCTCTTTCTGCTAGTTCATTGTTAGTGTATAGGAATGCAACTGATTTCTGTGTATTAATTTTGTATCCTGCAACTTTGCTGAATTCAGATATTAGATCTAGTAGTTTTGGAGTGGATTCCTTAGGGTAGCAGTGCTAATATTTAATCATAATTAGTCTTTAGACTTAGGTGGTTATTGTAAAGTATTCTTTGTGCTCTTCTTGAAGCATAACTTAATTATACAATCTATATTTATTTTCAATTTTGAGACAGTCTCAACGTTGTGTCCTTATATATTTATCTGTATGTTTAACCACATTAGTCAAAAGTTAAAAATAGACTAATAGAATTAATCAGAAAATAGGAGTTCCCTTGCTTCATAGAGCCACCCAATCTATAGATGAATTAACTACCTAAAACTCCTTTCAAATGATCCTGGTAATCCTTAGAAAGTGGTCAGTGTTGTTCCACTGACCCCTGCACTTGGCAACTCTGTGACAGTGGCCTTTTTTCCTTTTTCATCACTGGCTTGCTGGGTGATATAGCTTGTCTTGATGGTGTTCAGAGCAGGAGCCAGGCTACTAATTACCCTCAAGGTGCCAGCTGTTCTGGTGCTGATGCCTGCAAACCTGTTCTGAGGTTACTAATGTTTGAGACTCAGGCCCCTGAGGTTTGCACTAATGTTTCTTGTGTCCAATGAAGCCTTGGCATTAAGAGGCTTCTGCAGACAATGCTGCTTAAAGTATCATGACAGCAAGAGTTATATTACTGTTGGCAACAGCCAGGATCTCCACTTAGGCTGATAATGGCTAATATTGAGGGTGTCACTTTCATCACAGAGATGTGGTAAAGCAGCTTGTTCAGGTTTCCCCTTCTCTCTTGCTATAGTTATTACTGACAGTTTAGGTTTAAGTTCTTAGGATAGGGCCTGGGCAGAGAACAAACGTAATTGGTAATAACCATGCATTCTTTAGAATCCTTCCTTCATTCTAACAACTCACTCTTTGTCATGTGACAGACTTCAGTTCTGTCTTCCTTTTGGGAATTCATAGTTGTCCATCCAACTTTATTTTTGGGAACCTGAAAATGATGTGATGTGTAATGAAGACCATACAAATGGGAAACCGGACATATTATTCCTGATGATCATCTAAACTTCATCCTGACCTTCTGGAACACAATGTTGAAGAGCTTAAATTAGCTGAGATATCGAGTGAGGCCTCATATCTTTCACCCCACACATGTCTCTGGGGATGTTCACTTCCCTGTAGAATCAGATTGGCAGCTAGTAGTGGAGTATAGGAGTCAAGGAATATTTGCTTGTGTGTGTGCTATGACACAAGAATGTATTTGAATTTTAATGGGAATTACTCAGTGTAACAGACAAAGCTGAAGGTGTGGGGGGAGACTTGAGCCATCGGAATATGAGTAAATTCCTAGTGATTGAAGGTTATCCAAAGGCTGGACATAACCAGCTTTTGATAGCACAATCCACCTCATGCTATCTTTCGTATAGTATGAGGTCAACGCACAGCTAGAGCTCTGCCTGTAATTTTTTTACCCCAGAGTTGCCAGGCTCATTTCTAGTAATACCCTTTCTTGTATGTCTCCTTCCCCCGATTTAGATCATATGCCTGTCAGTTGTGCTCACTCAGAAGTTAACAGATACTTTACTCATAGAGCTTTTTATACTGTGTTATAATCAGTAATAAGCTATTTCTCAGTTGATCCCACTAGGTTGTAAAGTGCTTGAGGACCTTCATTTGTTTTATTTATTTTTTATTGTGGTGGAACATACCCAACATAAAGATAGTATTTTAAGCATTTTTAAGTGTTGAGTTGTGTGGCATTAAGTACATTCACATGGTCCTGCGGCCATCATCACTGTCCACCTGCAGACCGTTTTTGTCACTGCAACTGAAACTGTCCATGAAACATTGACGCTCCCACCAGCCCCTCTCCCAATCTTGTTTTTATCGTCTTAAAGATGAACACAGTGCCTGTCATATAATGTATTTATTGAATAAATAAGTAAAGTATTCTTTCCTTTTTGTTAATTTTCCAGTGGAAATGTGAGCCAATGCCTTTAAATCCGGAGTGTCTCATCTCTACATAAGTCAAATTTACTATCTCAAAATTTATTCTAATCGCATTGTGCCCTTATTTGATGAAAGAACCATCATGTCTTAAAAAAAAGGACTGAATAAAAGTGGATGACAATCAAATTCAAAATATGGACATGTGCAAAACAGAGCATCCACATCATTAAAAAACATAAGCACAAAGGAATTCAATTATTGGTAACCTTTACAAAGTAAGTACAAGAACAAAAATAATTACAGTTTCAGGAGAATGCCAAATAAATGACAGTGTCAGCTATCATAATTATGGAATTAGGGTAAAAGAAAAAAGATTACCCAAGTGAGCTTTTTTTGTTGTTATAGTGACCTTCTTACTCTATGATTGGGTTGCATGTGGCTTAGAAGTAGCAATAGAAAACAAGGAAGTTGAACCCAATCAAATTATTTGGTTTTAATGAATAATTAGATTGTTATTTTGGGAAAATGAGCAGTATTACTTCAAAACTTTACAGTGCTTTCTTCAATTCTTTGACAAACATATATTTTGAAAGCTAGTTATAATTTTTAATTCAGTGGTACTTTTGATGGAATCAGATTTATTGGAATTAAAAAAAAGAGCTCTCTGAGTGTCATAGGTATAGCTGCAATAATAAATGAATGACAATAGGCAAATCCCTGTGGAAAAAATTCCTATTAGCATTGGTAGAAGCTGGATTCCTCCATTCCTGTATGCTTGAGATTAATAGGTGCAGATTGGCATTAAGGCTTCAGTGTCAACTCAGCTTTCTCTAAAATATAGGTTGATTTTTTAGTCGCATACAGAAAACCATAATCTAAAGCCAAGTGTCAGTTTCCACCCATGTGAAAATGTCACATGTTCCCATTGATGAGACAAGAACATGTGGTCAAGGAAGGTAGGAGTACAGGAGGAGAAAGAATATTTCACAACAAACTTATACAAACATATGTTTTTAACCGAATTCCCTCCAATGTCACAGAATTGTTTTCATAGTAAAAAATGATGCTTTAAAGTTAGAAAGACTTGTAATCCTATCATTTGAGAACTGATTTAGACCATTTAATAGTATGAAGTAATATCCTAGAAATAGAGGAAATGTTGAGATGCTGGGTTTTAAATGGCAGAGTAGACTTTTAGTTCTGTTGTTTACCAGCTGTGAGGTGTAGGCTAAGATCTTTAACTTTTCTGGGTTTTAGTGTCCTTTTCTGTAAAATGAAGAAATTGAGCTAGATAACTGAAGAAATCCCAAAGTTCTCGACAGCTACGAAATTTATAAACAGAGCAGACATTAAACTGTTATTTCTTTCTTACATCAAGTTCATCAGGGTTTGGGAGTGGTAACGGATGTGCAATATTGAGCCTGCTGTGAATTGCTTCTGAACTCCCATGTTGTATACATTCCAAGTGATTTCAGCTATGAACATCTGACTTCATGAAATATTGAGTTATCAACTTTCATCAGCACGCTTAGGTTCATTAGATGAGCTCACATACTAAGGCACACAGAATTGGGTTCTGTTTTTCTCAATTCTGAAAGACAATTTTTAGTGCAAAGATTAAACACTGTTGTTCTTGGAGATAATGAGAATTGATTTCTTTACCTCCAGTCAAACTTTCAAGTTCCAGGAGATGAACTTAAAAAAAAAGGCTGGTTTTTAAATCTTATAGTCTTTCTGAGCCCCTAACAGTAAAAGGTATTATACCATTTAAATGATGGAAAACTGTGTGCATTTCATTTTACTCTTATGTTCAAGTAAATACTATTTCAGGGACCTTAAAGGTTAAAGCAAAAGATCCCTCTCAATGTTTACCTTAGTTAAGTTTATTAAGATTGAATGTAGGGCTGAGTTTGCATGTGATAAACTTCAAACAACTCATATATACAGATGGCCAAATTTTTTAGTTAAAATGTACATTCTTTTTAAAAATTATAGTTTTAGGTTGTCTTCATGATGCCACTCAAAATTCCCTATATTACAGATCTCTTTTTAAGTTAAATTATAGGGAAAAAGTCTGGAGATGAATATGTATGCATTTTGTATTTAGAAAGCCCTAACACATTTTTCTATTGGAACATGTGAAAACAAATTAGGGCTCCTTTGACTTGGTTTGCTTAATTCTGATGATTAGTAGCTTTTTTCCCTCTATTACCAGGTCTTCAGAGGTTACCTCTTCTCAATGCTAAGTGATTCCTTTCAGTTTGGTGATCTTTGACATTGTTCCTAGATACTGATTTCCTGGATGCCCTGAAAAATTCCACATTCCTTTATTGAAACTACCCCTTACACATTTTTTTTCTTGGTGTAAAAGTGTACTGAGTTGGGAGCTTCCCCAGAACACAGCAATGAGGATGTACACCCCTGAGCATCTGGGTCTGTGCCTAAGGACCTCCTGATTCCAGGAAGATCTTATGACCTTCATTTCCAGAAGCATTTAATGCCACAAATATGTCTCCCAATTTTTGGAACATTTTGACATCAACTACAAAGTCCAGCCACTGGCTCTGACCTTCTCTTCCGTTTCCTACAAACCTTTAGCGCTAGCTCCCTTTCTTCCTCCTCTCAAACTAATTTTACCAAAAGAGAAAATTATATTTTGGGTGTCTCAGGCAATACTCACTGAAAATAGCCCTCTTGATGAGGCTTACTTTAATGAATAATTAGAATTGACACCTATTGACAAGGCTTAATCATTTTTCATTTCTCGCCCTTTCTTTCTAATGACTTGTGACTTAGCTTTTCTGACCACATATGTGAATTTTTTTTTTCCTGTAGGAAACTTGGGATTTTCTTTCCTTTTATTTCAAAGACCTAAGAAACTAGTTCCTGCTGCTTGAGATTTGTCAACTTTAATGGACTGAAAATTTGTGTCTTTGCAAAATTTACATGTTGAAATCCTACCCCATAATGTGACAGTATTAAGAGATGGTACCTTTAGGAAAAATTTGGTTTAACTGAGGTCGTGAGGATAGAGGACTCACAAATGAAATTAGTGTCCTTACAAGAGTCATGAGAGAATTTGCATCCTCTGCTCAGCTCTCTGCCACATGAGCTGTCAATCTGGAACCTGGAAGAAAGTTGTTACCAGAACCCAAACATATTGACACCTTGCTCTTAACCTTCCAGCCCCCAGAACTGTGTGAAATACATTTCTGTTGTTTATAAGCCACCCAGTCTGTGATGTAGCGGACTAAGACAACACTCAAGCCACCTGGAGTCCATCCTTTCCGTCCCTTTCTCGTTAGCTTCTCTTCTTCCTGGACTTGCCTGTGAACAACACAAATGACTCAGGCAAAGACCCACTGCAGCAGGTCCTGCTCTCAGAGTTCTCATCTTCCCGGCCAGGGTCAAGCTGTTCACCTCTGCGTCTCCATGTCTTCAGTTCACAGAGGAAGGTATAGCGAGCTCTGTCTCAGCTTTGGGTGCAAGCTGGGCTCTCCAAATCTGCTTTGTCAGTCAGTAACTAGGCTGTACTTTGACCTTCACCAGGCTTTTGGGCTCTATTTCTACAGTTGGCGGGGCCTCACAAGGGAAATCAGGTAATTGATCAGTAACATACAAGTTTGGAATAGTACATATTATTCTATATCCATAATCATTCAGGTTTTGTCCTGGTTTGCCCAGAGATGTTCTGGGGATGGGTCACTAATTCATTCACTGTGGTTTGGAGTCTGTGTGTCGTGGTCATTAGCTTATGCTAAAAAGGCTGAGGACATACCAACCTGCTTATTTTGTTGCCTTCTAGACCAGTCTAGGTGCTCTTAGGACCACCAGTGGTAGATATAATTCAGTCACCTAGAAATTAGTGTGGAAGGACGAAAGCATCCCTACTTCTCAGGGAATATCAGTAGAACTTTGCCAGGAACAGCACGCGGTGGTCAAGGCATGATGGCCATGGTTTATCTTGTTTGGTAAACAATCTGTTCATTATCTTTAACAACCAGGAAGCCTACAATTGATATAAGGCCTGGAGGAAAGAAGTTAAAAGCAGAAGGCCATGTTACAGTAGGTGAGAGAATGGTCATAATCAGCTGATGAGTGCTGTCCTAACTTTGAGAGGCTCATCTCTTCAGTGCTTCTCAGTTGACCCACAGCACAAGAGGCATACCCGTAAGGAATCAGACACATGTGCCATAAAATGCACACAGAGACATACACATAGACATTCATGGGTAAACACAGATGAATACAAACACACAGAGAAATAAGCATAAATAAAGACATTCACAGACAGAGGCACACACACACGGTTGATTTTTTCCTTGGGATTTTTGTTTATATCCACCGAATCACATCACCCATACTCACCACCAAATGAGCCTTTTTGGTAAAGCCAATCTGTCTTGAATCTCAGCATTTTTTGCACTCTGAGGTCTTCAAGGCCTTGGGCATTGATCTTTTCTTCCTCTGTACCATAATGTTCCAATTTAGTGGGTTTCTTTTAAGTTGTTTCCAAAGATAATTTTCTCTCCACAACTAGATTGTATGTTGCATGAGGGAAGGAAACTTGGGTTGTATAGACCATAGGGCCCAAAAAGTCAAAAGTAAAAGGTTTGGTAGAGTGAGGTGATTGTGGAGGGCTTGGGGGGTGACCCAGGAACCCCTCAGGGAAACAATAGTGTTCATTCAACTCTAAATAAACGAGCACCTGCTATGCTCAGGCTCTGTGCAGAGTTTCAAGAATGTCATGTATGACAGATAAGAGACATGGTTTTTTGCTCTTGGAAATTGCAGTCTAATGGGGAATAAGATAGTTATAAAACATTTTTAAAAATGAAGTGGAAACTAGTACTATGAGGCTTCAGTAATTATAAGTTTTCCTAACTAAATTAGCTATTTTACCCTGTTATCTATGAATCTATTCTTATTATGGAAAAAATGTAAAACTAACATTAGCATCTGCCTACAGATTACCCTTTTAAAATGTAAAATAATGGGTAACATGTAACTGCACATACATTTATGTTTAACCAAACTTTTCACAAACGAGTAAGATAATAGGGCTACACTATAAACTAATCAGTGTACAGAATCTGTTGCTTGTTTTCTAAATTGAGTGATACTTACATTTAGCACAAATTAGCATATTAGCACACAAAACATTTCTCCAAATGAAAGATTTCCTGCCCAGTTTAATCTGCTATATTGTTGTAAAACAAATGTTACCTTTAAAGTTATAAATTAAAAAATACAATTGCTTGTATTAACCTACCTTATATTTATGCATACTAGAGATAATTGACATCTATTAAGGGATCATAAGGATTACAAAAGATTACACTGACAGTCCTGTAAACTATAATTATCACCATGATAACATGAAGTTTATGTAAGTACATTTCTCTGCTAATCACCTGTAATTGAGATAATAATCCATGGGATAAATGGATTTTTTGTTGTTGTTGTTAAATCCCATATATCTCCTTAGTCCATACGTTTTAATTTTATGGCACAAGCTCATTGGCTGTTTTATGCAAAAACTTAAGCAAGAACAGATTTCTTACTAAGCACCAGTCACTGCTTCTGGGGTGAGGCAAACAGGAAGCAGAGCTGGGGATCCCAGCCCTTGGGAGGCTCAGCTGGTCAAAGGAGTGAGAAGGCCCACGGCTCTTAAGGAAGGCATGTGGGTCATTCACAAGCAGGAGAGCTAACTACCTGACGATGGGAGAATGCATCAGAATCAACTTTTCCTTTAGAGTCCATGGCTCAATTATAAACATTTACTTCTCCTTTGAGACTCAAGTCATCAATGTCTACAATGTTGTCCACCTGAAGGGATCGGTTTTTAAGTCATTCGTCCAGCAGCTGGAGTCTTATCTTTTAAAAGCCTGTTTTTGTCAGAAGAAACTAACCAGGCACTGGCCAAGATTAAATGGATGAATGAATGAATGAAAAAGTAAATAAATGTTTACAATGTAAAGGTGATAAGAATTAATGATGTAGCAAATTCTCACTTCTTTCAAGACTATAATTGTTCAAACAATGAATTCATATGGTCTCTTATTAGCAAAGGGAAAATCTGGGATGGCATAATGGATTATACTAAACAAAGAGATGAAAAATGATGACTTTCACAGAATTGGTGGAGAGGAGAGAAATGGCTGAATAAAGGCCAATTTGTAGTATTTTCAAATAATTTGGAGAAGCATGCCAGGATTTTGTGGCTAGAGAATATAGAGTGTCATTGAGATATTAGACTAGAGGGGCTAGTGTCGGGGGTGTAGATGTAGCCCTGAGAGCAGATAACAGTAGACGGGTTTCTGGTGTCTCTGTGGATTGCTTTCATGTTCTGAGATGCTATTGTGTGCTAGGTGGGTTATTGCTAATCCTCAGATCAGTCCTTATGTGGAGAGTTTATAGATAAAGAAACTGGCTCAGAGAGGTTAAGGGCTTTGCACAAAGGCTGTTGTTTAGGTTATGGGGAAGCTAACATCTGGTGACAACCAATTTGCTCCAAATCTGAGTGCTCCTTCTACTCTAATGCATGGTATCTTCTGAGCAGTTCTGCTTAAGGTTCAACCAACTTCTGTCCTTACTTATATATATGTAAATAATTCAATCCTATGTTTCTAATACTTACTTCCTGGAACTTTTTCATTTATATATAATTTTAGAGGGATCTGAAATTAATTTCATTCCTTGTCCTTTGCATGGCCGGAAGAAGAGGTCATGTTAGGTGCATACTTGGACTTAGAAAGTCGAATGCTTCTTTGCAGGACTTTGAGTCTTGAGAGGGTGATACTAGCAATAGTTGGGGGTACATTGCCCCCAGCGGGGGTCAGATCAGACTCTTGCTGCCTTACCCTCCAGGACCCCTTGAATCCTCACTGTTAATCCAGGACTAGTTTTCTGGCTTTCCTCTGAGTCTTATGACTTGCTAGGCTTCCAATACATTGTCTTTGTATGTAGGCTGGGCAGAGTCAATCTGACTAATATCACGGCATGGGAACTTCTTTTCTTCTCTCTCTAAAGCAGAAGACAACAGCAAAGTAGGAAAAAAGAGAAAGAGAAAAAAACTTAAAAATCAAGGGACCGTTTCTTTAAGCAAAATCACATATAAACTGCTTCCTCAAAAATACTTCAGTAATGATAAATGGCAGCAAGAAAATAGCCAAATTCAGAGATTATAAGTATTAACCTTCCTGAGTCCACCTCTAGCAGTCAGAGCCAAAAGCCACCCAAAGGGAACTTTCTGAATGAACAGAAAAGCACATCGGTATCACTTATTTTTTTTTAAGTTTCAAGCTCTCTAAAGATGTTTCTAAAACTCAGTTTGATATTTGATATTTAATATTTAATATTTGATCTCCTTACTTTCTAATATTTTTCTTGGATCCTTTCCTACCTGTTTAAATAGCATTATTGTTTTTCTTGGTAATATATTTTTTCACATATAACTTATTATAAGTAAATATAAATCTACCCTTTTCAAAATAGAAGTCATATGATTGGATATGACTAATGTACATAACAATGTTCTGATTAAACAGTGGAGTCAGGGTGATGATTTTAATTTGAGATGAATGAATTTCAATTAGAGTTCCAAGGTGCTGTCCAGGAAAAACCTGGAGAGACAGTTTCTTTTATGACTTTTTTATGTATTACTTTTGACCTCTGATTTTTATATATAAAGTGATTTCAGTACATGACTTCATTTGGGAACAGCTTCACAACTGGCAGAGAAAAGAGTTGCTGAGAATCTTTTAAAATCTCTGGGGGAAAAATGCCTTCTGCCAGAATAAAACCTGTAAGTGGAGGTGAACCCTCCACCTTCTGGGCATGAGTGGATGGAATTAGCTGTTTTACTACTGGACTTAAAATGTAACTATCTTCTTGGTGAAATCATCCTTCAGTTGTGGTGTACATTTTTCCAGCTTCTTAGACAGACATGCCTGCCTAAGTGTGCCTTTTTCTACATTCAACTCCAGAAAGCTGTTTTTGGAAGCTGTGGTTTCATGTTAGCTCTAGTAGATCTTCAAGGACTAGAGGGCCTTAATCGGATATTAATTTTCTAGGACTAATTCTCTTTCTCCCCTTTAGTTTATTAGTTCTAAAAAGAATGATAGTAGAGAAGAAGGGATAAGTGTGCAAGCCCTTGGAGTCAAACTGGCTGGGTTGAAAATCAGTTTTATTACTGAGTAGCCATGGGGTCTTGGCTATGTCAGTTGATTTCTCTGTGTCTCAGTTATCTTACTTGTAAATTGGGGATGATGGTATATTTAGCCTGGAAGGTCATTCATTCTTTGGATATTTACTGTTTACTATTATGAGCTATTCAATACTGAATACTGGGGATACAGCAGTGAAAAAAAGAGGCAAAAGTCCCTGCTCTTGTAGAGCTCACATTTTACTGGATAATAGCTAACAATTACTCAACACAGAATTCCAGGCACAGTTCTAAAGGCAATATATATATTTACTTAATGTTGACAATGTGACAACCACTTCATGGGACAGATAAGACTGGTGTTTCTATCACTCATAGAATCATTAAGTAACTTGCTCAGGTCACACAGGATTAAAGGAACAAATGTAAAGGACTCAGAGAAGTACCTGTTATAATGGAAGCACTAGGTAGATGGACAGATTGATGAACTGATAAGTAGATTATACTACCTATAGATAGGTAGATAATTAAATAGATTAGACAGATAATACTTATTTGCTGTATATAAATATATAAATATCCACATACGTACATATACACTTTTATTCTTCCTCACAAAGGTAATAGTATTTAAATAACATAGAAATATGTAAAGTAAAAATAAAAGTCCCTGTAATGTCTTCTTGTATTAAGAGTTTGGCTTATAATTTATTTGATGGACTTCCTAGGGCATATGTGAAATGAAGCCCCAGAATGTAATAAGCCAAAAATTCTGGCTGCAATCACTATTCCTCTTAAAAACATCAAGTGATATCTAATATCAAAGAAAATCACCATTTAGGTAGGATGTAGGTTACAGAAGGGGCAGTAAGGAATGTCTAAGCACTTCCATAATTTGCATTTTTTCATTCACCTCCTCATAAGGACAGTAATATGAAATGTCTCCATTCTCTGTAGTGCAGAAAAGATAGGTCTATTTTTGCCTAACTGGGTTGACTGCCAACCAATTGTGAACTTTAAATATAAGTAGTTATTTAGTGTAACAATATGACTTAAGGGCATATGCTCATTTTTATGTATGAGGAGTCACAGTCATAACTCTCCTGGAACCAAGAGGAGAATTATTCTCTGCATCTCTTACACGTTTTAAACCAAAATTGCTTGAAAATGTAGCTGCATTCTTTATTTCCTTTCTTTCATTTTGCTTTTTTCCAACTGAAAGGCTCTAAATCGTGTTTTACAGAGACTATTGTTTTGTTATTGTAATTACCAAGAAAATATTCTTAGAAACATGCTTAATATGATTCCTCTCAGTTTTTCAAGTACTAATGGGATATATGTTTTAAGTAAGTGAAAGCTTATTAAAGAACCATAAACAAAACTTAAATGCGTCCTTTCAAGGTGAGATATGGAGTTACATATACCTGTGTACACATATGAACTGTTACATTCCAGATATTACATAGTCAAAGAGAGGGTGTAATCTTGGGAAGAACAGAGTATGTGTGTAATAAGGGATACACAAATCAACTGGGGCCAAGAGACAATTTAGGAACTTCTATTAGCATCCTCTAAGTCGAACAAAGTTTTATTAACGTGAATTATGTTAATAAAATAAAGAAATGGCTAAAAAATTTTCTGTGTGCAACTCTGCATTGAAGTTAAACATAACAAAGATAAAATGGAGATGCCTCTCCTATTGCAGCGTCCTCTGCATTAGCCATACTAAGAGTCAGAACAGTGATTACTGGATCATATCTGTTATGAAGTGCTTTAAAAAGTGAATTATGAGGCAGATTATTTGAAGTGTGTACTCATATCCACATCATTAATGATGGGCCTCACTCTGGAAGCATCTTGTGCCTTGAGATATTGGCAATATATATGATATATAATGTGTATCTAGCATTCATATACCCATGCACTGGGAGTGCTTCTACACATTTTTTTTTTCCTGAACAATAAAAAAAGTCTGGAGAACACTCATCTTGTGAAGACAATAACAATTCTGTCTCTTTATTGAAGGGTGAATTTATCAGAGGGAAAGTAGTATATACATCAGAGATTGCAACCATATTTTCTTTGAGCCAAATCTGGCTTGCAGAAATAGTTTATGCTCCTTGCACAGTGTCATTTTCTTTACTTATAAGTATTAAACATTTTAAAAATACAGATTTTCTTTTCTCTTGCAAAGCTCTGCCAATAATGTACTTGGTTTTCTGATGGGAACCATCTTCCCCCTTTTGTCAGAGAACATTCTCTCAGGTTTCCTACAGTTTCTTTCACTTTGTTTAGTTTTATAGCCAAACCACTTCACTCATTAGTGTCCCTGTTGGTGTTCAGTCTGTGAGCTTCAGTATAAATGCTGGTTTTGTCAAAGTAAAGACAGCTAGCTGCCCCCCAAAGATTCAGATTCCTCCAACACTAAGGTGTAGGGAGTGAGTGCTGGGAAGCAACAGCTGACCACGCCTGCCACCCCGTAATGAGTGACTGTGACTAGTTCTCACAACGGAATATGAGTGGAAGTGGCGTGTATCCAGAACTTTCTTTTTTCCACCACTGGCTGGCTGCAGAGGAGACTCTGGCAGAGGTTAGTAACCTCAGGTGGTAGAAATCTGGTACCTGAATTCCCACGTGGAAGGCTTCCTGCAGACCAGAACACACCTCTGCTATGATAAGCCAGTAACATTTGTGGGTTTCTTTGCTGCAGTGGTAAGTGGCACAATGACTAATACACACCAATAGTCACGAAATTCTTCTCACATATCCTTATTAATTTAGAAAGCACTTTCATGTTTACTGATAA
This sequence comes from Phataginus tricuspis, assembly GCA_029783875.1. Classification (NCBI taxonomy): domain Eukaryota; kingdom Metazoa; phylum Chordata; class Mammalia; order Pholidota; family Manidae; genus Phataginus; species Phataginus tricuspis. The sequence continues at coordinate 73,439,392 of JAQQAC010008350.1, forward strand.
ATGTCATGGAAAAGTAATTAAACTGAACTTAAGGCTGCAGATAGTTTGTCCATATTAAAAAAGCAAAATTAAATTTGGAGAAAAGCATTGCCATTAAGTCAGTTACTTTTTATTATTTAAAAAACCTAAATGATGTCATCGGGTGCATATACATTATTAGCAAAGTGGGATTAAACCGTGGCCTCACTTCCCTGTTACATCAAAGATTGAAAAAACAACAAAACAAGCTTAAGACTAGTTGTTCAGTTTTGAAACTCATAAAAATTTCTGTGCTTGGGGTATCAAGTTTATTGCTCTTTTTTCTTCTTGGTGAAAATAGTCAAGTCTTCAATATTGCTTGAGAAAAGATTCTAAAATGTTTTTGCTAGGAAATTTGAATGTAATCTAGGAAAAAATAATAAATGTTAATCATGGTTACTAATGTGCTTTAGAAATAAGGATAAAGAGAGGTTGTATATATAAAAAAACAAAGTATATTTAATATCTTTCATAGTAATAAGTCTAGGTACTTTGAAAGAGAATGTATTTTTATATATCTTAATAAATAGATGGTCATAAATAATACTTTAAAAATGGATTATATTTGCATTGAAACAGATTATCATAAATGATACTTTTAAAAAAGCCTATATTCCAATTAAAAATTAGATTTATGAGTGCATATAGAGGTGTCACATAATAATTTATATTAAAGAAAACAGCATGTTAAAAATATTAATCATTTCAAAGAAAATTTATTATAGGGTTTTTTTTGCCCTCTAATTGGATTTTCTATAATGTACTAAAATGAAGATAAGGAGAAATAAATGATTGATTTCACATATTTGTTCTAGTAATGCAAGTTGTCCTTATGAGAAGCCTTATAAAGGTCTTGTCACAAGGTAGTGAGAGAGATAAGAACTTAGATTAACAGACTTAATAGTAGGAAGGAAAAAATAAAGCTTTATAGTTAAGGGATAGGCTGTGGAGTCACACCATCTAGATTCTAATCCCAACTCTGCCACTTTCTAGCTGTGGGACTTTTGGCAAGAAGCTTACCCTTTCTGTGCCTCAGTTTCCTTATTTGTACTCCAGTGTTCCCCATAGGTCTAATGTAAGATAAAATCAGTTTATCCTACTACTAGCAGTGCTGCCTTTCTCATTACTACTCCTACTGCCACTGCAGGATGACCAAGAAAGAATTGAATTTTGTAGAAGTCAGCTAAGGTGGAAATTGTCACATGGGTGCCATGTTTCTAAAACAATAGAGTACAGAACTGAATGTAATTACAAGAGTCAGGAAGAGTAAAGAGAAGTTAAAGTGGTGAGCCATACCAAAGGCTGTAATTTGGATGCTTTAGTTTATATTCAGATAGGGTACTCCGGACACAATGATGTTTTATTTGTTGTTGATGGATAGGTGGTCAAATATGATTAGGGCAGAGAACTGAGGACACTAGGTGGCTTGCATTGCATCCAATTATTATCAAATGAGATTGTTTACTTTAAGAACTTAGTTTCTTCATCTTTAAGATTAGGGTGCTGTAGAGGGCTCTGAAGTCTGAGTTTTAATATTCAGAGTTATTAGGAAGTACATGACTTGTTCACATCTACTTCCTTTGTGAGTAGTACAGTTAGAACTCCAACCAGGACAGACAAAAACTATATTATAAATATACTAGAACAATATTAACCTTAATTGACTTTTATGTGAAGATGTCTAAAAACCCCAATAAAAACATAGTTAAAATCACAAATATCTGGGCATTCTTCAATGAAGTAGAACAAATAGTTCTAAAATTCATATGGAATGACAAAAGACCCCAAATAACCAAAGCAATCCGGAAGAAGGTCAAAGCTTGTGGTATTACTCTCCCTGACTTCAAGCTCTATTACAAAGCTACAGTAATCAAAACAGTTTGGTAGTGGCATAGAACAGATTCGTAGATCAATGGAACAGAATAGAGACCCCAGATTTAAACCCATGCATCTCTGGTCAGTTAATATATGATAAAGGAGCTATGAATATACAATGGAGAAAAGACAGCCACTTCAATAAAGGTGTTGGAAAAACTGGACAGCTATATGTAAGAGAATGAAACTGGATTATTGTCTAACACCATAGACAAAAGTAAACTCGAAATGGATCAAAGACTTGAATGTAAGTCATGAAACCATAAAACTCTTAGAAGAAAACATAGGCAAAAATCTCTTGAATATAAGCATGAACAAGTTTTTCCTGGACACATCTCCTTGGGCAAGGGAAACAAAATAAAAATGAACAAGTGGGACATCAAACTAAAAAGCTTCTCTACAGCAAAGGACTCCATCAGCAAAACAAAAAAGCATCCTACAGCATGGGAGAATATATTTGTAAATGACTCATCTGATGAGGGGTTAACATCCAAAATATATAAAGAACTCATGTGCTTCAACACCCTAAAAACACATAACCCAATCAAAAAATGGGCAGAGGAATGGCCAAAAGGCACATGAAAAGATGCTCCACATCACTAATCATCAGGGAAATGCAAATTAAAACCATGAAGTATCACCTCATCCCAGTTAGAATAGCCACTATCCAAAAGACAAGAAACAACACATCCTATGAGGATGTAGAGAAATAGGAACCCTCCTCACTGTTGGTGGTAATGCAAATTTGTTCAGCTGATGTGGAAAGCAGTATAGAGGTTCCTGAGAAAACTAAAAATAGAAATGCCATTTGACCCAGTAATCCCACTCCTAGGAATTTACCCAAAGGAAACAAAATCCCTGATTCAAAAAGATATATGCACCCTTATGTTTATTTCAGTAGTATTTGCAATAGTCAAGATATGGAAGCAACCTCTGTCCATCAATAGATGACTAGATAAAGAAGATGTGGTATATATACACAATGGAATATTATTCAGCCATAAAAAGAAAAGAAATCCTGCCATTTGCGATGACATGGGTGGATCTAGAGGGTATTATGCTCAGTGAAATAAGCCAGGTAGAGTAAGAGACCATATGATTTCACTTATTTGTGGAATACAAAAACAAACAAAATAGAAGGAACAAAATAGCAGTAGATTGATGGACACAGAAGTGACTAGTGGTTACCAAGGGAAAGGGGAATAAAAGGGCACAATAATTAAAAAATCACAATATAAGTTGATCATGGGGACTGTTGAACTACTGTGATGCACATATGAAACCAACATAAGATTGTATATTAATACTTCAATAATAATAATAAAAAAATCACAAACATCTTATAGACACGAGAGTCCAGCTGTTTGTGTTCAATCCTTAGACTGCATGACCTAAAGTTGGGGATCTGAATCCAGAAGATTGTCTGGACTTTAAAAAAAAAAAGTTTCTGCTGTCATCAGTAAATAGCTTTAAAAAAGAAAAGCAAAATGCTATCCCTTAAGGTTTCCACCTCTAAGTGCCTAGCCATCTAGAGTACAAGAGCTCAAAGAAAATGCTAAGCAGAACCTCACCATTAAGAAGTATGCATGTGGATGGAAATTAGCTTGATGTCTCCCCAGGGAATTCAGGGTTGACAGAGATACGTTTGGAGTTGAGCCAAACTGAAGGAGGCTTCATATCAGGCATGCCAGTTTAGCTCATTTCTTAACAACTAAGAAATGATTAGGTGAAAAGTACTTTGTGGGTAGATTTTATTCTTGTTTCTACTTAGTTGCTACTTCTTTCTGTGAGAATATTATATTTTTTTCCACTCTGTGGACATGAGACTTGACCATGTGTCTTGCTTTGGTCAATAAAATGTGAGTAAAACGATGTGTGTCACTTTAAAGCTGATTTAAAAGCCCTCACGTGGGTCCACGGCTGTTTTTCTCCCCCCTTCAAGAGAATAGCATGTCCTTCACAGAGATGGCTCCGATAGTGTGGGACCCAAAATGCAAAAAAACCAAAGCCGATCAGTAATGTAAATAAACACAAACAAGGTATAAACCTTTTTGTTGAAAGTCACTGAGATTTTGTGATTTTTGTTATAGCATAAGTGAGTAAAGACTAGTTAATATACTCCTTCCTCCAGTGAAGATACTTTTACTTGGGCATTTGGATATATTATTGGTAAAACAATCTTTTAGTGGTCAATGCTTGTATCAGTTTGGATTTACTATTAAATATTGCCTAAAATATTGCTGTATTCTCTTAATAAAAACCGTTTGTCTAATAGAAGCAGAAATTGGGGTTTTTTTCACCATAGCCAAAAGATTAATTATAATAGAAGTAAGTTTGTTTGGCAGAGTATGGTCTGAGAAATGAAAAAGCAATTTCATCTCTTTCTGAGGAAAAATGAAGCCTTCTTTTTAAAGCTGAAATGTTTTAAATGCATTGGAACTTATAATGATGCTTAGAATGAACTGACATGTGATTTCTGCTCCATCTGCAGTGGCCATTCCACCCCTTTATGAAGAAGCAGATTGTCATTCTGCATGACCTTTGAACACAAGGGGAAAAACATTTTCAGTGTGTTGAATGACAGCTGTAAACGGAATGTCTCAGCAAAAGTAAATCATCTTTGCTCTTTCTGAAAGTACACATGCTAAGATTAACCACAAAGTTTCACCATTATGATGGGCTAATCTATGATTCTGAGTTATACTTCCCACATACACTCTTTGAGTCTAGGGCATTATTCCAGAGAGATAATTCTAAAGAGCAATGGATTAGTTCTAAACAAGAAAAGTAGTCAAAGATTTTAGAAAAAAAAGAGAAATTCAGGACTGGAAAACATAAGTGGACAAAGAATTTGCTGTCACAGGTGCCACAGAAAATAATTATATAGTTTCCTGGCACCCATTGATACTATTTTGGGAGGAAGATAAAAAGATAAAACTGGGTTATTGTGTCCATAGAGTTAATCTTAGAATTTGGTCTCTTGGGCTTTTCAGGTCTTTTCATGGAGACAGATGAAGCCTACTTTTTACTGAGAAAAGAAGAATAAAGCTATGGGCAGCCTGGTTTACCGCTAACACTGCCTCTGATCCTCAGACTGCAAGATTATGCGAGTCAGGTTAGGTGAGGCGTATGTTGTAGTAAACAATTCACGAATCTCTGTTTCTTCATCATACTACTGTCCCATGTAAATTGGCTTCTGCTTCACATAGTCACTCAGGGACCTAGATTGTTGAGGGTTCTACCCTCTATTTTATAGCTACACCATCTGGAACACCAAGTTTCTCAGTACAGCAAAAGAAACAAAAATGATGAGGAGTTTTCACCAGCAATTAAAATTCTTCAGTCCAGAACAGATACATACCACAAACTATTGGTCAGAACTAGTCACATGCCCTTGCCTGGTTTCAGGGATGTAAAGAAGTAAAATTATCTTACTATTTACCTAGCAAGTTAAAATATTTTAAATGCATTAGGACAAGAGAACTACTTGTGAATGAGCTCAGCCACAGAAGTGAACCATGACTACCCTTAAAAATCATACTAGGAAGCTCGGAATGAAAAGAGATGATTATCAGACAAATATAAAGAAGGGTTGTTACACTGTAAGTAGAATTTGGGATAATCAGTGAGCAAGGATAGAATTTTTCCTTTGGAGAATTGTGTTTACAGCTGTGTCTTAGAAACTTGTTTTCCATCCAGTGTTTCAAAACTGTTTTGGTCATAAATTATTTTAAATAATGTTATTAAATTGGGAAAGAGATGATGGTCTTTTCAAAAATGGAAGCCTACAACTGTAGTCAAGCTTTTCAAACCAGAAGGAATTGTAATAATAATTTAAAAAAATGAACCGTTTCCCAATATATGGATTTTGTCAATGGCAGGGGAAGAACAAGGAGCAAGTTGGCATGAGAGAAACATTTACTGAGTAAAAGACGGTCACTGAGGTTAAAACCAACTGCATCATGCTGAGTAATTTTTTTTTCTTTCTATTGTGAAACTAGACAGGAACAAAGGATCATCTGGAAAAATCTCAAGATCTAATTGAGCATGAATACTAGTCGTGTATGTTTCTTATAATAGGGAAGTAGCAGCAGAATGAGTCAGTTTAACTTATACTTGCTGGTAAACATTAGATCATGGACTTGGGCATCAGTAAACTTTAAAAACCCCTTCAGGTGAGTCTCAGGCAGTCTTAGCTGCGGAACCATTGCAGTTAGTGAAGCAGAGCTCCGGTGCTGTTTTGTGCAGCCTTCTGTCTTCAGTACCCAGCATAAGGCTTAACGTATAATAAGCACTCAATAAATATTTGATGAATAAATGAATGCTGATGGAATGAGTATATTTCAAAAAACAACTTCTATCTACTAAGGCTTAAAATGACAACTGTAGTTTTAAAAATGAAAAAGTTAAAGTGTTAGCCTCTCTTTGACACTGATTGGGTACAAAGTGTCATTGGAGAAATGTCTATTAATTGCCTCTGATAAACGCCGTTAGGTCCTTCCGTCTGTCTTTCTGAGAGCCATGATAGGGCAGTTGTTAGCACTCAAGTAAGTGTGATCCACTGTTCATTGAGATGCCTGAGTTTTCACAGAATGAAGCTAAGCCTGTCTTGAGAGAGCTATAAACAATACTCTATAAAAGTAACTATATATAATGAGAACTATGCAACATACTCGTACTTCTTTGGTTTAGGTTTCATAATTTCTTGCTACTTGTCCATTTTGACTCTTTTTGAGCACTTCTGACTAATATTTCTGCTGCCTTTGTAAGGAAGAAATAAAAATGCATGATGTTCTCCTTGGTGGATTCCCTCTTCATTCAAGACCCTTGAAAAAATTATTTATCTCTACTTCTACCTGATTCTGGATTTTCCTCTATACTTCTCTTAAGAGGTTTTGTATTCTGTCAACTATTATTTCTTAAATGAGCCTCAGATCTTTGCCTCAAAGGCTTCTTTTACTGCTTCATTTTAGGACCCCTGATTCAATAGACCATGAGACAGAAAATTTCGTAATTTACTAGAGAAATCCCTTCAGGGTTTAACTTTAACCCATATTTCTAGACTATGTTTCTTTTCTCTCACTGTTCTTTCTTCCAAATTTACCTCTTCCAAAATACGTCCTTAGTGACAAATGGCATTTTGACTGTTTCCCAAATATGTCGTGATTGTGGTACTGAATCAGTTCGGGTGTTTACAGAAAGCATGATTTAAGTGGCTTAGATGAAAGAATATTCATTATTTCACTATAAAAACCCAGCTAGAGAGAGAGCGCTTCTAGTGTTAGTTGATTGGGTGGCACAATGAGGTCAGAAAATCTAGGTGCGTCCCTCCTCCTCTCTGCCATCTTCAGCAAGTGGCTTCTGTTCTCTTCGTGGTCACAAGTTGGCTGAACAAGCTCCACAAACTGCATTTTCGAACAGCAGAGTCACAGGCAGTAAAAAAGAGTTTTTAATGTCTTATGTAGCTTTTTAGAGAGTGAAGACTTCTCGGGATGTCTTCAGGTATCTCCTCCTGTTCTACTGGCCAGAACTGTATGTATCTCATGCCCTTCCTAGTCTCTTGGTGAGAGGAAGATGGCCTCAAACCGGTCAAAATTCGCCCACAGAGGTTGGAGAGAGAACTTAACCTCCTTGGAAGGACTGACTGAGGAAGATTGAACAAAACTGGTGTCTTCTTAATAAGAAACTAAGAAATAGTTAGTGAGTGGGTAACTTTCTTTCATTAACACAACTTTACTTTCCCATTTGCAATGTTCCCTGCCAGTCCTCCTTTCTATTAAAATGGCACACTGTATTCCATATATCTCTATCTCTATCTCTATCTCTATCTCTATCTCTATCTCTATCTCTATCTCTATCTCTATCTCTATCCATATCTATATCTATATATCTATATTCATATCTATATCTATATCTATATTTATATCATCTATCTGTATCTATATCTATATCTATATCTAGCTATATATCTATATCTATATCTATCTATGTCTATATCCATATCCATATCTATATCTATGTCTATGTCTATATCTATATATCTATATCTATATCGATATATATACATATCAATACATTTCAACGTCTTTCTTTAGATGGAAGATACTGGAAATGAAAGGTTTATTTTACATTGAATTCCTAGTACTCAACACTTTTACCTGATTGGATATTGAGTAAATGTTTGAATGGTTGATTATTAAAGTCAAAGTGTATCAGGATATTTCAGTAATGTGGGTTTTTTTTTCCTGGTTTATATAATCTAACTCACAACAAGTACTATTATTCTCAGGATGGCTGTTCTCTTGTCATTTATAGCTGGACTGGAAATAATGTCTTTCTTACCTTTTGAAAACTTCTCTGGATTCTTTAAATAGTTCTTTACAGGCCAAACTCACCTGGTCATATACATTAAAAATGGATATGTCTACCACTGTAGTAGGCTCTTGGGATATAAGACAAGGCGGGTATAATAGGCCTTGCTTTCAGGGAGCTAAGAATCTAGTGAATGAAACAGACTTTTTAAATAAGTAGTGAAAATGCAGAATGTACCAGGAGAAATACATCTCAACCCACAGGAGGAGCTCCAAGGAAAAATATAAGAGAAAACCTCTTGGCTAATCCCATCCATAGAAGCAGGTAATGCCTAACTTTTGCCTGAGAGGGTATTAAGGACTGTTTGAGATGAACCAGGGAGGAAAGGAATACCGGGATGAGTTAGAAGAGAGTACAGAAAGACAGAAGTAGATAATCATAGGCATAATTGGAAAGTGCAAGTAGTTTTGTAATTTTGAAAGATGTATTTTTAGGTGAACAATATGAGGAGAGGTAACTTTACATGGAATTAAGGGCTGGATTGTGAAGGGTGTTCTGTGTCCTGGTGAGGATCTAGAACTAGTCTACAGTTTTTACTGGGAGTTGGTTAATTTATTTTGCATTACTCTGAGGGTAACAGGTCCTTCAACTAACAAATGCGCTGTGAGTTCTCATTGGATGGATGGTGGTAGAGCCTTTTATTGGCAAATCGGGGAAACTCAGGAGATTAAATTGATATAAAATGACCAAATTTCTGTTTTACTTTTAAAATAATAGGAAATCTGAAATGGATCCTCTCCCCATGAGCATTTTTCATCCTTATTGTCACCTGAGGGATGTTAACGCTTTTGGATTTCTGCCTGCAGCCTTGGCCGTGCCCCCTAAGTGGCTATTCAGTGGTGGCAGCACAACCTCATAAAGACAGACTGCTGATTACATTTCCATTAAAGACCAGAGCCACTTCTGTCTGATACTTGCCCTGCCAGTAAAAGTTAGCTTTTCACAATGGGCAGTTTACTGTGGAGAAGAACCACTTTTCTTGTCAGAGTGCAAAGAGCTTAAGAAATTTAATATGTAGCTTTCATCAACACATATCCTAAATAGAGTTTCTAGAAGTTCTTACATATCTTGTTTTTTTTAAACAATAAGTCTTCTTTATGGGGAGTTATATTATTGTCAATCCTTCCAAATTGTATTTGTCCACTGCATATGTAAAAATGAAAGAGAATGAATGGAGAGAGTATAATTCCAGTTATTCATTTATTAGACATCTGTGAAACATTTATTATTTTCCAGGCATTGTGCTAGGTGACATGACTTAAAAACGCATGAATGTGGCATAGCTGTTGCCCTCCAAAAACTTAAAAGTTCAGCCCTTCTTACCTTAAGTGTAAAGTGTTTTGATAGTAAATACGAAAACAAAACTCTTATGAAAGACAGTAAAGCTATTATGTCACTGTGGTTAGCAAGAGAAACCATAGGTAAAATTATTGGAGCCAGATTATCATTAGTAGTAGATTTAATTATAATAGACTCTCTGTAACAACAATTTTTGCAATTTCATACATATTTTTCTTTTTCTGGTTGCCCCTTGGTATGGATTCAGTGTCTGTGCCCCTCTCAAAATTTATATGCTGAAGCCCCAACCTCCAATGCGATGGTTGGAGAGAGGACTTTTGGAACTAATTAGGGTCAAATGAGGTCATGAGAGTGGGACCCTCATGAAGGGATTAATGTCCTTAAAAGAAGAGATGTCAGAGAACTCCTCCCTCTCCCCACCTCTCTTTCCCTCTCATTCCTGTTATCGTTCCCTTTTTCCAAGTGCACATACAGAGGAAAGGCCATGTGGGCATGCGACAGTCAGGCAGCCCCTGCAGTCCAGGAAGAGAACTCTCACCAGAACCCCATCATGCTGCAATCTCCGTCTCAGACTTCAGACTCCAGAACTGTGAGAAGATCATTTCTGTCATTTAATCCTCTCAGTCTATTTTGTTATGGCAACCTGAGCTAACATTCTATAGTAGGCACCATGCCCAGTACTTTCCTCAGTGCTCATCATGACCTTTAAGGTAGCTATTATTGTCCTTATTTTATATGTATGTAAACTGAGGCTAGGATGCTTAAATAATTTGTCTGAGAAGATAAAGCCAGTAAGTAGCATGTCAGGATTTGAGTCCATATCCACATTAAGTCCACTACTAAATGACACTGCTTCATGGCATAGATTCATTAACATTATTCCCATATATGGCAAAATATGCTACTCTGATATTTGTATTCTAACTTCCCAAATATCCACTTTTTTATGTCATAATTTAGTAATAACCACACAAACTAATTTGTCCTTGTTACTAAGCATTCAAGACCATTGACAATAGCCTATCATCTACATAATTTCAGAGGGCCTAGATCCTGAATATTTTTTCCCTGAGATCCAAGAATCCTATTATTCACTACTTAATTTTGTAATGATAGGGAGAAGCAATGTAACAGTTGTCTGACACAATATGATACCACATTCATCATGTGATTACTGAGAGTCTTTGGCTCTGTTTATATTTATTGTGGAAATTATGTGATTATGTGAATCCTTGGCAGGTGGGACTGTCAGTTACATCATTTAAGAACTCATATGGGTATTCTGTTTTTGATAGCTTTATACGAGTACATATAAATTTGATAATATTTTCTTTTTTCCAATATGTTTTGAACTTGTATATTTGTTTTAGTGGCTATAAAAATACACAGTTACTCCTGAGTCAATATCTTTTGAATGAGGTTTGAATGTATTCATATTACTGCCTCATTAGTTTTTTACCTTTTATGGCAAATCTCCCTGAAAGAGTGCTTTGCACTAGCTGATCCTCATTTCTTATTTTTCAAGCTTTTCAAAGCTAATTTTTATGAGATTTCCTCCAAACTGCTCTTATCAAGGTAACTACTGACCTTCCTATTGCTAAATCTAAGGCTTAATTCTCATCCTTCTGGCTGATCAGCATTTGAGACCATTGATCATTCCTCTTCTTTGATATCATTTTTTCTGAGCTTCAGGGATATCACGTTCAGCTGGATTTCTCTATCTCTCTAGCCATTGCCTTAAGTTTCTTTTGCTAATTTACCTTCATCCATTGGATTCTTAAATGTTGAAGTTTCTCTGAAATCAGTCTTTGGAACTTATTTTTGTATTTTTCTGTATTTGGTAATTTCATGTAGTTTCATGCCATTTTGTATATCTATTCCTATGTAACAAGTCAGTCCAATATTTAGTGGTTAAAAATGTTATTTATTATGTCTCACAGTTTCTCAGTTCAGTGGTTCTGGTTTGGGTACCTTCTGAGGTTACAGTTAGATGTCACCTGGAGCTGCAGTCATCCAAAGGCTGGGCTGAGGCTGGAAGATGCATTTCCAATGTGACTCATTCACATGGCTGGCAGGTTGGTCCTGTTCTTGGCCAGAGGCCTCAGATACTCTCCACAGATCTCTCTAGAAAGGAATTCATACATTTTCACTTCCACCACTGGCCACACAGGGCTATCCATGATTTAATCTGGGAATGGATTGCATAATGATACAATTACTAGGAGACTTGGATCATTAAGGGCCATTGTGAGGCTAGCTACCATAGTCTACCCTGTGGCCCCCAATAATAACCCTCCCACATATAAAATATTCTCACCCTTCTCCTCATGCCCTCCAAGATCTCATCTCTTTATATCTCAGATGCAGGCTGTAGGTCAAGCCTCTGCTCATCTGAATCAAGTCCAAATGAGACTGAAGCAGCTCAGGTTAAATTCATAAAGTGCACTTCTTCAAGTAAAATTCCTATTGATCTGAAGACCTGTGAACTAAAGTGACAAGTTATCTGCCTCTAACACACTCAATATACATTGGTGGTACAGACGTAGGATGACTGTCCCAAATGCTCCCATTTCTAAGGAGATAATTAAGAGCCCCACAGGAGTAACTGCTCTCAATTCTGAAATCCAGCTGGGCACATGTTGCCAGTATCTTGGTCAAGGCACATCCCTCCTACCTGGAGATTACTCACTGTGACATTTAACTCTGCCATTTGAGATCTTGAGCCTATATTTTGAATCATCCTTTCTTTTTTATAATAAAGGACTAGTGTTTATGATTGAGTAGCTCTTCAGTCTGCTTCCAGCCCATGGTGATTTGAGAGTCCAAAGTCATCTTTTTCTTTTGTATTATCTCTGCCCCTTTTAGTCCAAGCTAGCAGCATTTCCACAAATACAATTCAGTTAAAAATATTTTTGTATCTCCTATGAATCATAAAGGAGGTTAACTCAATTAGAAATTAGAAAGCCACACTGGTCAACAAATCTTGTCACAAAAAACCCCTCTTTACCTTGGGCTTCCTATAATGCTTCTATAGGGAAACACATGTACATACAAAATACTCTACCTCTAAGGGACTTTTGAGTATTTTAAAGGCACTTGTTTTTTCTTTCAGTTTTTAGATTCAACTTTAAATATTTCTGAGGATTTGACAAAGGATTTTACAGTTATACCCTTAATCTCTAGTCAATGTTTTCGACAATGCTCTTTTTGTGGCCTAGCATGTGACCTATTCTCGAAAACATTCCATGTGCACTTGAGAAGAATGTGTATCCTGCTGCTTTGGGGTGGACTGTTCTATAGCTGTCTGTTAGGTCCATCTGTTCTAATGTGTTGTTCAGTGCCTCTGGGTCCTTACTTATTTTCTGTCTGATTGATCTGTCCTTTGGAGTGAGTGGTGTGTTGAAGTCTCCTAAAATGAATTTGCATTCTATTTCCCCCTTTAATTCTGTCAGTATTTGTTTCACATATTTAGGTGCTCCTGTGTTGGGTGTATAGATATTATAATGGTTATAGCCTTGTGTTGGGTGCATAGATATTTATAATGGTTATCATTTATCATTATGTAATGTCCTTCTTTGTCTCTTGTTAGTTTTTGTTTTGAAATCATTTTGTCTGTTAGAAGTACTGCAACTCCTCCTTTTTTCCCTATTATTTGCATGAAATGTCTTTTTCCATCCCTTTACTTTTAGTCTGTGTTTGTCTTTGGGTTTGAAGTGAGTCTTTTGTAGGCAGCATATAGATGGGTCCTGTATTTTTTATCCATTAAGTAGCTCTATGTCTTGATTGGTACATTCAGTCCATTTACATCTAGGGTGATTATCGATAGATATGTACTTAATGCCACTGTAGGCTTTAGATGTGTGGCTACCAAAGGTTCAAGGGTAGATTCTTTACTACCTAACAGTCTAACTTAACTCCCATATTATGCCATCTCAAACACAGTCTAAAGGTTCTTTTTTTTCTCTCTGTTCTTCTTCCTCCTCCACTCTTTATATATTAGGTGTTGTATTCTGTACTCTTTGTGTATCCTTTGACTGACTTTGTGGGTAGTTGATTTAATTTTGCATTTGCTTAGTAATTAATCCTTTACTGTGGTTTTATTTTCTCTGGTGACAGCTATTTAGCCCTAGGAGCACTTCCATCTATAGCAGTCCCTTTAAAATATACTGCAGAGATGGTTTGTGGGAGGTACAGTCCCTCAGTTTTTGCTTATCTGGAAATTGTTGAATTCCTGCTTCAAATTTAAATGATAATCTTGGTTGGAGGCCCTCCTGTTTCATTTCATTAAATATATCATGTCATTCCCTGTGGCCTGTAAGGTTTGTGCTGATAGCCTGATCGGCTTTCCCTTATACATAATCATTTTTCTTTCTCTGGCTGCTTTCAATGCTCTTTCCTTGCCCTTGATCTTTGCTATTTTAATTATTATATATCTTGGTGTTGTCTTTATAGGGTCCCTTCCATTGGGAGATCTGTGCACTTCCATGACCTGAGAGACTATTTCCTTCCCCAGAATGGGGAAATTTTCAGCAATTATTTCCTCAGAGAGACTTTCTATCCCCTTTTCTCTCTCTTCTCCTGGTAAACCTATAATGCTAATATTGTTCTATTTGGATCGGTTGTACTGTTCTCTTATTATTCTTTCATTCCTAAAGCTCTTTTTTTCTCTCTGTGCCTCAGCTTCTTTGTTTTCCTATTCTCTAATTTCTATTCCATTTACCGTCTCCTCTGCCTCATATAATCTATTTTTAAATCCCTCCATTGTATGTTTCATTTCAGATATGTATTTTTCAGAATTCCTATCTCTTGAAGTCCTTGAAGCCCTCCCTGAGACCTTGAATATTTTTCTGTAGCTCTGTGATCATGTTTATGATTTTTATTTCAAAATCTTATCTAGAAGATTGGTGATTTCACTTTCACTCAGCCCTTTTTTGGTGTTTGAACTTTTGTTTGTAGAAATTTTTTGCCATTTCATTCTAGTGATTCCTATGGAATAATAACTTCATGTAGGCAGCACCCTCTAGTGCCCAGAAGCTCTACTCTCTGGAGCTGCTCAGCGACTGGAGTGATGGCAGGGGTCACAGGCTAGTGGCACCAGCACCTGCTGGGAGGAAAGAGCTCTTTCCTGCTTCCAACCTGTGGTGCCTGCTTCCACTGCCAGGGCCAACGTGCTGTGTGTGCAGGGAGGAGACTCTGTACTATGCTCCTGTAGCTTCCGTAGACATGGCCACCCTCCAGCTGGCCTGGCACAATGGCGGGGCAGCAGGTGTGTGTATCAGTGCCTTCCAGTAGGAAGGAGTGGTAGGCTGCAAATCACAGTGGGGTGCTTCAGTGCTGTGTTGCCAGCTTGGGGGATGGGGCATCTGAAGCTCCTTAGAGTCCCAACTTTCTGGGCTGAGTGTGCTGGAACAATTTTGTCCACCTGCCCTTTCTCCTGTGTAATCTTTGCCCCTTTAGCACCCCTCTTACTCTTGGGAAATCTTTCAAAGTGCATGCCTTTCTTTTGTCCCAGAGTGGCCTGTTGTGCATACCTGTTCCCCACAAGTGGTAGGAATCTCAGTCTCTGTGAGTATTCTGCCTGTCTTTCCTTTCCAACCCCACTAATCTCCAGAGAACAATGTAATGTGGGCTCCTGCTCCCTGAGCAGATCTCCAAGGGTGGGTGTTTAGCAGTCCTGGGCTTCTGCTCCCTCCCCTGCCCTGTTTCTCTTCCTCCTGCCTGTGAGCTGGGGTGAGGGAAGGGCTTGGATCCTGCCAGACCACACTTTGCTACTTTACCCTTTTCTGTGAGTTCATCTCTTTTCCCCAGGTGTAGGCAGTCTGTTCTGCAGTCTTTGGGTTGATCTTTCAGGATTAGTTGTATTTGCTGTATTTTTGTGTTACGTGTGTTTTTGGGAGGAGGTTTCTGCCTCACTTCCAATGCCACCATCTTTTTTCCCCTCCTGAATTTCTGTGTTATCAGTTGTAATATCTCCTTTCTCATTTATAATTTTGGTGATTTGGATCCTTTCTCTTTTTTTCCTTGGTTAGTCTTGCTAAGTGTTTGTCACTTTTATCTTTTCAGAGAACCAATTCTTAGTTCAGTTAATCTTTTCTGTTCTTTTTCTGATCTCTGTTTAGTTTATTTTTGCTCTAGTCTTTATTAGTTCCTTTCTTCTGCTTTTGGGTTCAGTTTTTTTCTTTTTCTAGTTTCTTAAGGCATAGAGTTAAGTTGTTTATATGTGAACTTTCTTGCTTCTTGATTTAGGCTTTTATTGCTGTGAACTTCCCTCTTAGAACTGCTTTTTGCTGTATCTCATATGTTCTAGTTTGTTGTGTTTCCATTTTGTTTGTCCCAACAAACGTTTTTTTATTTCCCCAGTTAATTTTTTTCTTTGATTCATTGTTTGTTCAGAAGGGTGTTATTTAATTTTCATGTGCTTATGAATTTTCCAGGTTTCCTCTTGTTATGATTTCTAGTTTCATACTGTTGTGGTCAGAGAACATACCAGGTATGATTTCAACTTCCTTGAGTTTCCTAAGATTTGGTTTGTGGCCAAATGTATATTCTATCCTTAAAAAGAAAAAATTCCATGTGTTTCCTCGTGTGCTGGATAAGAATGTGTTCTGATGTTGGAGGATAGACTATTCTATATATGTCTGGTAGGTCTTTTTAATCCATAGTATTCCAATCTGCAGTTTCCTTATTGCTTCTCTTCCTGGGTGATCGATCCATTATTGAGAGTTGGGTATTAAATTCCCCAGCCACTCTATATTATGTTTATTTCTCCTTTTAGTTCTGTTAGTTTTTGATTTATATATTTAGGTCTTTTGGTATTGGGCACATATATATTTAAAATTGTTTTATCTTCTTGATGGATTGATCCCCTTATCACTGTATACTGCTCTTCTTTGTTACCTACCATTTTTAGTTTAAAGACTATTCTGCCTGATATATGTATTGCTACCCCTGTTTTTTTCTTTTTGGCTACCATTTGCTTGAAATGTGGTTTTCCGTTCTTTCACTCTCAGTCTGTATGAATCTTTAAGGCTAAAGAGAGTCTGTTATAGGCAGCACATTGTTGAATTATTATTATTATTACTTTCCCCATTCGGACAATCTATGTCTTTTGATTGCAGAATTTAATCTGTTTATGTTAAGGTTGTTATTAATAGATAAGGACTTGCTGCCATTTTGTTAATTGTTCTGGTTGTTTTATAGATCCATTGTTCCTTGTTTCTTATCCTGCTATCATTTTCTGTATGTAAGTTGATATATTTTGTTATCAGTATGCTTAGACTTCTTTCTTGTGTTCTTTTGTGTAATTACTACAAGATTTTCCTTGTGGTTACCATGCGGCTTACATAAAATATTTTAAATATATAACACCTTATTTTGCACTGATAGCAACTTAACTTGAATAGAATTTGTATATTTTATACTTTTCCTTTTTCTCCTCAGATTTTAGGTTATTGATCTTACAATTTACATGTTTTTTATGTTGTGTAACTAATAACAGATTATTATACTATGGTTATTTTTACTGCATTCTTTTTGTTTTTTAACTTTTAAACTAGAGGTATGAATTATGTACTGCTATTAAAATATTACAGAATCCAAGACTATATATTTATCATTACCAGTGAGTTAGGTTACTTGTTTGTTTTTATGATGTTAATTAGTGTTCTTTCTCTTCCACTAAAATGACTCCCTTTATCATTTCTTGTAAGGCAGGTCTGGTGGTGATGAAGTCCCTCAGCTTTTGTTTGTTTGGGAAGGTCTTTTCCTCTACTTTGTTTCTGAAGGACAGCCAGAAGCTATGCTCAGCCTTGGCTATGAATTAATCTCCCTGCCTGTGCATAGCTTGGGAAGCCACCAGGCCCAGGTCTGGCTTTGCCCTGTGGGTGATATGCTCTGTCTGTCCAACTCTTGGCTTGAGCACAGCTGAGCTGCGTATCATCCAGCAGTTGTTACCAGTCCTTCTAAACAAATGGGGCTGGCAGGCACTCTCCACAGGGCTGGGACTGGAACTCAGCACTTGGCCTGGATGTGGGCAAACTGGGCACTAGAGCTGGCAAAACAACTCATCTGAGGATCCAAATCAGGCAGATCTGCACCCTACCAAGTTCCCTGGTCAGAGTGTGTCCCAGCTTGGTTCAGCAGAACAAAGCCGCTGATTGGAATTACTACATGGGCACTGCAGGTATGAACTCAGTCTGCTAAGATCCATATGCTGGTTGCTGCAAGACCTTCCCTGCTTTTCCATCATAGTTACATTCCTGGTGGCTGGGCCCTGCAAATGCCGTGGGGTGAGATTAGAGTAGGACTTCCACAAAGTAACCCCAATGGTGGGGAGCTGGTTGTCCCCCACTAGGTTCTCTTTTGCCTCTAGAGGAACTGGAGACCCGGGGAGACCTCTGTGCTATGTGGAGGAGGGCGATTGGTCAGCATGGAGCAGCTTCTCTTACCCTCCTGATGCGGTCTGTCTTGGTTTCTGTGGTGCAGGGCGTGCTTCAGCCCCATCCCTGTGCTCTAGGGTTCACTCAGTGTTATCTTGGTCTGGATAGCTGTTCTTCACGTGAAGGGGAGTGAAGTCAGAAATGACCTACATTTCCTTTTTGGTGACAGCAGTGATCTCTAAGTCTTTATTCAAATAAAATACCTCCTTGCGGTGGCCTTCCTGGACCTCTGCTACATAGTAGGGCCCTCACATATGGTTTCTTAATCTCTTTACCATAATACTTGTCACTATATAGATTATTATATATTTTAACTTATTTATATATGTATGTATTTTTTTCTATATCCCCAGCTAAATGGTAAGCTTGCAGAAGGCAAGGATTCTCTTTGTTCACCTCTGCATCTCCAGTAAATAAAAGCAGGTCCTGATGTATCATTGAATAAAATGGCCCCAATTCTTTGGCCCTGAATGTCAAGTGGGTGAGTTTATTTCTACTCCCTTTAAATTTCTGCAGGCTTTGGGACTAGTTTAGCTAATAAAAGATGGCGGAATTGACTCTTCCAGTTCTGTACCTGGTCTTTAAGAGTGCTGGCAGCTTTGGCTTCCTCACACCTGGGAACATCTTGGAATACTTCCTTTTCGAATACAGCTACTATGCTGTAAGAAAACCAAGCCACAAGAAGAGGTGATATGTTGACTTTCTGACTGACAGCCCCAGTTGAATTCTCGGCTAATAGCCAATTTGTGGTAATGTACAGAACAGAAAAAAATGCATGTGGATTTGGTCAATGAAAATTTTAAAAGAATGTTAAAGGCTCTTCCTTGCTTATTTAAGCTGCATATGCTAAGTTATATATATATATATAAAAACTGAAGAGGTAATTGCTTAGTTTTCAAATAGAATTTAGAGTAAACACTTTTGAGCCAAGTTTTGCTGGGTTCAAAAGTGAAACTTTCTTATCACCAGTCTCTCCTGGAAAAAGATTTTCAAAGAATGAAATAGCCTCAGGGAAAAAGTCAGATCCAGGCTTTGCCAGTAGAACATAATTTCAGGGTCAAGATCTCAAGGGAGCTCCTATAAGATCCTCTGTTAAGATCTCAAAAATATTTGAGGCAATCCAAATAGTTAACTAGACAAAGAGGATTCTAGGAATTACTACTGTATAGTCATCTTTTTATTCAGGGTGTATCCAAATAAAATGAAAAGGATTAATTCACAAACTCTATTCCTGAGTCAGGGAAGGAATATATCTGATGTTCCTTCAAGTACTAGAGAGCTGTGGGACAGGGGGAGGAAAAGGAGAGCGAGAAGGAGAGAGGGAAAAACTTTGAAGCTAAGCATCTTCCTACAGATTTAGAATCATTTTATACAAAGGAATATTCTCCCCTCCCCTTTCTCTCAATTGTGTTTCCTATTCTGCCTTTATACTTAATCATAACTGCCTTAAATTCCTGTGGATGTTTCCTGAGAGTGATACTTCAAAGTTAGTTCATCTCCACATTCTTTAAAAACTAAACATGTATTTGAACAATGAAAGCAGGAGTCATTCTTTGGTTGTATATTCTAGAGTAGGGGGTTGATAAATTAGGTGGGCCAGCTGCCTGCTACTTGTGTTTGCAAGTAAGGTTTTATTGAAACACAGCCATGCCACACATTTATCTATCGTTGATGGCTGCTCTCACACGGCAATAGCAGAGCTGCCCAGTTGCCACAGGGACTGGATAGGCCACAAGCCCTTTTAGAAAAAGTTTGCTGTCCTCTGTTTTGGAGCATAAATTCCTTGAGGACAGGAACCATAGTCTATTCCATTTTGAATGTTCATCAACGCCTATAATGGGTCTATACTCAGAGTTCAGTGCCAGCAAAGTCTCTGAATGATGGGATGAGTATAAAAATTAACTTATTCTAGTAAGAGCAAAATCAATACCCATATGAAATGTACAGAGAACAGTTCTGTACAGATAATCTGTGTACAGAAGACATCATTCTTTCAATAAATTTTAAGGGAATGCCTCTTAGACTCTTTTAGAAAAAGATTTCTTAGTGAGGGAAGTGACAGGAGGCAGCCCCTGTCCAGTTAGCATAGGATACAGGCCCATGGAAAAGGACAAAACCTTGCTGAGGCTTCTGGAATGTAGAGGAAAATACAATGCTTGTGGTTGAAACAATGTATAGGGAAATTCCACCCAAAACCCAGTGATAGGGAACAGTTTGCTGACCATAGATAGTCATGTAGGCATACGAGTTTAAAATAAAAGTGACCTTTAATGTGATTAGTGAAAACAGAGCTAGCATTCTGGAGTAAACCTATAGACAACAGATGGTTTATCTCCCTTACCGGTGCAACAGGCATAAAACCCCTAGACCTGAGCCCATAAGCGGCAGCCTTGCCCCTCCCAGTGTGCTCTGGGAGTTCTGTACTTTCCCTTATCTGAATAAAAACCTTTTCTCCTGTTTACCTTCCTAGAGCATTTGAGAAGTTCATTCTTCAACTCTGCAAACATGAAATTAGGCACTTTAATTTCATTGTTCCAGGACACACTGACACTTAGCCCAAAGGAGAGAGGATGTCGCTCAAAGAAACTTGTAGGTGCAACGACTCTAATGGAATGGATCATGACTTGTTACAAAATATGCTCACATTTCTTTAATGGAAATGATTACAACTTTGACTGAAAGAAACAGGTACTCAACATGAAAACAGGCACAGTGCTGGTTCAGAGTGAGTAAATGTTCACAGGATACTAATTATTTTGTGGGAAAATTATAAGGATTTTTCACATTTTTAATTTTGGTCATGTGAAGTAGATATTATTATCTCTAGAGATGAGAAACAGAGGCTTAGAAAACATGAAATAATTTACTAAATCTTTTAATATTAGCAAGTGGCAGAATTAAGAGTTAAACCTAGGTGTTCTGAACCAAGTTCAGTACATTTCAATGATGTACCAGTTTTTCACATTTTAAGATCTGTGAATAGACACAAACAACCACAGTTTTGCCCCACTGAAACACAGGTAAACATAAGGTCAAAACACACCTTTAAGCAGTGGACAATGGAGGACAAATTATCTGAGGAAGCTGGGGAGTAGGGACCTGGGAGGTCCAGGAGTGATGGTGATAACACGGTGTTGATAAAGAAAGACTTATTTGGTGGAATCAGGTCCAGGGGTGGTCGGTGGAGGGGACAAGAGCAAGGACACGCAAGGAGCAATGTGAGTAAAACTGTAGAAGCAGTGCGACCAAAACTCCTTCAGGTTTTTGTCCTAGCTTGGATGGGGAGAGGATGCAATGGAACTTTGCAGTCTTGAGTGGAAGCTGAAAAAAAGTACATTGGCAATAGTAAAGAAGACTATTTTTTTTTTGACATTTGGTAAAATCTTTATATTTCAGTATTTCTAAAAAAAATTCTATGAAGAAAGTGTGAAATGCAATTAAGACAGCTCTTCCGCATGTCACACTGAATAGACAATCATTTTGTCCATTTTGGAAAGAGCACGCAGAACGTAAAAAGTATGCAAGATTGAAAGATGGTGAGCTCACTGTACAGAAGGTCTGTTTTTTCTGGTAGAGTGGCCACCTCCGTTGAGTGCTCCTTGGAATCCTTTCCAACAAGTCAATCAAGGAGTAGAGAAAAGTGCATTTCAGCAACGTTAAGAAATGCTCATATCCTCATTACCCGATATAAACAAGGAAAAAAAAAAAGATAACAGCAAGAAGTTGAGGAGCCAAGTGTAGTTAACTACAGATGCTGTTCATAGTCTGTAAAGCTAAGTACAGTGTGTAAGGAGGAAAGTTTCCTTGGGGAGCCAGGGAATTGACTTTGAGTGCTGGTACATTAATCCTATTTAGAAACCCTTATCATTGTAAATAATTAAAAACTTTGATTTGGGGAGACAGTCTATGCTAAAGGAAGTTCCAGGAAGAGAAACCAAATAAAATAATGGTCTTTATGGAATAACTTGAGGATTGAGAAGTAGGGAAATCAATCTGATATTATTGCTCTTGAAAAAAACGGTGTCCCAATCTCTCTATATTAGACCTACAGAAAAATGAATGAGGATATGTTCTTCATTAGACAATGGATTGAATGGGGAGGGGTGTGTAAGTGGACACTGAATGACAACAGGGAGGTGGAGGGGAGAAAGAATGAGTTACAAATGAATCTTAAGTGTAACCTTCTGTGAGCACAGAGGCTATTAGAAGAAGAAAGTTAGGATGTGTTTAATTGTACATGACCTTCAGCACATCGAGCAGAGATCTCTCAAATAATAAATGGGCAAGTCAGTTTATAAAACTAGGTGTCAGCACATACATTATTACATTTACTGTAAATGTAAAAACTAGTTAAAGTTTATAAATGGCCCAGTTTTTTAATGGAGGAAATGCTGAATCATATTTTCTCCTTGAGTGGAGTCTTTTTCCTAGAACCAAGTTATGAGTGGAACATATTTGTGCTCTGGCTGATGCATGTGGTCAAAGAGGAATTGAGCCATAATAATAAAGAAATGTATGAGCTAAGAAAAATTTAATTTTTAGGTTTGGGTAGCACATCTTTTTATGCATTCAGGGCATTTCTAAAGTCTGACTTTTTCTATAAGAAACTACCTTCTTTAATTAAATACTTGACAAAATGACCTCTTAATTTTAAGATCTTTAGCATCTAAAAAATCAAGTATGAAAGTTAACAGGGTCATTGGTCCTTTATGTCACTTTGGTGGAAGAAACAATCTGTTAGAGTCCTGGTACCAAGCTAAAAGAAAGTAACAGTAAAACCAAAACCAGGATCTCTTGTCACCTACTGGGCAATTTGCCAATTTAGAAGAGCCCATATGACAATGTTAGATGCTTTTTCTGACCTTTAAATGTGATTCTCTTAACCTGATGAATGATGAATAATTGTTTATAAACTTCCAGTTCACATGAATGGTACTAGAGTTTAAATCTGAATTTAACATTTTTTAAAATGTTTTCCAAGAAAGGGGTCACTACTATTTGATGTGCCTTGAATTGTATGTAGGCTTAGTAATAAGAATGACAATATTCACCTTAATTATTATTTTCATTTCTATGGTTCCTTCTAAACCATAGAAAGGATTATGGGAGAGCCTCAGTAAGAGTGTATTTATTTACAACTCATAACACCAACTTAAGCAGGTGTTTTTGTTATCTGCACTTAAAAGTGAAGAAATTGAAGTCAAGAGTAGTGTTACCTTGAACAATTTCCTTCACTGAGATAGCTCACAAGGGAAACTTGGAACTTAAATCCAGGGCTGTCTGACATGAAATACCTCTTTTCCCTGTAAAATACCACTTCCTATGAGGATGGGGACATTTATGTATACAACATCAGCTAGGGTGAAGGTTATTTTATACAGTTGGAACTACTGTGAAATTTATCAAGTATGAAAATTAACAAGGTCATTGGTTCTTTATGTCACTTTGGTGGAAGAAATAATCTGATAGAGTCCCAGTACCTGATGAGGCTTGACTTCCTCCTCTGTGCCGTACAGTAGGTAAGTGAGGGCGTGTACTAGCTCACCTACTCAGTCACTGTGGCTGAAGGGGGTACTTCAGTGTAAGCTTATGGGGTGGGGAGCTCTGGCCCTTTCTGGGCTTATCTGGCTCTGTTTGACCAAAGGTCATTGTTTCCGGTTTTACCAAGTACCTTCTCTCTGATCCTGGTCCAGGTCATAACAACAAAGAAGAAAAGAATGAATGACAACATCTAAACTTTAAGTGATGTCACTAATGTTTCTGACCCTCGAGTTTTAAAAGTTTGCTGAATGGCTATCATTCAACACATTAATGATCTTAAGGCATTTCTGAGGTCATGGCTTTTGTAATGCTTAAACAAAATTAGACTTTGTTTTCTAACTACTTGTAATCTTCAGAGACCGCATTAATATGTCTCTTAATAAACTTTTGACTATAGAATTGATTCATTTTCTTGGTTACAAAATCTACACTATATAGTAAGTTAAATAAAATATTAAATCTAGTTGAGTTCTTCACTCTCTCAAATATCCATTTCCAGCCAACTCATTATCTAAAGGGAACCACTATTAACTTGCGTTTCTTTAAATTGCCTGTCAAATTTCAAATAATGTATTTCTTTGATATATGATTTTCTGACTTGTCAAATAAGTATAGTTCCTAATGAATCGCCACATAAAAAAGAAGAAATTGTGCACAGTCAACATTTCTTTCAACTCTCAATTCTACTTCTCAATTTATATATTATCATTTTTTATGTTGCCAAACTTCATAGCATTTTATGCTTTTCTTTAAACACTAACTTTTGCATGCTATGTTGATGTTGATTCCAGAAAATCAAATGCTGAGGCAACATTTACAATACGGTTTTCTAAATATTTTGTGCTATGTCAAGAATGTGAGTGGAATCATTCAAAAGGAAATACGATCCTAAGGAATTAAAAATTCACATTTCAAGAAAGACCCCTTCAAATGTTAGTGTCAAATGAGCTCTGTTTCATTTTCTGTCATTTCCAGCAAGTCTTCTGGGTTATATATGGTACATGGATGGTAAATTTTCTGAATTCTGGCATTCTAAAACTAGGATCTAAAATGGATTACATATTGTTCTCACATTTTCTTGGTAGTTCATCAGGGTAGAGCATGTAATATTCCAAATATTTTTCAGCCATAATTTGAAGACATTCTTTCATGCTTTGTTTCCTATGAGGAAAGTCTTTGTCAGTATATACTTTTCACTCAAATAGTCCAGAAGTATTTAGTGAACACTGTGTCCTGTGTAGGTAACTTTTATTTCACTGTAGAAGTTTTCAGAATTTTCTCCTTATCCTTAGAATTCAAAATTTTGTGTGTATGAGTTGGTCTTTTTTCTCAGAAATCCACCAGGTCTTCCACAGTCTGCAACTTCAAATTAGGGGGTTATTTTATTGGGTTCTGATTGATCTCTTTCTCCACTGTTGCCACTTTCTCCTTTGAAAATATTTTTAGATGGCTGTCAGACATTCTGGATCCTGCATAATTTTTCTATCCACTTGTGCGTCTGTTTTTATTTTTTCGTCTCAAAATTTATCTTTAAAAATCGCACACTTGATTTTCAGCCATGTTCCTTTTCATGCCATTCAATCTGTATTTGTAAAAAGTCACAATGATTGGCTTGTTTTCTGACTATTCTTTTTCTTTGTAACTTATGATAATAATTTATTATTTAAAGTGTTTAAAAGTTTTCTACTGGGATCCATTCTTTCATATGGCCTTCTTTGAATTGTTGATACTCTTTAAGTGTTTTCCTCTGACTCTCTGTAAGCCTTTACTCAACAGATAGTTCTCTGGAAAAGGGTTGGGGAAATGTAGCCTGTCCATGTTACAGGGGCTTCAAGGCAAACCGTCTTCCTACTGGTTATGTGAAGGGAATTTATTTGATGACATTGTAGATGACTTAGTTGGGCACTCATGGGATCGTGAAACTTGGTATGTCCCTGTTCTTCAACAGAATTTAATTCTAGTGACTATTGCTAAAGTCTTAAGTCCTTGTGTCCCTTGTCCAAACTTTTTTTCCTATATGCATTTTGAATGAAACTCTCATACTTAAACTTTATCACGGAGGCTGTTTTGTTGTTCTTTTGATAAACATCCTGTTAGTAGAAATTTTATTTTATATGCTACATGAAGTTCTTGTTGATATCCCTAATCCTCACCATGGAAAAAATGAGGACCAAGAATAAAAGAGAAATGATAGACAAGTGATACGTACCCAGAAGAGGAATGTCATTTCCCAGTGAAATGTTTCAGAGTGTTTTAAAAACGTTTGAGAAAACTAAAGGGAGTTTAAAAACATATGAAATATAGATGAGGCAGAATAATGCTTCCTGGATGCTTAGACAGAAAAGTTCTTAATGACAAGTAGAAAAGCATATTTAAAAATCCACAACACTTGGTTTTGGACTTTCTAAATCTCTTGGAATAAATGAGTACTGTACAAATAAATGAGACAAGGCACAAGGCAGTGTCTGTCCTTCACAAGGAAAGTCTGAAGAGAAATCCTGATGAACCGTCTGGCATATACCTCATAGCCATCTAGCGCACTGACCTGTAGGCCAGTCTTTCTGTCTTAAATTCTCTGCTCAGTTCTATGTCAGAATGTCACTGCTTGCTTGAGTAGAAAGGGAATTTCATTTTGTTCTTCTTTAAAAAAACAAATCATATGCTTTCCCAGCTTGCATTAATTTATGATTAGGAAAAATGATTTTCATGTTAAAAAAGACACAAAACCTGAATTTTAATATATGGGATGGGATTAGTAGGAAAAATATTACCTAGTTTCTAAATGAACATAAATTTTGTTACCATCATATTATCCATTTTTTTATAATTGTGCTCAACTTTAGGAGTAACAGGCTATTTACTAAATCAAAAATTTTTTCACCATTTGAAAAAGCAGCTGGCACATGCTGAGAGCTCACGTTTTTAATAACAAATAGAAGGTACTGCCCAAGGTAAAAATGTCAACACAATTGAGCTGGATTGAATTCACTTTATCTTCAAAGGTCCAACATGCTGTTTTGATGTTCTGTAGCTCCTGGTGCCCAAAAGTATGGATTTTCATTGGTTTAAGGTCAATGTTTTTTTTTTATAAACATGAAGTTAGGAAAAATAAAGTTACTGACCTACTGTAATGTGTGTGCATGCACATACACATGTGTGTTGACAGGAAATATTTTGGAGAGAGATCTATCAACTCTTGCTAGGTTAGTCATTGGTCATTTACCCTTTACCTTGCAAGATGCATGCTGGCTGGTATGCAAAGATGCAAAACTTAATCAGTAAAGGGCTTTGATCTTTGACAGGCCTTATTACCACTGTGCTGGTTACCTGAGAGAATCTGTCACAGAACAAAAACCATGACTACAATGTCTGATTCTGTTGGGCTATGTTATATATATATACACCTACGTCTTCCTAAATTACACGAGTTTTGGCTTGAGCATCCAGTTACTTTATAATGTTTTTGTATAGCTATAAGAGAAATAATATAGGAAGTACCATTAAAAGCGAAACGAGGAGGGATGTGTCCTGGAATTCACTTAGGTGATGTCACTTGCAGTTAGACTGTGCCTGGGAAGGGGGAGGCTTGCTTCCTGTACATCCTCATGATGCACTGTTAATGGCCAAAAGGACTCTAAGGAGCCAGTGAGGAGAAAATTCCCATACTGGTATTTCGTTATGGTTCTAAATAATGCTGATCTTTCTGTTAACTGAATTTTGATTTGTTGTTTTTTTTTTAAAAATCAGTGAGTCCTGTCTTTCTGAGTGGTCCTATCTCCTGGGAATGCACCACATGCCCTAGCAATAGTTTACCACATGTACAACCCAAGATGTCAAAGAGACCATGGCTCCCTCCCCTTAGGTTTGGACTAATAATCTCTGGGTGGAACTATAGCCTCACACCGATGTCCTCTGGAGCCTCTGATGCTAACTTTATTTTAAAGGAACAGTACATGTTAATACATTGGGAGTTTAGTTTTGTCTTTTGTAATTTGGTTCCTCTGTCTTTGAAACCCACCATTTTGTTCTTGCCCCGGCATATTTAAAACATCCAAATTTAAGGTTTAACTTCAAAAGTAAAGTGAAATAGAACATTAGCTCCTCAGTAACTCGGGAAACATGGGTCATTCTTGCATGAATTACTGCAGACTTCCTTAAAAAATATGGGGCACAGATACAGCTTGTGTTTGTTCTCCAATCTCTAAGTTTTCTGTACAAGTCCGATCAAGATTCTACTCAGGGCCAACTTTGGGATTTTTTAAGCTCCTGCTCAATACTACTGATAATAAAAACAATTGAAAGGTCTGACACATAAATATAAAAGCATTGCACATTAAGTAATAATAATTAGAAATGTGCCCTGCATGCATTTTGAATCAAATATTTATGAAATATACATGTATAACATTACAGAATGAATGTGGTTCATTTCTGTGTGGGAAACAGAGACCTTTAGCTCTCCTTGTATCAGGAGGGACATATTCGTGACAAAACATTCTGCATAAAACTAATTTTCAAGCCACAGCTGAGTGAAAACCTTTTGATAATTTCCATTCGTACTGTGCTTACCAGTGTCCTTAACTCAGTTGCACTTGAATTTTAGTACCTTTAGAGAAGTTCATTCAGCTACCCTGAAATGAAAAAGACGCCCACATATAAACATCATTAATATAGACTTTTAAATGAAACTTTTCAAGGAGACTCAGATTGCAGAACAGAAAAGCATGCAGCCTTCTACTAAGTATTTTCAAGGTATTTTACCTCCTTGATGTGTATAACTATTGAAGGTTATAAGAAAAGAGTTCATATGGAGAGACAAAGGAATATTCCTGGTGTGATATGCACGACAGCAACAAAGTTAACTACGGAACAAAGAAGATGTTTTTGAAAAGCATATTGTGTATATTGAATACACAATCACATATATTGTGATAAGTGTCTTTAAAAGTATTTTCAAAACCTACAGAATAAATTAAATTGATACCATGATTCATTTTTAACAGAACTCAGCATGAGTCTATGCTATTATTTTTGAAACCTTAAAAAAAAAAGGAAAAAATTTCCAGTTGCCTATTGCATAGAAAGATAGAATACAGCCCCTACCTTGAATATCTTTACAAGAGTAAAAAACAATACGTTTCTCAAAAGTTCACATTTCAAGTGTGGGAGGTCTTCTTCATATAAAGTACAAATTTTGCCTTCCCTTTAACCATTACTGCATCAAGAATCTATAGATAAAGTAGGAAACATTAAGATCTCCTGAAGGGAATGAAACACACACACACACACTCTCTCTCTCTCTCCCTCTCTCTCTGTCTCTCTTTCTCTCTCTGTGTGCTTTGTGCTTTTCATCTGAAAGAGGAGTTTTCACAAATGGTGTTACCAGAGATTCTCGGGAATTAATATCTCTAAAGCTTCGTCTGGAAGGGCGTTGTTCTTTTGGGTAAAAGAAAAATATTGAAAATGAAGGCAGTATAGAAATTGAAAAGAAGTATTCAGAGGAATTTTTTTTTAAGTGTCTATAAAAGAAACAAAAACTGAAAAAGAAATCAGATTTTCTGCTTGCCTAGATAATATGACCAGATAAGTCATGGGATAATCTGAAAGGTTGATTATTTCAAACAGTATATCAAAACAAAACACATTATACAAGCTAAAGGCCATATGCATTTATACTCTTGGTATATTTATATATTAAAAATATATTTATGTTTGTATAATTGATTTGTTTTGGAGGGAAAGACAAAGAAGCACCCAGCTTCTAGTGAATGCATTCTGTGTCCTAGGAACCTTGCCCCATGCTTCTAGTACTTCTCATTTAATCATCATGAAACTGTAAGAGGAAACCATTTAAATCATTTTCATAGATGAGACTCCCATGGCTTGGAAGCCTGCCCCAGTTTCAGTCCCATTTCCCTAACAGGGGTGGAATATCACCATAAACCCTAGGATTTCTAACTTGAAGTTTGATATTCCTCCCATTTTACTATGCTGACATGTTAAGTTTTTAAGCTTTATGTCTGTATGTTATTGTATTTGATTCTCATGAGAATTCTGTAAAATAAAAAGAAATAAATATCAATATCCTTATTTTAGACATAAGGAAACAGAGATCACAATCCTATTTCTAATTTGTGATGGGGGTGGATTTTTTTTAATCCAAGTTTTCAATACCAGATACATTTTTTTTCTACCCTATTATGCTTCTAATTGCACCAGGGTGGAGGACAAGATGCTTATATAGAGAAAATTCAGAATCAGGGCCTATATTGCATACTATTCAGAATTTGTGCATACCCAAGATTGTTTGGGCAATGTTGGCTCCAGTCTCATCTACCAAACGAGCTCCTCGTTGTCAATAGGACCTGTGATGAGGTGGCCTCTGCTTGTAAGCTGGGCCCTGGGCTAAGATCATCTAACACTTCAGAATGGTGACCCCCTGTTAACTGGGCAGGATTGAGGAAGAGTTCATGAAAACAAGTTGGGGTGGGGAATCCATTTTGGAAAGGTGGGGAAGGCTATTCTTGAGTTCAGGTATTGCATCATTACCCACTTATGTCCCCTTTATGTATTTCCTCTTTTCAGAATTGATAGAAGGTCAAGGAGGACAAAGATATATTAAAGCATAAGCTAAAAAAAAAAATGTAGTATCACTAGAGGCATGGCAAAAATTGGGACATGTAAAGCCACTGTGTTTTGTGGCCTAACAGCAGAGTTTCACTTGGATTTGGAGAAGGTATTTCCTCAAATTTGAGCATTGTATCCTATAGAGCAAGAGGTAGAGATCATGTCAAAGGTGGCATGGATCAGCTTGTCAGAGCCCTGAGGAGGGAGGTCAGCGCAGCAAGAATTTTCTTAGTTGTTTCAGTGTTTGGGTTTTCCAGGTAATAAACATAACATCTACAGGTACTGTGGTGGACATTTCTTAATTATAAAAATAGTCGAGTGGTACGAACATTTATGGAATTTTTAATATATGTCATAATCAGATCAGTAGGTTTTCCATGTGTTATTTCATTTAATTTTAACATAAACTCCGCCAGTTTTCATGCATTATTTTATTTTTTTTACAGAAAAAAAGTAGGGTATAAAGTGGCTAATAATTAGTGAAAAGTCAACCACTACATTTCAGACCCAGGTTTACACTCAGTTTCCCTAAAGGCTTAACCACTCTGTTACTCCCTCCCCAGTAAGATCCTTTATCAGATATTAATTTTTTATACCTGTATCAAAGGCCATTAGAAGAAACTGCTGATATTAAAAAGCAAGTTAGCAGATACTGATATATTGAAAGATCATTTCAGTTTAAGCTCTAACATAGCTAAATAAAGTATGAATATTGAGAAGGAATAAAAGTGGCAATTAATTTTAAAATTGCACTTTGTAGTTTTAGATATTTTGTGGTATTTCAAGTGAAATAAATAAAAAATATTTCAGCTTCCTTGGTCAAAATTAAATTTTGGACTTTGGTTTGCTCAATTGAATTCTATTTTAAAAGAGTATAGCTTGCATGTTTCCCAAAGTATAATCTTAATTCCAGTGACTGTTGTATTATTCATTCATTCATTTTTTTTCACTCTGTTGTTAATCATTTATTAAGTACCTACTAATAACCTCAACTCTCTGTTTATTGCCATGTATTCAAAATGTGAAAAGTCATAGACCCTGCCTTCAACTGTTTAGCAGTTTAATGGGGAATAAATAGTATATTAAGTGCTGTGACAAAGGGGAAGAAACTTGAGAGAGGGGTGAGAAGGCAAACTCACCTCTGCCAGGAAGGCAGCACCTACACTGAGAGATGCAGGCACACTGGGGGCCTATGAAGGAAAAGTATTCCAGGTGGAGGCAGTAATGAAGATGAGATGTGCCCTCTGTGGTCCTGAGAAATAGGCTTTCATTTAGTTAGAACACTGGAAAAAAATCTTGATTCTCACTGAAAGGTTTCTGGGAGTAATCCTTTATTTTTAGACTTCAGTGTCCCTTCTTGACCAAGTCCCTTACTAGGTTTCAGATTACATGCTTTGTTGCACTTTTTTTCTCCTTGTTATTAGGCTCTAACTTGATAATGACTTTGGTTTATCATTTCAGTTGCATCAGATCAGCAATCCTTTCTTCCAGAACTGATGTTATTGACAAATGTAGTCAATAGACACGTAGGCTTAAGCTATTCCACATAGTCATACCTCTCAACTTTTTCTTTAGCGTGGTCATTGAAATGGAGTACCAAGTTACACAAATGTTTTTCATCTTATTATTCCTTATAATAAGGAATAATTGTGGTCAAAGTAACCTGTGCAGAGAATTTTCATATCATGCTGTAAACTGTTTCTACTATTCCTTTGCTACACACACATTTCTCTTTAATTTTACTGATCTTTAAGGTTCTCCTGACATTTGAAACTTAGTATCTTGCTCAATTTCTCTTCATTGTATTAATTTTCAATTTCCCAAACTGAGTCACCTTTTAAAGTTCTCTTTAGACTGTTAGAGCATTCCTGTCTTTCACAATTTTGTCTCATTTTCCCATTTTGCATCATTTCAAAGCTTATTACATTTGTTTAAGAACAGATGTAAAGAGAATTAAATTCCTGGAGTGAGAGCCAGTCTTATTCCCACACATTTAAGAGATTCTGGCAAAGTCAAAATTTGGGGGCCATCAGTTAGGACGCTGAGTTAAGGCCTAGGTGGGAGAGCAAAGAGGGGGTAAGACTAGATCCATAGCATCTATGTGTATATCCCGTCTCCACTCTTCTCACAGCCAGGTCAAAGCTAACAGGAAAGCAGAAAAGGGCCCCTTCTTGAGGAAGTTATATAGCTCGAGCCCTTATTCCAGGGAATACTTTTATCAAGTCTAATATTTTGGTTGGAAATCTCTCAGAACTTCCAGTTATATTACAAGGAAGGTCTCTTTTTTTATTCTATCAGACCATATGGCTTTATTGAGAATGGATGTGGTCCTAAGTAGATTCTCAAAAACACTTTCCTGGGAAGTGTCGATAGTATATCATAAAAAAATAACCAGTATTTACATAAACTTAGAAAATATCAAATACTAAATCCCCTTGAGTATTCACTGTAGATATTCCCATATTAAAAGGTGAGAAATATTCTAGGATAATGGTATCTGTTCAATATTCTTTAAGTCAAGATTTCTAAAACGTATTTGATTAAGGAACTTTTCTGATATGGTAAACTACCACCTTTCTGTACAAAAGCATTCAGGAAAGAGGAACCAAGTGAATCACTAGTTTCTTCTTGGGCCCAACTCAGAGTCTCATCTTTCACCTACTACTGGTAGAGTTGGGAAAGTGCTTGTAGATGAATGATCCTAAGGAGAAGCATATTTTCCACATCAATTTCCTTTGATAAGCTGAAGTCTGTCCCTCCGCACAACTCCGACATCAGCTGTGGCTCTGGTAGACAGCTCCTTCGCAGACTGACAATTTCACATTCCAAGGTCCTCCCTGCCTTCTCCACTCCCCTACATCAGGACTTTTGGTGAAGCAAAGTCAGTCAGTCACTCCAAACATGGGCATTCTGAAAGTGCTGGGACAGAGGCTGTGGGTGGGGGCATTAACTTCTGAGTGGCAACTCCAAGCCAGCAAGCGGAAGCCTCCGTCCGTCCTTTGGCTGGATAGTAATAAGGTCAGTCTACATGAACCCTCAGAACGTTTGCAGATGGACCGGACTGAGGTCACCACAGTGGTAACCAGTTCAGTGACCCACACTTTACTGGGTTTCTTCCCATTCCTTTCTTTCTTTGACTTCTGCCTTCTGGGATCCCAAGTAAGCTGAATCCTCATGTGAAGGTCTTACTTGGGGAAAACCAAATTAAGACTATTTTGTTTTCTTTTCCAAAAGGCAAAAATAGGGAAGGGTTAAGTTAACAGCTGGTACAATATATATTCCATGGGTTCCCTCAGTCCCACACATAGTCTGTGTTACGTTTTGAACTGATTCTTTCCTATGGACCAGAGTTATTTTAAGGTGATGCAATCTGATAACTTCATAGCCTTGCCATTTTGACCTCAGTCTTTATCACTGAGCTTCGGCTTTGTTCTTAAAGGCATCCCAACTTATAAAGCAACAATAACAATACCAGCAATTATCTATAAGGCAATTTAACAAATATTGTACAACATGCTTAAACATTCCTTTCTCACAACTACGTATGTAGATATCATTGTCCTCATTTTACAAGTACAAGAAAACTGAGAACCAGGCAAGTTAAATAATTTTCAGAAAATCATACTACTGAGAATCAGCAGAGCCAGGACTGAAACCCCTGTCTATGTGGCTCTGTGGTCCGAGCTCCAGGCCACTGGGCCCCACTGCTTAAACTCCATGTCTAAAACCTGGCTACCAGAGATTTTCACTTGGAGATAACTTCATCTGTAAAATGGTGATAAATGATGTTACTTTCCTTATAGTGCCTTCAAAAGTGTCAAATGAGTATGTGAACATGAAATAATGTCTGGCAGTCTCTATAAAAATGTTTACTCCATTGTCATTATTATCATCACTATTTCTCCCAGAAGTAGAGGGGTCTATCTCCTTTTCTTGGAGTCCTTGAGTAGGTCATCTGCAGCCTGTGGTAGATGAGGAGAGTGCCAGCACATGGACAACTGCACGGGAAGTGGTTAAGGAGATGAGGCTAGAAATACTGTATATCTACCTTCTTTGCATTGGTCAGTATCTGGTCACATGATCCTACCTAACTGTAAGGGAAATTGGGAAAGATAGTCTAGCCTTGTCCCAGGAAGAAAAAGAAGTGAAGTAAGGTGATTGTATTGCAATATCTCACATGTTATCATCAATTTCATTCAATTTAACTTATTCAAAAATGAATTCCACTTCCAGGATAGATCCAAAATCCTACCATATCTCACCACCCGTCTAGTTCCATCATTATTTGTCTCCCTCATTTCTGCAACAGCTATCTAACTAGTTTCCCTCCTCCACTCTTGCCATCCTAACAATGTATTCTCCAGTCAGAAAATACATCAATCTCAACATGATCAAATCATGTTTCCCTCTGCTCAAAACTCTCCAGTGGATTTTCATCACAATTAGAATAAATGACAGACGCCTCCGTTTTCTGTCCCTATCTACACCTTTGACAGTTGTCTCCCGCCACACTCCTTCCTGCCTTAGGACTAGTATATTTACTTACTGACCAGTTTACATTGTGCTTTCTCCAAGTAGGTTAAGTGTCTAAGAAGTGACTTTGTATGGTTCACTTCTGTATTCCTAACATTGGGAAAGTCTCTGGAATATAGAAAGTGTTTAAGTCATATTTGTTAAAAGAATGATTGACTGCTTGACTCCCTGCAATGACAACTTTAACCCTTGCCAGTCCTTACAGGGATCATTTTCCTTTTCCAGGGATTATAGTACTTTCTACCTTACACTTCTTTTTATTATTTTTCTTTTTAGACTCTGTAAACTGATGTCAGCTATCTGAATGTCTGAATATGTTTGTTTTTCCCATACTAGATAGAAAGACAAATGCCATCCATGGGTGCCCTTGTGATTTTGTCATAGTGATCAATTCTTCTTGTTGTTTATGATACCAGTTCAAAGCATTGATGCAATCGTACAAGGTTAGTCCTTTCTTTCCCTTCTTCTCTTCTCTCTGCCCCTCCAGCTCCCCCTTCTTTTTCCTTCCCTTCCTTCTCTCCCCCTCTTTCATCCTTCCTGACTAGCAATCCAATACCAAAATACAATCTGGAACAATCTGTAAGAAATAGCCAATAACTGAACAATCAACATATTTGAATTTTTACAATACGTTCTCTCTCATTATTTTGACATTGGAAGAAAGCACAGGATATTGTTCATGTGGGTGTTACAAATACTCTTGATAGGATGCACACCTGTAACAACAACAGTTACTGTCTAGAGGAAGTTGTCACTACACCCCTTAGATTCCAAAGTACTATAAAGAATTATCCGCTAGCTGTTACCATGTTACTCCTCCACACCAAACATGTTTTCAGAGATATCTCTGTGTAGAGAAGACATGACCATTTTAAGGCTGTTTCTTTTAACAGTCTCTTCTGCTTCTGAAAAAAAAAATGTTTGTATTAAATTCCTCCAGAGGAGAAATGAATAAAAGTTTGATGCATTAGATTTTCTGATCCAAGAATGACTGGTTATGTGGCTGTCACTGTAATTTAACTCATCAGTTTTGGTTTACCACTTCTAAAAAGGCAACAATATTTTTTTACAATTTATATTTTAGTTATTGTCCATAAATAGCCTAGTTATTCCTAAACATTACTTGAAATGATAACATTCATAAAGGACTACATGTTTCAGGTAAATTTTTTAAATACATCCATTTGGGGCCAATTTTTAAAAAGAAACATTGTGCCAGGATTGTGATGTAATTTAAAGTGGAAGATTTAGAAACAGGAGTCAGAATTTACAGTTCTAGATTTGCTTCAGTTCATTACACCTAACACTTCTTCCCAAATTCAGAAAACTTCCGCACGCTCAAAGTGTTTCTTACATTATCTCATAAGAACCTATTTATTTTACCTGTTCTGTTTCAATGAACATCAATAGAGATTTTCTTAGCTTAAAACAAGTTTTTGCCAATTTGAAAAATAAGACTTTGGCTGCATTGCAGAAGTAATTCCAAATAAGGTTATATGCTTTTGGATCTATTTTTCCATTATTTGGTTCCTAATGCAATGGTCTGTAGGCTAAAAAACAAAGGTAATGCTAACATTTCCCTAAGTGCTATCATGAAAGTGTCTCAAAACTTATACCAGTTTTATGTCTTCAAGAAAAAATTCATTTGCAACAGATAGTCAGTAACAGTAAAATGTTTACTGGGTCTGATCTAGATTCATCCTTCTATTTTAAAGTTAGAACTTAAAACCAGAGGACATTCTTAACTCCTCAAACCAAGGAAAACAATTTTCATATGTAAAGAAACACATACTAATATGATAAGATATTAGTAGGTATTTAAGATCAGTACTATGTTATTCTATTTTAGATAACTGGACTCTCAGGAACCAGAGAATACCTAAAAACCCTTTGAAAATTGCAAAACCTTGTTTAAATGTAAAGTAGCAATCAGACCTAAGGCGCATATATTGAAGATGGCAAGTGGACTTATTATCAGTAGGACTTGGGCCCTTCACTTCATCACTTCTGAAAAATCTCTCTATGCTTTTCTCTACCATGATACACCAGAACATAAAAGCAGCCATAGTACTGCCTCACTTTAATAAAATATGATTGAATGGCTGCTGGCCATTGAATGCAAATTATCTTAAGAATTACTATCACTTAAAAAACGATTTTTGAAGTGTTTATGTAACAATACAATGTCAAAAAGTCAGGAATAGAGCTGATAAGGTACAAAGACCCTTGGATGAATAAGGGTAATGATGAACAAAGAAAACGATACAGAAGGAATGAAGAATTTTCAGAGACTGGGAGAAGGGAAGACCCATATTCCCTTTCCCTCATAAAATCGGTTCACATTACTAGCAGATCGCATATATTCCTGAGGCTAGGAAAGACAACTGCTCACCTAGTTAACTGACAGAATACTAGAGGAAGAGACCCCCAGTCACAAGTCTATTTCAACCAGTGCTTCTCCAGGTAGTGAAACAATGCTTAAGTAAACAGGGATGATCCATGTTTGAATTAGTTTAACAGTTAATTCAAGATATAAAAATATTATCAATATAATGATAAAATTATACAATTTATAATCTGGATCTTCTAAGCCAAAAGTAAGATAGAAATAATATTTTTCCTGAAAATAATTCGGTGACTTCAGCATAATACAAGTGATCAGCTGTCTGCCATTTACCAGGCACTGTTAGACCCTAGGTGGGGGTGACAAAGATGAATGAGGTATGCACTTGGACTTTAGTCAACATCTTCTAACCTAGTGAATTTAGGAATCTAGGTACTACAGGACATCATAAATTCTAAGAAATGATCCATTCCCTTGTCTCCAACATTTATGTTAAAAATATCTAAGTATATATTGATTGAAATGCTTATAAAAATATGAATGTTTTGTCCACTGATCATTCTCAGGAAAAAAGCTCTTTGATCTTATCTTTCATTTACAGAACTCATCTAGGAGATGACATACACATTTTCCTCAGACTAATTTTCTGTCGGGGAAGCAGAAAGTGCCATGGTTAGGTTGGAGCAGCACTTAATAAATATTTCATAACCTACACTTAGACAGCAGTGAAAGAGCCATCTACACACTTTTCGTAATGACTATAATGCCTGAAAAAGATGTTGAGTTCATTAGAAAGGAAGCAGCAAAAATCACATTGTATACCATTAAAGAATAGCTACTGGATTCATCATGGAGAAATGGTATGAGAATCAGCTGAGCACAAATAAACCTCTACCGTCATTCAGCTTTTCTTTTCTGGGGTTTCTGATATCTAAGCATTACAGTATATGGTTTATTGACTTGCATTTAAAAAATATATCCATCTAGAAGGTGAAGAGTAAGCAGGGCAAGGAAAACATCATTTATCATATTGTGAATGTAAAATTACAGTTAAAAACCACTTCTGTTTTTTTTAATGATTGTTCCTTTACCTCTCTCCAGTCTGTTGTTTTTCTAGATGCCCCAACAATTTTGGTGTTCCCATATTCCTGTATTCACACTTCTCATATGACAGAATTACTCTGTAGAATTTCATTTCTTCTCCTTCTTTTCATTTTTTAAATGAAAGTAAATTTGGTGTTTTTTTCCCCCTGAGGCTAAAAGAAACAAGGGTCTTAAATAAAAAGAAATTATGCAGATCTCACCTGTAATGTATAAAATTAAATTCTATTTGAAATTTTATCCCTGGAATTTGATGTTAATCCATCATTTGTTTACTGATGATTTATACACCCAACACTGATTCTTCACTGGGTTTTAGCCATCCCTTAAAATGTTGAACTAGATTTCAGACAGGTTACATGAAAATCAAAATATCCAAGACTGAACCTGGTGTGTTTTTCCCACATCATCCTAACAAAACACCAGTATAACCTGCTTCCTCTGGAATTCTTTATTTCAGATAATCAGGTGGACATTTAGGTGATCATCTAACTTGGAAATCTGTAGCCATCCTTAACTTTTTCTTCAATTTTCCATGCCTCATGGATTTTACCCCTTTAATATTTCCTGGTTACACTCCTGCCCTTATCTTCATTGTCATCACAACTACTTTAGTTCCAGCCCTCAACTCTTAACCTAATTTCTTTGCTCCTATCTTGCCCCCTTCTATTTCAGCTTCTACCTTGGTCAAAGTGATGTATTTATTCCAGAAGATACAGTTTAAGTTTCTTAACATGCATATGAAACCCTCCATGACTTAGCCCAGTATCTCATATATGCTTCTATTTCCTGACTCGAAGCTTCAGTAATATTCAACTGCTTGTACTGCTCCCTGCTCTATGCATCCAGCCTCCCCTGCACAAACACTAGGTATTTTGTACTTTGATGCTTCATTATATTGTTTCCTCTTCCATCCACTCCAGGACTTTACTCCTCTCCCTCGGGACTCTGACTTCTCACTCAGGACTCAGTTTGCGTTTGCTTCCTCCAGAAAGCCCTTTCTGACCCTTTCCCGATGGGCTTGATGTGCTCTGGCACATAGCAATGACCTGCTTATGTTATCTTGCTTACATGCTGGAACCTCCTGATGACCAGGGCCATTCCTAGCTCACCAGTGTTTTTCTAGTACTCTACAGAATCTAACAGGTCAGTAAATGTTTGACCGTTAGACAGCAAAGAGGGTAAATGAATGTGACAAAGAACAGAACAGACAAAACTAGTAAATTATGGAATCCAACCATTAACTCTCTGCCATATTCTTTACATCCATTGCCTTAATGAGTGTGGATCCTCACTTCTCATTTCTAAGCAGGTGATTTTCAGTTGTAGATAAGGCTTTAATCTATCTCCAGCATCTAGCTGGGGATGGACATCTTACACTTAGATGTTGGATTTTCACTTTCCTGCAATGGCATCACCATTCTTACATCTTGCCACATTATTCTGACTTTTCCATGTTATTATCTGTGCTTCCAGCAATCTGATCAATTAAAAATCCCATATAATATTCTTGTAGTATTTTTTTCTGAAATTATTCCTTCCTTTTAAATATCCTCTTTAAATCTTTATAGTCTTGCTCTCTATACAGGCATACCTTGGAAATATTGCTGGTCTGGTTCCAGATCATTGCAGTAGTGAGCATGTTTCAATAAAGTGAGTCAAAAGAAAATTTTGGCTTTCCAACACATATAAAAGTTAGGTTTACACTGTATTGTAGTCCATTAAGTGTGCAATGGCATTAAGTCTAAAAACAAAGTATATATCTAAATGAAGAAATACTTTATTGCTGAAAAATGCTATCATCTGAGCTTTCACTGGGTCATAATCACTGATTACAGATCACCATAACATATATAATAATCATGAAAAAGTTTGAAAGATTGTGAGAATTGCCAAAATGTGACACAGACACAAAGTGAGCAAATGCTTTTGGAAAAATGGTGCCTGTAGATTTACTTGACACAAGGTTGTCACAAATTTACCATTTGTAAAAAAAAAGATTTATTTGTGAGGTGTGTAAAGCAATACACAAAATGAGATGTGCCTGTAATCGTGTACTACTAGATCTCCCTCCTTCCTTTCTCCTCTTTTCAATAAGTCTTATCTAGGTCTTATTTCTTCTCCAATAAATAAACTTTTTTTTCCCTCAGGATGGTCTTTCACTAAACTGTCCAAAATTATCTTTACTAAATTGTCCTTCATTAAATAATGGATATTGTATAATTCTTTTTTATCTTCCTCTTTACCCTCTCTCTCCTTTCTCTTTTATTCTTTCTTCAGCTGTCAGGATTTTATACATTGTAAAAGTAACTTGAATTTTACACACTGTAAAAGTAACTTGGAAAATAATCATTAATGAATTAATGGAAAAAACGTACCATATTCTTGTTTTTCTCTTGGGGTAGGTATCCCTTGGCTCTCTGATCTACATCCTACTCGTTCATTTTCTTCTGCCTCTGCTTCTATGATGATACCTTTAGGGTATCACAATACCGGCTAATTAACAAAAAGTTAATGTGTGCTTTATTACGCTTAATCTAAACAGTTATGTAACTGAGTGGTGCATATACAAGGGCTGCC
The DNA here is from genome assembly GCA_029783875.1 of Phataginus tricuspis. Classification (NCBI taxonomy): domain Eukaryota; kingdom Metazoa; phylum Chordata; class Mammalia; order Pholidota; family Manidae; genus Phataginus; species Phataginus tricuspis. Next base: position 73,480,120 of record JAQQAC010008350.1, read on the forward strand.
ATTAAAGAACTTGAAACAAATTTTAGAAAGCCGTAAAAAATAGTGTCTTGAAATATTTAGAGTTCAGAATAATCCTGATATTTTTCTGTGTAATAAACCATAATTATTCCAATTGTGCTTTTTAAACACATTAATGTTAATATTGTGGAAAAAGTTTTGACCTGACTTTTGTAGACAGATTTATTATAAATCTTTTGGGATGATTTAATGTCCACCAAGTTAAAAATGAAATTAGCTGGGATAGCTTCACAAGAGACAGGAAGTTCATATTTGAAAGTATTAAAATTGAAAGAGCTTTAGTTAAATTCAAGACAAAGCCAGCAGTCCCAAATCGAAGTCCGCTCTGCTAGTTACTACGTTTTGACGGGGCTTTCTCTGTGGTTACTCTGTCTAAGCTAGAAGACTATAAAGCTAGGAAGACTGTTTGTTTTTTAATGGCTAGTTGGCCGGACCACCAATTGCTTTAAGATACTGTGGCTCTGAATACGGTGCAGAGTATTAGATTAATGGCTTTTGCTTTGACCAGCAAGAGCAGAAGAGTTAAGGAATAAAAAGCAGGACCCCTGTTTTCCCTATTGCAGAATTCTTTGTTCCCTGAACCACAGGAAGGATTCGTTTGAATAGTGCTGTGTAAAATGGATTCGGGCTTATAGATCCTATCACCTTTTATCACCCTGGTAAGGGAGAGTTCCATTTAATAAGACATGGTATTAACTGTATTTGCTTTGTTTAGGACTTTTATATAGATTAGCAACCTTGGACTTTCTGGTTTTCTTTAATTTTTTTTTTGACTGATGACAGTGTGATTAACATTAAAAGGAGGTATTGGTGGTGGGGGTGGAGGAAATTTTGAAGGTGCAGCTTTGATAAATATCAGAAACGGGGGACTCACAGGAAGACACTGTGTCCCACATCCTTTGTTCGGGAATCTCCGTGATTAGGATCTGTCAGGGAGGTCTCAGTGGTTTTTAGTTTCTGCCCAATGGAAAATAAGCAAAAAAGAGCTCCCTTTGGTTACCCTGTGCTGCTAAGTTGTCTGTCAGCTGATCTGCAGTCCCACAAGCAGAAACTGAATGAAGACAAAAGCAGTTTTCCAGTTGGGATTCTGAGCCTCCATCCCCAGTTGTAACAACCACCACTTCTCCCTTCCAAATGGGGCAATTTCAATCTCTGTTTAGTATTTAATTTCCTTTCAACAAACACTTATTGAGTCCCATTTGGTGTTGAAGGGGGATAGGAGATGAATATAAAACCTAGCCTCTGCCTGAGATTTCATCACCTTGAAAATGCAATTGTACCTCAGAGTGATGTATTTGTTTAGTTATCTAGATTAGAAACTAGCCGAAGAAAATACACCTGGAGGCCTAACTAAGTAAAGACACTAAAAACAGCAAGTCATGGGACACAGGGTCAGGTGATAGTGTAAGGTAGATAGATAGGGTCCTGAACAACACCTGGATACCAAAGAACTATGGTGAGGATGCTATCAGATGATTTTAATGCTTCATATCACTTATGAAGTTAAAACACCCACACACAGACTGCTTCTCTCTGCAACCAGACATACATGCACAAAAGGTATCCAAATGACTTGACTGACATCTGTCATTTAATAATTAGCAACTACAGATTATCTTTTCTTGTTAAATTTAGATAAATTGTGAATATTGCAATTGAAATGAATTGAGCTTGTTTTATTCTTTTGTCTAGTGATGATGATGATGATTTGCATAAATTCCCCTTTTCTCCTAAAGAGATTTCGAGTGCATTTAGAAATCTACACAGTGCTCGTGTATAAGTTATAGAATGCACGAATATTACCATCTTTCTTTTAGAGATAAAGAAACTGAGGCATTGAACTGTGTAATGACTTCAAAAAGCCAGGAAACCAGCAGTAGAATTCCTAATTTTAGAACCAGAAACTACATTGAAGGCAGAAACAGATTGTTCAGAAGACACTCTTGCTTACTGTTTTTTTTTGTTGTTGTTGTTCTTAACCAGCTTATTTGCTTTCAGGCCAGATTTTAATATGCTCAAGAAATCACAAGAGTAAGAGACTGCATTGGGCCATGGAGGGAGAGGGACAGTCCCTCCCTCCTTTGAGAGAACTGGTTTGGTAAGGAAATTTAGGAGTAAGAAATTTTTTAAATATAAACTGGCATATATTGCTTTTTTTTGCCCTTTTTTTTTCTTGTGGACTATACCAAAAATACACTGTTTTGAGGAAGTGAACTTTCTAAATGGCAGAATGATGGCCATGATTTTTGCTTTCAGTGGAATAGGAAGACAGCATAAAATAGTCACCCCTGGCCACTAAGCCCAACTTTAGTCTTCTGATGAATTGGAGTCTGGAGATTTTAAATTTAGCATTTTTATGTGCTTTAATTTTAAAAGACACATAGACTTAAACACAGCTATATTTTCCAAACTGAAGCAGTTTGGTAAATTTTATGAATTGTTTACAATTTTCCTTTTCATACCTCCAAACAGTTTGCAAATAGCTAAGAAATTCACTGTGACAGTTTAAGTAGCTTGCTGTTGATGCAGTGTATCACATGTTTTGACAGACACTGGAGCTTTTTCCAACACATAAATTGCTATTGTGTTTCAGCACAACTCAAGTTTCAACCACCTGCGTTAGAAACAAATGCAAGATATTTTCTTGGCAACTGCTACTGCTTTTCACTTTTAAGAGGAAGGTCTCTGCAGGTCTTACCAGAGATGAAAGGAGTGGTTATACCACACACACACACACACACACACACACACACACACACACACACACATGCACGCACACACGCGTGCGGACGTTTTTAGGCCTATGAAGGACTTCAAAAATATTCTGTCAATCCCCCTGTTCCCAAGCAGAATTACACCCACTCCTGGTAGACATTAATTTGCATGTCATGGCATTAGCCTTTTCACCAGTAGAGCTTCATCTCTTGGATTATGTATTATTTGTAAAGATATACTTTTGGACTCTAAGTAGCCATATTTAAATGAGATAAAGTTTAATGGAAAAAAGGGATCTGGAATTAGAAGGACTAGTTTCATATCCCAACTTCATTTCTCATCCTGTGTACAAGTTGTAATAATTTTTTAAATCATTCTGAACCTCACTTTCGTCATGTGCAGAATAGGGATAACAACTTCATCAATTATTGTAAGGATTAATGATGTAACCTAGATAATGTTTCTACTGCATATAGCATAGCATTTGGCACCATTATGGATTTTTTATTTTATTTAATCATCATATAAGAAGTATATGAAAGTATCTGTATTTCATAATCTGAAGTTGAAAGTGGTGATTTGATTCCTACAAGTTCCTCTGTTAAGTATAAAATAACAACCAGGATGGCCAAATATGTAACCTCTTATGTATCAAAGCAAATAAACTTTGGAGTCTTCACATGTGTTCCAACATTTCAAATCCATCCCTCAGTCACCTCTGGAGTAGATATGGTGACTTTATTTCATGGTTCATACACTACACATAAAGGAAGTAAATAAAAACAGAACCAAGATTCCCACCTTAACAAATTGCTCAACATTATCAGGCAGAAATCATGGCAAATAGTAATTGATTTTAAACTTTGATTAATATTTTCATGCTGATGTAATAATTGCTAGTCTTTTCAGCTAGACTGAAAACTCCAGGAAACAGGGAACATGTAGATATGCTGTCTTGGCCAGTGCCTGGCACATAAGTGTTACCTATAAATACTTAAATGAATACTATTAATTGAGTAATAATTTGTTACAGTGGCGTAAAATTCCACTTTTTTTCAGTATCCTCTTATTTCTATTACTGGAATTTTTTTTATAATTTGCATTTTTATTTTTTTCATAAATTTTCATTTTTAAGGAAAATTTAGAAAATATAGAAAAGACACAAGAAAGCAAAAAGAATCACCCACCATGTCATAGTTTGCTGTTTTGCTTTTCTGAAGAGTTGAAAATCTGTTTCAGATGGACTTCTTAAATTGTAGAAATTTCCCTCGGGATTTTTTGGTCTAACCACAGGGTTCCTCCCCTTACAAAAGATAAAGCTTCATAATGGTGCTATTTGCTTTTGAGTTTCAGCCAGATATCCCAGATAAAGGTGGCAAAAAACCCTCCACATTTTCCCATTTTTGTTATTGGTTTGGTGAGGTTTGTTTAGAGAGGCACTACCCTTGGGCATCTTATAATTAATTTTTCACTCTGCCTATTGATTTTCCCAAAGTGAAGGAGGTCTATTTTTTTATTAATATCATAATACCTCTATTCTGATCAGATTAATTTTGAGTTATCTTTCCACTATCTGAGAACTTCATGCAATTTCTTTTAAGAGTGCCACATAGGTAGCTGGTGTTTTAGTTCTGAACACTTTAAAGTTTGATTGAAAATATATTTCATTTGCTTTTATACATGAAACACAAATTTGTTTTAATATTATTTAACCATAACCTTTACCTTCAAAGCTCCATAATGGTGTGTGTGTGTGTGTGTGTGTGTGTGTGTGTGTGTGTGTGTGTG
>JAQQAC010008350.1:73492109-73521971 GCA_029783875.1 Phataginus tricuspis
GGGAAGAGGAGAGTGAACGCAGCAGAGGAGACGGGAAGAGGAGAGTGAACGCAGCAGAGGAGACGGGAAGAAACATTGAACACAGCAGAGGAGACGGGAAGAGGCATTGAACGCAGCAGAGGAGACGGGAAGACCCATGGCATATTCAGAGGTCTTGAAGGTGTTGCAAATTTGCTTTCTGTTTAAAATGAGCATTGCTTTCTTCTTACATGGAACTTGTTAACAGTGGATATATTTTAATTTATGGTGTTTCTGCAGCACGAATATATTTCCAATAAACAGCATTAGGGAGGAAGAAACTTGATAGCACATGTGATAAACCAAAACTAGAATCCAGGCCTATCCAGGTGCTCAGTAAAATTTTTTTCCCTTCAGGTTTTCCTTCTCATCCTTGGATAAGGCTGTATTTAAGACTTTTTTTTTAACATGTAGTCTTTCATTAGAAACCTACTTAATCAGAAAAATAAAACTAGAGATAATTTTGACGAGGGGAGTTTCAGGTTGGGTTTTCTAGGAAGCAGATTCTGACATGAAGGTAAGCCTGGAGAAGCTTTTATGAAGTGCCCTTGGGACTGACATGCGCGGAAGAGAAGAAAAGGAAGCAGGATTCAGCCGAGGGAGAAGTTCAGTCCTGATGCAGCCTGGTTGAATGTCTGGTCCAAGCCCACATGTTGCTCTGACGTGGAGATGACATTTCTCAGTAGCCTATGATGTCGTGAGGGGCCGGGAAGAAAGCTGCCCCAGGAGGGAGGTGGGGCCTTAGTGGAGGCAGCTTTCTCCAGTGGAGGGAAATTTCTCGAGAGGCCTGAGATATGTGAGCTGTTGGCACTCTTCTTCCAGTTTCTGGAGGAGTAAGTCGTTCAGTCCTGAGGAAGGATCTGGCCAGCTCGTCAAAGCACCCACTGCAGGAGGTAAAGCCATTTGGTGAAGATCTGAATGCACAAAGCATTATTTTGCCTGATGCAAATTCACATGAAGCTGTGGATCATTCAGGCAGCATCCCCAGTGCCAATACCCAAGGGCCACTAGCACTTCCCTGGAACTAAGAGTTGTGAGGGGCTTTCTTAGTTTGTTTGGCCTGCGGCAACAAAACACCTCAGACTAAGAAGCACCAGAATTTTCTTACATTTTTGGATGTTAGAAGTCCAAAATCAGGGTTTCAGGCAATTCAGTTTCAGGTGAAAGCTCTCTTTCGGGCTTGCAGATGGCCACCTTCTTGCTATGTTCTCACGTGGCATTTCTTCACTATTTGCATGTGCAGAGAGAGGCCTCTGGTGTCTCCTCCGATAAGAGCACTAATCCTATTAGATTGGAGTCCACCCTTACGACCTCGTTTAATCTTAATTACTTCCCTAGAGTGCCCATTCCAAATATAGCCACATTGAGGAGTATGGTTTCAACATGTGAATTTGGGGGGTGGGGGGGACACAAACACCTATAATAGGGGCAGCGGAGAAATAGAAATGATTTCTGCTCCCCTGAAGAAGTGTTTTTTTTTAACATCAAGTAAAAAACAGAGAAACAATAAAAATAACACTTCTCTCCTGCTTCGTTCAACCTCAAATGAGTTTCTCCTGCATTGACCTTTTGTAACTTGCCTAGAGTAGCCTGGGGTCAGTCAAAGATGAAAATTATATGCCTAATTGAAAATCTGTCATGGTCGGGCTGAAATCTACTCAAGGCAAACACATTTTCTTTTGGGAGGAATGAAGGGAAGTAAACTTGAATTCATTTGGGATAAGCTCACTACTGCCAATGAATTTAGTCCAATTTTCTTCCTATCAAAACATATTGAAAATAATAATTATCCATTCATTTATTCAATAAGTATATTTTAAATGACTACTGTAGACCCCGTGTATTTCAATTTATGTTTAATTTACCACCCATCCCCATTCACGATTACCAGCATACTTTGTGAAAATTAAAATAGTCTCAAATAGTTCCTATGTTTAGTTTCTAATTTAAAATTAACCTTTATTAATTAGTGCCAATGCTAAAATGCTTTTTGTTATGGATAACATGAAAATTCCTGGAGTTGTAGAAATAATAGTAATTTTCTCTACTTTTCAGAGATGAGGGATAAGTTACAAAACATTTAGTTGAATTGATTGATAGTTGTGGAGCAGGCATTCTTGTGATTACAAATGCTTGGGTTAAGTGGGATCTTTTTTATAAATGTGTACATCACAGTAGGGCTCTGTATTGGACCTTTTATTAACTACTATGCATATGCTCTTCTCAGCTCTGGAGAGACTGAGGGGAATTAACTACTTAAAAGAAAATGCAGCTCTCTTTCCATTTAGTGTTTATGTGACACTGCAATATAGAAAGATGGCAATTCCTTTGGTATTAGGATATAGAGGAAAGGAGATTTAAAAATCTCACTGTGTAAATAGTGAAGAAATATTTTATAGTTCTTTTGGAAGGTGGGGGGGGTGTTCAGAGTGGATGGGGAATGGAGGTGAGGTAGTGAGGGAAGACTTCTTACACTACAGAAGTCACAGTATTTATTGACCCTTCCTTGTCCTGTTTGCCTTTACTTTCTCTTTTGCATTTAGCAATTTATAGATCATAATGCTGGATAAGGTCTTGAGACTCTCTCCTAAACCTGACCCTACTGTCAACTTGTTCATAAAATCCATAGCACACTTGTTCCCAGGCACTGCATTGAAGATGAAATCCCACTTTAATCTCCTGTTTCTGGAATGTTTTCAGCTGAAGGATAGAGAACAATTCCATTGTTCTCTGTGGCAGCTTGAGGTGTTCTCTAGAGGGTGATGAGCGCTAGAATTTCTTTTATTCTCTTTTCATTTCTTCATTATGCCAGCTTTTAAAAATTCACAGTTGAAATATGTGACTTGGCACATCCAGGCACTAACATTATCTTCCTATCGAATGTGGGACATATCTAGTCATCCTTCTTAAATGGATTCTGACCCAAAGGATAAAACAATCATTCTAAGTTCATCTTTTGTGAAGTTCATATGAACTACCGCAAATTCAGTCCTGCTGAGGGTATTTCAAATACGTCATCAATTATAAACACTCCTCATTATTTGTTCTTCAAGCGGTATTTGAAAAAACAAATGTCATGCTGTGATATGTATTTATCAATATATCTATATCTATTCTTTCAAGTCATATGTCAGTGAGAGAGGAGCACATTATATGATCAAGAGCTAAACTCTGTGAGAGAGCGCTAAAACAAAGAAATTACTTGGAGCCAGAATAACAAGCAAGATTCATAGAAGACCTAGATTGAGTAAATCCTTGAAAGGTCTAAATATTTATCCCGAAATTGAGGGCACAAACCCAGTGTAGGAGTAAGACTAATTAGATTATATTTCAGAGACCATGAGAAGACTGGCCTAGTTCTAAATTGCCTAGAGACAGTGTGTTGAAAACCACCTGTCTTTATCTAGTTCACCATTTTACTTTTCACACCCAGTGTGAAATAGGTTCTCAAGAGATATTTCTTGAATGAATGGATGTAAATTCGAATAAGTAGAAAGCCAGAGATAAGGCTGGGTGAGTTAAGATTATTTTCTGAACACTTTAGATAAATATTTAACTTTGTAAGGGAGGCTTGTAAGTCATTTCATCCAACTGACCACTTGCCCTTTCCTCCTGACAGCCAGATATATAGTGACTGGATGTTCAATCCCCTTTTCATCTACAATCTTACAGCCTCGAGCAGATAATGCCATTTTGCCATGATGAGAATCATGTACAAACTAGTGTTTTATTCAATTGAACTTTTGAGTGTGAGAGGTTACTGATATCCAGAGCTGAGAGCAAAATCCAAAAAGAAGCTGAAAAGACATGTTTAAAATGAAACAAAAAAAAAGGGCTGCATAAAACAAGACATTTTCTATTGGTCTGTGCTTCACATACCTTCTGATAGCAAAGATGTGTTTAGAAGCCAAACTATCATTTCAGCAGGAGAGAGTTTTGTTAGCCAAGAGAGCAACCAGGCAGGTCAATAGAAATATACTGTGAGCTGAATGATGCTCTGACCTGTGTCTAAATATCCTGCTCAAGGCAGGTGTGGAAGTGGGTCTGAGATTCTCTGGCTCAGGTCAGTCAGCTAACGATGCACCTACCTTAATCTTTGTCAAAGTTTATACGCCCACCTGAGGAAGATTACTGTGATATGTTTTTATGGTTCCTTTCCTACATGTTGGATTTACTTCAATTCTTTCCCAAGAGTATGTCAGCTGCATAGTTGGAAAGCAGAAATCTGAGCACATTGGCTCCCCTTGAAATCCTTCAGCATGTCCTGCAGCCTTTAAGTGTGACATTCAAACTCAGAACGGAGGACAGAACTCATCAGGCACCCCACATTCCCCCTCCCTCCTTTCCTTTAATGAGTATTTATTGAGTACCTGCTGTGTGCCTAGAACTGCTCATTGCCAAGGATCCAGTGATGAATAAGGAATATAGACTTGCGGGGTCATTTTCCCTACAGCTCAGTGTTAATCTCAAGGATGTTTAAATGGGTCCTTTGCCTTTTCAAATAATAATCTTTGAGCCTGTTTCTCCTCCTCCCCATTTTTTGCTTGATTCCTACTCATTCTTAAAAGATCCACTCAGGCCCCTGCCCACCTGTCCCTCTCTGGGATCCGAGGCCGGATGCACACATTCTGCATGTCCCTGACACATTGTGTCTCCCTCTCTCATAGCGCTTGTATGGCGTGTTTTCTCTGCAACTTGCACAATGCCTACCACACGGTAGGTACTTAATAAACATTAGTTTCCTTCTTCTATTATCTTAGAGTTCATCCCTTTCTTCATCAAATCTTATTTTTCAGATAATTACTTTGAGGATGTGGATTTTATTTATTCCCTCGGCAAACATTTCTTGAGAATCTGCTTTGTGTCAGTCATCACAGAGGCATGTTGCATTCTCGATCTCTTCAACATGTGTTGAGGAAATGGAAGCTCAGATGTGATATTGTTGGTCTTATAGTTCCTATGTGACAGAAAGGCTTCTCAAACTCAGATCTTTGTGACTTAAACCCATGCTCTTTTTTTATGCCATGCTTTCCTCTTTTTTTCCTCTGGGATAAAGTGTACTTTTCTCTACATTTTATATAGCAAGTAAGGACATTCTGAGGTTTAAGTCCTGTTAAACAAACTTTGTAAGACCTCCAGATTCACATGTCACTTGATCATAATGAACATATTGTTAGAAATCCCTCTTACACTCAGGATCTTAACATAAGAAAACAGGCAATTAGGACTGTTTTTGTTTTTCTCTTCATTAATAAATTATCGTATAGAAAAACAAAGTACTTTTTTGGGCCTAATGGAAGATGGAGAAGGGTTCAGTGCAAAGTGCACCCTTACTCCTTAAAGCATGTGGATTGAACCTACTCATGCTACCTTGTTTAGAGAACCGGTTTTAGACAGCCTTCTTCATTCGCCTTTCCAATGGGGGCCCATGGGGAAAGACTTTTTTTTTCCTATTTCATCTCCCTGTTATATATTCTGTATAAATGCATGAGCTTACTTGGTCTGTATATATTGTGGAAATAAGGATGGATGAGTGGGGACTGGGGCAAACAGAGAAATGAGTTAAGCTACAGCTGGTTTTTATCAACATTTGTGCAGCAGATTAAAGATGGCTGTGAATTCTTTGACATTCTCTCTGCAGAGAAGTGAAGTTATTTCCCCTTCCCTTGAATTTGGGCAGATTCTGTGACCGGCTGATATAATGTAGTAAAAGTGACACAATGCTAATTTCCAGGCCTGGGCCTTTATCCACTGATAGTTGCTATTTTCTGTGTCTTGGAACTCTTAACTCTTGGATCCCTGATCTATCATGTGAGAAGTCCAACATGCTGACCATGTAAAGAGCGGGACTGCCCAGAGGGAGAAAGGGACCCACCGGCTTAATCTTCTAGATCTCCTTGGAAGGATCAGGCTTGGACCACTCCCCGCATCACACACCCCCAGACCAGTGCAACCACCAGCAGAGTACCATGGAGTGACTGCGATTGGTACGACATTTTTCTGGGAGCAGAAGAATCTTCCAGATGAACTCTTCTTGAAACTTTAAACTGTATTAATCCATTAAAGTTTGGGCAATTTGTTGGCAATAATAGGTAAATGGAACTGTTTGTAGGTACCAAGTCATCAGTTAATGATTACTTTAAGTGATTCCATATCCATTAATGGACTCACTGAGGCTAAGTAGATACACTGTGGCTTCTATTTCTTTGATGGTCACCAGTTTATATATATGCTACTTAAAGGGGAAGAAATGTACTAGTGCATTAATAACAAACAAACTCTGTAACTGTTGTTAATCATACATATTTATTTACTACATGAAATTTTTAAACCAACATTTACATCTGTTTTCTCTAAGTATTCTTTTTTTTTTTTGGTATCATTAATCTACAATTACATGTGCAATATTATGGTGATTAAACTACCCCCTTCATTAGGTCCCCCCCACCGACCCCATTACAGTCACTGTCCATCAGCGTAGTGAGATGCTATAGAATCACTACTTGTCTTCTCTGAGTTGTACTGCCCTCCCCGTGCCCCCGCTACCTTACGTCTGCTAATCGTAGTACCCCTTTTACCCTCTTATCCCTCCCTTCCCACCCATCTTCCCCAGTCCCTTTCCCTTTGGTAACTATTAGTCCATTCTTGGGTTCTGTGAGTCTGCTGCTGTTTTGTTCCTTCAGTTTTTTTCTTTGTTCTTGTACTCCACAGATGAGTGAAATCATTTGATACTTGTCTTTTTCGGCTTGGCTTATTTCACTGAGCATAATACCCTCTAGCTCCATCCATGTTGTTGCAAATGGTAGGATTTGTTTTCTTCTTATGGCTGAATAATATTCCATTGTGTATATGTACCACATCTTCTTAATCCATTCATCTACTGATGGACACTTAGGTTGCTTCCATTTCTTGGCTATTGTAAATAGTGCTGCAATAAACATAGGGGTGCATCTGTCTTTTTGAAACTGGGCTGCTGCATTCTTAGGGTAAATTCCTAGGAGTGGGATTCCTGGGTCAAATGGTATTTCTATTTTGAGTTTTTTGAGAAACCTCCATACTGCTATCCACAATGGTTGAACTAATTTGCATCCCCACCAGCAGTGTAGGAGGGTTCCCTTTTCTCCACATCCTCGCCAACATTTGTTGTTGTTTATGTTTTGGATGTTGGCCTTCCTCAGTGGTGTGAGGTGATATCTCATTGTGGTTTTAATCTGCATTTCTCTGATGATTAGCGATGTGGAGCATCTTTCATGTGCCTGTTGGTCATCTGAATTTCTTCTTTAGAGAAGTGTCTGTTCATGTCCTCTGCCCATTTCTTAATTGGATTATTTGCTTTTTGTTTGTCAAGGTGTGTGAGTTCTTTATATATTTTGGATGTCAACCCCTTATCAGATACATCATTTATGAATATATTTTCCCATCCTGTAGGATGTCTTTTTGTTCTACTGATGGTGTCCTTTGCTGTACAGAAGATTTCCAACTTGATATAGTCCCACTTGTTCATTTTTGCTTTTGTTTCCCTTGCCCGGGGAGATATGTTCATGAAGAAGTCGCTCATGTTTATGCCCAAGAGATTTTTGCCTATGTTTTTTTCTAAGAGTTTTATGGTTTCTTTACTTACATTCAGGTCTTTGATCCACCTTGAGTTTACCTTTGTATATGGGGTTAGACAGTAGTCCAGTTTCATTCTCTTACATGTAGCTGTCCAGTTTTTCCAACACCAGCTGCTGAAGAGGCTGTCCTCTCCCCATTGTATATCCAGGGCTCCTTTATCAAATATTAATTGACTGTAGGTGTTTGGGTTAATGTTTGGATTTTCTATTCTGTACCACTGGTCTGTGGGTCTGTTTTTGTGCCAGTACCAAATTGTCTTGATTACTGTGGTTTTGTAGTAGAGCTTGAAGTCAGGGAGCTTAATTCCCCCTGTTTGATTCCTCCTTCTCAGGATTGCTTTGGCTATTCGGGGTCTTTTCTAGTTCCATATGAATTTTAGAATTATTTGTTCCAGTTCATTGAAGAAAGCTGTTGGTAGTTTGATAGGGATTGAGTTGAATCTGTAGATTGCTTTAGGTAGTATAGCCATTTTGACAATATTTATTCTTCCTAGCCAAGAGCATGGGATGCATTTCCATTTGTTAGTGTCCTCTTTAATTTCTCCTAGGCGTGTCTTGTAGTTTTCAGAGTACAGGTCTTTCACTTCCTTCTTTAGGTTTATTCCTAGGTATTTTATTCTTTTTGATGCGATTGTGAATGGAATTGTTTTCCTGATTTCTCTTTCTGTTAGCTCATTGTTAGTGTATAGGAAAGCAACAGATTTCTGTGTGTTAATTTTGTATCCGGCAACTTTATTGAATTCAGATATTAGTTCTAGTAGTTTTGGAGTGGAGTCTTTAGGGTTTTTTATGTACAATATCATATCATCTGAAAATAGTGACAATTTGACTTCTTCTTTACCAATCTGGATGCCTTGTATTTATATTTATTTGTTTTGTCTGATTGCCGTTGCTTAGAGTTCTAGTACTATGTTGATTAACAGTGGGGAGAGTGGACATCTCTGTCTTGTTCCCAATCTTAGATGAAAAATTTTCAGCTTCTTGCTGTTAAGTATGATGTTGGCTGTGGGTTTTTCATATATGGCCTTTATTATGTTGAGGTACTTGCCCTCTGTACACATTTTGTTGAGCGTTTTTATCATGAATGGATGTTGAATTTTGTCAAATGCTTTTTCAGCATCTATGGAGATGATCATGTGGTTTTTGTTCTTTTTGTTGATGTGGTGGATGATGTTGATGGATTTTCGAATGTTGTACCATCCTTGCATCCCTGGGATGAATCCCACTTGATCATGGTGTATGATCCTCTTGATGTATTTTTGAATTCGGTTTGCTAATATTTTGTTGAGTATTTTTGCATCTACGTTCTCTAAGTATTCTTGCCATATGTCTAGTAAGGTCATTTGTCAAGTTTGGTTTATGCTCTCTTGCACATGGTGAAATTGAGGTACAGGGGTCTGGTTACCTCTCTACAGTAACATAGCTAAGATTCTCGGAACATGCTGTGTTTTCTCATTGTATAACTCTAAAATTTTATTAATTTTAAGGTAATTATCTGTTTAACATCTGTTCTACCAACTAGACTTCAAGCTCCAAGAGGTCAGTGAACTTCTCCATCTTATCACTCAATACTTAGAATTTAGTTCAGTGCCTAACAAAGAAAATGCTCACTTAATATTAGCTGAATGAATAAATTAATGAAGGATGGCAGTGCTCTGACCAAAACCTAGGTTTTCTGACTCAGAAGTGCAGTCTCTTTCCATCATACCAATGAGTGGTGAGAGGACATGGGCCATTTGGGAATTTCAGTCAAAGGGCGCCACCACCAGTCATACCCTCCTCCTCCTACTCCCTTTTTCACCAAAGCATATCTTTGTGCAGAAATATGGCTTTTGAAAATTTTTCCTAGTAATTCTGAAGTACCTCTTGTTGAGAACTAAGACACAGCACCATTATTCTTCCACTTAATCACATGTTGTTGCATAGAAAAGAAATGCTCTCAGAAAACGGTGGTTTTATCCTTGGAAAGAAAACATCTGAACATGGAGGGCTCTACCCTTCTTAACTAAATGAATTGAAGATTGAAGGTATAGGGAGAATCTGAGTCAAGCAGGTTCCAATGACATGAGAAGACCTTTCACTTTTAGGCATTACAGCATTTCTTAACTAGTAGGGATTACAGGTGACTAGTAGGTGACTAGGTAAGTTGCTCCCACTGTTGCTTCCTGAATGCTTCTGAACCCTAAAAGGTCTTTGAACTAAATGTCGGGTCCTATGGCTTGATAGTGGTTCTTAGGAGCTGCCTGCTGGCCAGCATACTGGAAAAATAAGATCCCTGTTCTTTCCTTTTGTGGTTCCTGGGGTCTGCAGCCAATTGAGTGGTGGAAACAACTGGCCAACACAATTAGGGAAAGAGTGCTGCAAACCTAGTGTTTCTTGTTAGTCAGAGTCACAGAAGGGTTCCTGGAACACTGTGGTCTATAGATGTGGTTCATCAGTCAGAAGTAGGCTAAAGGGATAGTGATAGCTTATGATAACCTGAATAAAGTTTCTCTGATGTCTCACTTTAGAAGCAGCTTCTTTCTGCAGTCAAAACTAGCCCCTCCAATGAGAAAGAAAGAAAGGTGGGAGAGAGGGGGTGGGAGGAGAAAGAAGTAGAAGGAGGGAAGAAGGAAGATAGGAAGGAGAAGAAAGAGAGGAAGGAAGAGGGTGGGAGAGGAGTGAGATAGAGACCAGCTTTGGCTCTTTTGGCTTTAAGACAAATCATTTACTGGGAATGTACATGTATATATTCACACTTCGGTGAAAATGCTATTGGATTACAGAATTGTGTAAAATAGGTGCTTTAGGAAGCTTGACTAGTTCTAGGAGAAAATTGATGGTATACCAGGTACAAAATACAAATTACAAGATCATACACATGGATTATTTCAACTAAACTGAGGAAGAAGATAGAAGAATCATAACATCTGAGGGTCTGTAAACTCTGTTCTACACATTTCAGTTATCCTAAGAGAAGTGCCACTCCTTTAGAGAAAGCATATGAGAATCCTAAGGATGGGTCCTAGACACAAAAGGAAGGTTTACATATACTCCATGCAATCTCTTTACTAAGTCTGAGAAGGATGCAGCCTTTTGAAAATGTTTATTTTTCATATCAAAGTTAACTAACAGAAATATTTGGGAAAAATCAAAGATTAGGCTGACAGTACTCAAAAGCTCACCTTTCAATGACAATCTATTAACATTTTGGACTATCGCCTAATTTTTTTGTTGTTGGAAAGAAATAAACCTTATTAAAGCAAAATTCCATAACATTACATAAAGGGGACACACAGCTTGCCTGTTTTGTCCCACAAGGGCAGGATGGCGAGAAGTGGGGCCCTAGACCATAAGCAGCAGCCTGCATCTGCCAGGCACCTCAAATACTAAAAGTCAAAGTACTTCTCCTGCCATAAAACATTTAAAACACCCACTCTTCCCCTGACATACAGAAGGGATGCTGATTGAGAAGAAATAAGAAGGTTGGCGGGGAGCTAAAGCAGCAGGTGGACAGAGCAGAGGCTTCTCGGATATGTAAAGCAACAGCATCCTACAAGATGTAGAAGAGGAAGCACACTAAATAAAGACTCCTTTGAGTAACTGATGACACAGGGTTCAAAGGCTAAGTATAGGGTCTTAAAATATTTCTTTTCAAATACAAGTGTACATCACAGTATAAAGCACGTGATACACAAATGGTGTGAAGCTTCTCAAGGAGGTTCACTGAAATTTAGAGGAATAAAAATCCAGAATGAATTATAACAATGATGACTTTCTTGGACACAGCTTCTGAGGCATTTCTATCTGTTCCTTGATGATGAGGAGTGAAAAGTTTAAAGCAGACTCTTTTACCTATCCATTATAGTATATAAAATACATTGTACAAAATATATATATATATATTTGCATTTTTTACTTTGCACTGCAAATGATAAGTATATAGGTAAATATCAATAACTTTTTCTTCCTCATTAAATATTTTCAAAATTAATTTTTGCTTACAGAAAAATTAGCAATGCATTGTGGAATTAAAACCACACGAAGCAGTAAAATATATGATGACAATAGTCTTAAAGCAAGGAGATGGAAGAATACTTTTGCAAATTTGTTAATGCTAGATGTGAAGTGCTATTATATCACTTGAAAATGAACTATTAAGGATAAGTTAAAAATGTATATTATATATCTGAAAGCAAGCACAAAAATAACATAAGGGGTCACAGTTAACCTAAGTTAAATCATTAAATATGATCAGTTAATCCAAGAGGCAGAACAAGAGGGAAAAGGGAAGAACAAATGAGATAAATAGAAAACAATTCTCAAGATGGCATATTTAAACCTAACCATATCACTAATCACATTAAACATAGATGGTCTAAATAGCCTGATTTAAAAGGGAATGTAAAATTAGATTAAAAAATGAAGACCCAACCATATGTTGCTTCAAAGAAAGTTGTGGAAAACAGAAGAAAAATCATTCACTCATAATATCTATACTCCAACATTGCTGTTCTAGTTTATTTTTATTCTTTTCCAGTCTTTTTTCATAGGAGTGTTTTACTTTGTTGCTATTATGGTGTGCATATAGCTCTCCTTCTGTTTTTCCTCCCTTAAAGTATGTTTTTATATGGATATGGGTTAAACCTTAGTGTTTCATAATAGTTCATTCTCTAGCTGTTATGATTCAGAACCAAGTTTCTAATACTGATCAAATGAAAACTTTTTAAAGCTGGCCTACACAATCAGCAATAACATGGATACAATATAAGAAGGGATCCTTGTTCTCAAGAAATTAAAAATATCTTTCCTTACAATGGCTTGTCCTTGGCCAAATGGCCAAGTATACCATAGTATTCAACAGTAAATGTTGATGACTCAGTGGGCCAGTTAATCCCATATTCTTAAATATGTAACTATTTTGAACTGAATACAATCTTTCTTTGATAATGTAGAAAGTTCTTTTGATATGTGTTAATCAAATTAGGATTATCCTACAGCATCATTTATCTCTGAACTATAAAAACACAAAATTGCCTACTAATAAAATTTCTGGTTCATAAGTTTACTTAAGAATCATCCGTTTTTGGATGGGCTTCTAGCACTTGACATATAATGTTCACTTATGAATAGTATTGATATTCTTTTTATTCATTGTGCTGTCATTATATTTTTAGTATAAATATGAAACACTTATAGTAAGCTTTTATGGGTTTAACTACACATTATTAAAAATATAACTTGCAGTTTAAATGGGAATATTGTACTGTCAAAGGAGAAATTTCCAGAAGAACATTGGTAGATAAAAGGCTGTGAATGGTTTTATGGCCTTTGATGCATTTTGCCAATTTTCTTTTTCATAGTGGGTGAGCCAACAGTGTATGAGTATATAAGTTCCATTTCAATATTTTTCGGCATTTTGTACTGGCATCAGTTTTAGTTTTTGCCCAGCTATCAACTTTCTTCTTGATTTAATTTAAATGCATTGGCAAAAAATTGAATATTTGAAGACTTTTTCCACCTTTGAACATTTGAACTGTAGGAAGTTGTGTTTATGATGTGCTGAGATCTGTTTGTCGTACCCCACTCCCGTTTAGCTTAGTGGACGATTGTAATAGAATACTATTTTCCCTTTTGAATGAAACTCACTAAGTATATTCCCTCCAATATGAAAATAAAGAAGTAATCCAAAATTTTAGCAGCAAGGATTTCAGAAGGAAATTATCCAGACTGGAGGTTGAGGCCACGTGCTGATGCTCTCCTCTTCATGGTCTCCTGTTCAGGAGGGTCCGCGCTCTCTCAGGAATGCTGCCTTCATATGCCAAGCCATCAACATATCAGTATAACCCTCAAATTTAGATGACCATGAACCAAAAACCCTTCCTTGGATTAAGAGGGACAGAAAGGTACGAATTTGAGAGGTACTTTAGCATTTGTGATAAACATTAAAAAAAAATTGCACATGAAGATATCATAAATTCAAATACACATACACAAAACCCCCACACATTGTAAAGGAAAATTGTCCCCAGCTCAGTTTTCCTTCCCAAAAAATAGGCAGTGTTACTTCTTTATGCATTTACAAGAAATTCCTGCTCCCTTTCCTTCTGCTTGACACAAACAATCGTATTCTGTCTGGCTGCTTAGAAATGAGCAAAAGCTTTGGCCTTAGCAGGGACTTAGTAGACAGCAGAGCCTGACTTAAAACTATCTCTATGACCTTCAGAAAAAGTTCATCTTCATGAAGTTTACTTTTTTTCATTTGTAAGAATGGAGGAAAGGATGATTACCTCTGTGGTTGCTTACCTAAAAAAAAAAGAAAAAGTACAAGTAAATAACCTAATACAATGACTGGAGCATAGATGGTATTCAGTAAATGATAGCTATTACATTGTACTATCATTAAACATATTATTGCTAGTTTTTAAGGGAGATAAAATAGAAATTCTTATGTATAAAGTCTTGCTAATGGGAAATTTCCCAGGAAGATAAGGGGTTATGAGAATGATAACCACCCCTTATACATGTGAGACCCACAGGAAAATGTTCCATGAGGGTAGGAAATGTTATGGTCTATGTCACCAGCCCATGTCTGGAGATTATGCAGTAATGCATTTCTGGCTTACAAAGCAATAAACACACTACAGCAACTTGACTATGGCTGACATATCCTAATCCTTCTCCTTACTAAACAGCTCTTTTAAGAATTCTTAGGACATGGTTATCTCTCACCTTCTTAGACCCTCTTTAATGAATTTGTCACCCAGACTCACTAAGAGACAAAGATAAGGAGCATTGCACACAAAACAAGCCAAATGAAACCCCCGAAGTCTCCCATTCTGTTTAGACAGGATGCATCAGACAACTTTCTCCCTCGTTCCTGCTCTGTTTGTACTACATTATTCGGATAGAAAACTTTCTTCAGGTAGAGAACTCAGATATAGAAATCTTCTCTGTTAGTACTGACCCATTTAAGTTTTGACATCAATAATTGCCTTCCTTCCCCTATACTCCCTGCCACCCTTCCACCCCACAACTCCACCTCAAAAAAAAAAAACAAAAACAGAAATGAAACTGAAGGATGTTCATTCTCTTCTGGTAGGGTCAGTTGCTTTGTTTTTTCAGAAGGGGGAAAAATGGGGCAAAGATAAATATACCATCTTTAAGGAGTTGTGAATCTACTTTTAAAAAGTTAATATATTTGAGCCATAACATCAGAGTGGTGAACTATGCATATAAAGCTCATAAATACCCTCCCCCCATTCTAAATGACTACTTACTGTGCAATTCTCTTATTTCTAAATCCTATCATAGGCAGAACATTCTTACTCCAATTAACTATGATACTGGATCCATTCTATATTTTCTGCATAGAAATATACTTACCATTTACAAGGACATATTAAAAGAAAACATTCAATATTATTATGTATGCAAAGACTAAATTTGAGATAGTGTTCATAAATAGGAAGTAACTCTCAGCCAGTTCATCAATTAGGATCATAATAGCATTTCTAATGCGATGGATAATGAGGGATAGCAATTTAGCTTCTGTTTTTACCGTGTCTTAAGACTGTCATTAACGGAGTTATTGATACACTGTGGTACCAGGAAATTTGCAATTGATTTTTATTTATGTACATTGTTTTTATTCAAGAATATTGCCTCAGATAGGTAGTAATTACTGGAATAAAGAAACTCTTTATTACAGAAGCTAAATAATGTTGTTGGTAATGGGAGGATAATCCCAATTAAGGAGTGCACTAATTTCTGTGTCTTTTTCAAACCTAAAACTCAGATCATCTCTAGTTTCTCTTAAATCATTGTGTGCTAAAAATAATAGTAATTCTATTGTACAAAAATAAATGTGTACATCATAAAACTTCTAAATATAAAGATATGCCTTCTTTAGAATTAGTCTGAATTCTATAGAGAATATTCTGGAACATCTTGATGCCTCCTTTTATCTATTTGTCACCTTTTCACAGTGTTGGAGAAGGGGGGCAGAGCAGGAAAGGGAGAAGGAAGCAGTGATAAGAAAGCCACAGAGCACATGTTTTAGCATCTGCATGTTAGCACATATTTTCAGATGAGTAAACATGAATTTACAGGGGACAGACTATTTGAAATTATGTCTGTCATTGAAAATTTGAAACATAAGTCATATAATTTTCCTTTTTTACTTTTATGATTTTCTGTAATAAATTTGAAGCCATTAAATGTAAAATTACCACAATTGTCTCTTTTACTTAAGTAATTATTTTAATGATAAACATGTCTGATTAATAGAGCATCTCTTTACTAATCAAAATGTTACCTATGCTAAAGAAGAAAAGGCATTTGTATGCCAGCTGGCAAAGAGGAATATTGCTCAATTTTATGTTTTGTTTACTCAATAATTATTAAATCCCAAAGTCTTATCTATTTCAAATGTGCTTTGGAATGAGGTGGGGCATACAAATGAAGTACAGCCGAGGTCACGTATCCATATATTGTGCTGCTGGAGGCAACAAGACAGATTAATAGAAATGATCTTGGTTGCTAGAAGTGACCAGTAACTTAGAGTGACTTTTATAGCAATAATAATTATTATTTGAATTAAAAACAAGGCTCTATTTACCTGTCAGCTTGTTTTATTAAACTAGTAGTAAAATACAGAACATCCTGGTGCTGGCAAGTAGTCCTAAGGGACAGAATGAAAAAAGTCATTTGTGTTTCAAACAAATGCCTTGAATAGCTGTGAAGAATGTTTAGCATTTAATCTGGTGTCCAGCGTACTGTGGTCAGCTCAGGTCAAATAAAGGAGTGGAGGTGTGAACAGCTGACAGAATGAGGAAACAGAGAAGGGCGCCATTGGAGAGCAGTACCTGACATTAGGGAGAAGTGCTATGATTATTTTTTGATGGTTGGAAACCTACTTTGCCTTTCAATTTCTGAATAGTCCCAAACAATGGCAAAGAATCTCAACCACATTCATTTCTGCCTTCATTCACATTTTATGTAATGCCTGATATATTTAGAAAATTGGGCAGGAAAATAAAATAGGCTCCTAGGAAGCCACAATCCAACCTAAGGAAAAGAACTTATTTTGCTGTTGCTTAACCACGGCCTTGTGTCACTCCCTTACAGGTGACCGTTATGTCTTTTTACTGCACATTTTATGTTTTGGTAAAATGTTTTATTTATTTATTTATTTCATCTTTATACAATTATCTTAATACAAGTGGTATTTTTGACTTAAATTGTTCCCGATAGCTGAGCATATTCCTTTTACCACTGTCGAATAGCTAGAAAGTGATTATCCATTCTCCTGTGTGTGGACATTTGACCTGGCTACAGTTGTGTTCTTTATTTATATTTTTACTATTAATGACGCTGTTATAAGTATGTTCTTAATGTGTGAATTCCATCAAGGCAGGGATTTGGTCTGTTGATTATTTATTTAACCTACAAATTTGCCTGGCTTGGAATGAATGCTCAGTAAATGCTTGCCATTCTTGAGAGGAAAGAAAGAACAAAACATACTATATGTAATTCCTAAATGTACCTGTGTAAGAGATTTCCTTTTGTATATCTAAGTGGTGTTTGAAATTTTGTTCACATATCCTCCAATAGAATCTTGAAAACCTGCATGACTCTTAGTACATTTTTAAGTTGATACCACATTTTTTATCAATTGTTTAAGTGTTTACAAATGATATAATTTCTGGTATACTTGTATATTAACATATTAAATTAATACTGTAATATCATCCTTTTAAATTGTTTTAAATAACATTGTGATTTTTTTTTACCCATTATCATTTATTTATTATAACATGCAGGTTAAAAAGATCTTTTATAATAGCCAAAAATTATATACTTTTTCTCTTGAACTCAGAGTTCCATTCCACTACTCCCACAAAATTTTATCCTAGTGCAACATATATTTACAATTGATTCTTTACATTGGTCACTCTAGTATATTTTGCAATAAACATTATGTATCTAAACTGATAAAAAAATATTCCTGTGCTTACATGTTAACTTTTTTCTGAATTTAGTTATAACAATTACTATTAGTACACAGTTGGTTAAAACCATTTCAAAAAATAATTATTGAACATAAAATAAAACTTTATTTGGAAATGCATGTCTTCTGAGGAATGGGACTGTCGTTTTCTATTTGTTCCAGGTTCTTGGATGACTATCACCAATTGCTAGAACAGACAGGATTCAGTGGAAATTCACAGTGAGAGAAAATATTTCTTAGGCTACCAGTAAGTGTAGGGTTTACATAAAGTGTTGCAATAATTGTTGCCTAGTAGGCACTGTGTATAATGGAATTTACTTGCTATTCCGTTAGGAAGAAATCAGCAAGTGGAGAAGTGGTTGACAAAGGACAAAAAGAATGTTCATTACTAAGTAAAAAAACAAATACTGCTTTCAAGTGTCGTGTATGTGTGTGTGTGTGTGTAAAATGCAGGCAAATATTTCTCCTATGAATAAGTGTTCAAGAAAATACAAAAAACCTTTTACCTCCCAACATTTATTCCATTTTTCAAAGATGTAGTGCTGTCAGACATAACAAAAAAATTCATTTGCTAATTCTTTGAAATTATCCCATGTGTAAAATATCTAACTGTGACAGTCTCAAAGTCAGGACACAAGATTTAGAGCCCAGTGTTTTAATTCTAGGGTGCTCCTACAAATATTCTTGATATTTTAATTCTATGATGTACAGAGTGATAAGACATGTAGCCTCATCTCCTGCTTGTTGCTGTCTTTGATATTTATGACCCTTTTTTGCTTTCCTCTCATGAAGTGAGAGTCTCTCCCTCAGGTACAATGACTTCTTCCACAAATACAGGGCATGGAAAAGTAAGGCTATTAAATGAAAATTATCATTACTGCCATAATCTCCTCTACGATATATATGTATTCACTGTATTCTAATGTAATGTGTGTGGTTGGGGGAAGGGTTCCTTTCTAAGGTCCACTTGTCCTCTGTAGAAATATATTTGTGTTTAAGACTGGGAAAGACACAAAACTATATGCTCAGCAAAGCTATTAATCTTATTTTTAATTATTATTATTAAAGGAGAATTCTCTGTAACAAGTATTTTGAATTGTTCCAGTAATTCAACTTGTACTGTTTAGGATAATGCATCATTATGAAATTGAAGATAGTGAGAGTTTTGTTTTTTAACAAAATGGAAAAAAGGATGTTTTTGTGAAAGGAATGGTGGGAAGTAATTGTCATGTCAAATTAGCCTCTACCAAAGACACACTGTCACTTCAGAATAAGTAATTTCAGATGGAAGGTGGGAATCTAACAATTTATTCCCTTACATTTTTCTGTGCCTGTAAGAAACTCCTCGTGTACCGCAGGGTTACACATGCCCAGGTTGAAGACTTCTGTAATACCTGGAAGTCAATGTCTCAGTCATGGGATATGGCTCTTTTTCTCTTTACAGGGTAACTGCCAAATTATTTATCTGATAATTGTTCAAATTTGCACTCCAACCAGAGGGTACGAGAATTCTCACTTTATCCACATCTGCCAATACTTACTGCAATACTTCTTAATTTTAGGCTATCTAGTTGATGTAAAATAATATTACACTTTGGTAGTAGTAGCATTTCTATGATTACTAATTTATTAATGAGATTGAACATCTTATGTTTATTTGTCATTCGTGATTCCTCTTCTGTGCAATGCTGATGCAAACCTTTTGGCCAATTTTTTGACTGGATAGTCTTTTTGTTAGTATTTTGTAGAATTTATTTATATATTCTGGATGTTTGTAATTCATTTATTAAATATGTTGCAAATGTCTTCTACTTTTTGGCTAGTCTTTTCATGTTCTTTATGTAATCTTTTGATTAACAGAAAATTTCAAATACACTCTAATTGATCATTTTCTGTTATGATTAGAGCTTTTTGTATTTAGTTGAAAAATTATTTTTTACCCAAAATTGATAAAGATATCTTCTCTTTTACTTTCTATAAAAGTTTGAAATCTTTAATAATCAATCTGAAATTGATTTTTACATGTGGCTTAAAGTAGATTCAATTTTTTTTGCACCAATATCCAGAACTGTTTATTGTTTAGTGCATCTCTCACCTAATGATCTTCAGTGCTCCCTCTACTATATATCAGGTTTCATGTACTGCAGGCCTGTTTTGGGACTTTTTCTTTTCCTTTATGCTCTTTTTTTCCCCTATGCTAATACCATACTCTTTTCACTACTGTAGTTTTATAATAAATATGGATATCTGTGGCAGGTTAAAGATGGCAGCAAATATTTTGGCACATTTCCCATCACACAGTAGCATCTGTCCCCCTCCATAAGAAATTGGACTGACATGTGATTGCTTTGACTAGTGGAATATGGCTCTAGAACTAGACTTTAAAATATCTGACAGCTTTTAGTGGGCCCAAGGGATTGCTGTGCCGCCAAGAAAGAAGTGTACCTGTCCTGTTGCAGATGCCAGATGGCGAGACGTCACAATTGCCTGGAGAGGGAAGGGGACAACTAAAATCCACTCTGCTGGCTGTTCTTGCCAAAGTTCCAGGCATTTGAATGAAGCTGTAGTGGACCTTCCAAGACAATTAGCATCCATCTGGGTATCACTGAATGATCCCAGTAGACACCACACAGAATTGAAACAAAACAAAACAAAACAAAACAAAACAAAAAATTAGCTGTGATGGCTTCCTGCAATGTCGAGGAACAGTTGGCTGGGCTACTGTCCCCCTTTATTAATGAAGCACTAACCTAGGTGCTGCTGTGGAAGGATTTTACAGATGCAGTGAAAGCCCCTGATAAGTTGACTTTAAGTAAGGGCAATTGTCCCCAGTGGGCCTACCTTAATTGGTTGCGTGGCCTTAAAAGCAGGCCTGAATGTTTCCCAAGAGAAGAGATTCTGCCGTTGGTCAGAAGCCCCTGCCTATGCCCATGGAATTCAGGTCTGGATAACATCTTTCTTTCCTGATTTCCTGCCATATAGACTTACTTGGCTAGCCTCCACAATTATGTAGGCCAATTCTTTAAAATAAATGAATCTTTGTAATAAATCCTACTGGTTTTGTTTCTTTGATAGAACTTTTTCTGATATACTAGCCAAGCCCTGGCCAAACGCCTGATCCATAAAATCATGAGACTGATAAAACAGTTGTTTTAAGTCACCTAAATTTGCGATAGTTTGCTACAAAGCAGTAGATAACTACAATGGTATGTGGTATGGCAAGTTATCACAGCTTTTTTTTTTTAAATTATCTTAGCTATTCTTGGTCTTTGCTTTTCTATACAGATGTTAAAATCAACTCTAACAGTTTCTTTAAAAACTATTAATATCTTGATGGGAGTTGAATACATCTATAGACCAATTTTAAGAGAATGACATTGTTACGATATTGAATCTTCCTATCCATCTATTTATGTTTAGTTCTTTAAGTTTTTTAATAATGTTTTAAAATCTTATGCAGTAGGTCCTATATATTTTTGCCATATTTTTCTAGGTACTTTATATTTTTGATGTTTTTATGTATTTTATTAAATGAAAATTTTTGTTTGTGGCTGTGAGTGGAGAATGTTTTTTATATGCTGATCTTGTATTTCTGCTATCATGTTAAATTCTTACTAATTTTAATATTCTGCCTGAATAATCTTTTAAGTTTTCATTTTCTGTCTTATTTTTTCCCCTTCTTTCACCCTGTGCCTTCCCTTTGGAAACTCTGGAGAAGATGGGTGGAGACAAAATACTGATATCAAGTTTATCCATGACCTAATTTGTAGGTATTGTAGTCTGTGGCATGTGCACCTTTTAGAATATTGATGTATGTTCTTCTATTGGGCATTTGCAGCTTAATCATGTGCATGAGAAAAATTAAAGTTAAGAATATGTGTGGAAAAGTTACATTCTACTTCAAATTTAAAATCCCAGTTTTGCCATTAAGAAGCTATGTGACCCAGGAAAAATTAACCTTTTGAGACTTTCTTTTCTCACCTATAAGGTAGGGATTAAAATAAACCTGCATCATGGTGTTGTCTTATGGGAAAAATTTAATGCGTGTGCATGCAAAATTCTCATCACTTAGAAAACAATAAATGGTGGTGGTATTGTCATTATAGGCCAGTAACTATCTATATTTAATTAAAAGTGCTTAGTATTTATATATAATTTTTCTATAATTGAAGGCATACTTTATTGTGAGGTTTTAACATTTTAATAGTGTATTCTCACTTACAAGCTCTGGGAGGGCCAGCAAAAAACAGATAAAGTTGATCTTTCATATTACCCTTTCCTCTTCAGATACCCTGTACTTCCTTTCAGTCAATCCCTTCTTATGGGTTCCTGTGTTCTCAAGTGGAGTCTGTCTTAAGGGAACTGAAACTTATGAAATTGATGCTAAGAAATTTGTGATTTGTATGATGTTTGTGGCAGATTGTTTCTTCAAAGATGAGCAAGTGTGTGTGTGTGTCCCATCCCATATACTCTTCTTACAATTTGGTGTTGACATGCTTCCATGTCGAGGTGGAGGGTCTATTTCACCTCACCTTGAAATTGGCAGGCTTTTATAAATGTTTTGACCAGGAGCATATGGTGAAGTGGTGTCGTTTGCCTTCTGGAACTGGATCATTAAAGGCCTGGCTCTTGTCTTCTGCTTGGCTCTTCTTTGGACACTTGCCTTTGGAACCAGCCACCATATTGTGAGGGAGCTGAGGTCACACAGAAAATGTTTAACAATTTCTTTGGGTTTTCATTTCCTTATGAAGATTCCATCATGTAAAACTTAAATAAAATTGTATGCTTTTCTATTGTTAATTTGTCCTTTGTCTCAAGGATCTTGCTTGAGAGCTTAAAAGTATAAAGGAAAAACATATTTTCCCTCTTCACCTGTTGCTTTCTTGATGGTGGTTTTTGGTGAGCAGTCTTTCAATATTGATTAAGACTAACTTATCACTGAATCTTATACCGACAGAAGTAGAAAAGAAAACTAGTGTTGGGTAAATGGAAGTTTTCAACCCTAATTTCCTGCCTGGCCTTGTTAGTGATATGCATATAGGGTCTGTTTACACATCAATAGGATGTTTACCACAGCAGAGCCACCTGTCTGATCAGGGATAAAGGGTGGAGAATAATGACCATTCTTTCCTCTGCTCTGTTCCTGGTGTGTAATTGGCCAGGCACTCACCAGTCGCCAGGGACCCACCTACAGAGTTCTTCCCAGAGGAAGTGGGGTGGGTGGTGAAGCAGAACAGCTGCGCTGAGGTGGGAGTAACTGAGCTTGGGGAGTGGAGCCAAGGGAGAGGGTTTGGAGAGTGCAGTGCGCCTAGCCAGAGAGGAGGTACTTGGGAGCATGCCGAGAGAGAGACTGAGCTGTGAGAAATAAAAAGCCCTTTTCCCCAACTTCTCACCCTTGTCTTCCTTCAGTCTCACTGGATTCATAGGAAACTTGCTGGCAGGTGGGGTACCAGCTTCCTCTCGAAGCCACAACTAGGTAAATTTGTTAGCCTCATTTTACAAAGAAATCACTGCATGGAAGACCAAAGATGAGATCTTTGTGTTTGTTTTATTTTATTTAACACAAAGATTTATAATGTAATTAATTCTTTGAAAAATATGTTTGGAATGACAACACAATTCTGATGAAAAATTCTATTTGATGAAAAGATTTGTCAATAAAACTCATGTTTCTTTTCAAATGTAGATTTCCAAAATCATATCCTTGATGACTTTTAAAAAATAGTATATTAGCTGAGAGGACAAAACCAACTTAAGGAAAGCAACATTTTATTTAGTATTGAACTAAAAAATATGATGTAAAGTAAACTTAAAGTGAAAGATCAAGGATTGTCAAGAAATTCTTCCCCAAGGAAGTGTGTGTTTGTGTTTGTGGGTATGTGTTTGTTTTCATTTTAGAAATCTTCCTGGTACTGTCCTTTCAAATTGTACTGACACTAAGAGAACAGAGAGCCAGTATAATATGTCTGCATGACTTTTTTAAAAGGCAACTCTTAAAGGGAGACATTGAAGAAAAAATCATTAGCCTTAATTTGGGTTTGTCTTTTTCCACAATTATGCTTTTGACTTTTAATCAGACCAACCCTTCCTATGGTTTTACTTCATGAATAAGAATGGACAAATATGTGAACTTTGTGCTAGCAAAGGGGTTATCACCTTGGAGTAAAACCCTAGTAATGTCAAGTTAGGCTTACAATTAAAAAATGATTATTTGAATGATGTTTTAGATGTTTTCTCTCTTCATTGCTTTATAGTATTAAAAGCCTGAAATCAGTGTCTCTGTTTCAATAATAAGGTTGGGTCAAAGGTGAGAAATAAACAAGACTCAAACAAGGAGCTAATAGCAGATAACCACTGGTATATTTACTAGGAATATTCAAATTTGATCTTACCTATAAATGCATTACATGGTTCATCTGCATTTTCTATTGAGTGTCACAGCAGCATATAATTAAGAGAAATTGTTTGTAATTGTAGAGTACCCTACCATAGCTTAATAATCTTATGATTTTTTTAATGTTGTTTAAAATACTTCATTCTGTGCAGAGGGTCATGCTGTCTTTCAAAGAGCATTAGCTGTTTCTAAGGACAGGTTTCAAAATTATAGAATTTGTTTTATGTAGATGCTATGAGTCTTTCCCATCTGTATTTGACCTTAAAATTAGAGAAAAAGCATGAAGCAATTACAAAGGAAGTTCAAGCAGAAAGACTAGAGGATGTCTGTTACAGATTGAATTGTGATCCCTCAATTTCATATGTTGAAGCCCTGATCCTGAATGTAAC
The DNA here is from genome assembly GCA_029783875.1 of Phataginus tricuspis. NCBI lineage: Eukaryota > Metazoa > Chordata > Mammalia > Pholidota > Manidae > Phataginus > Phataginus tricuspis. Next base: position 73,516,515 of record JAQQAC010008350.1, read on the forward strand.
TGTATTCAACTCTAAGGAGGTAATTAAAATTAAGTCATGTCATTGGGTTGGGGCCCGAGTACAATAGGACTGGTATCCTTATAAGAAGAGGAAGAGACACCAGAAGTATATGTACCCAGAGGAAAGGCCATGTGAGTACACAATGGCATGCCAGCTGTCTACAAGCTAGGAACTGAGGTCACTAGAAGCCAACCCTGTCAGCACTGTGATCCTAGACTTCCAGCCTCCAGAACTGTCATTTCTGTTGTGTAAGCCACCCTATCTGTGGTACTCTATTATGGTAGCCCAAACAGACTAATACAAGAAATGAGTAAGATCTAGCCCAGGGAGTTTTAACATCAACTCTGTAAGTTAGTATGAATGAAACATGTATCAAGTGGACATAGTCAAACTTGCTTTACCTTTATATTTATAAGTAATTATTATGCTATTATAGATATAATTATTATGTTATTCAAATATGTATCAGGATTTAAAATAAGCTATATACAATAATTTCCAGTTTATAAAGTATTTTCACATTCATTAACTCATTTGATTATGAGGGAATTAAATGATCTTGGAAAGTCATATTATAATCACTCTGCTATTTATCCTATTGAAATTAGTTAACATGAACACCAATCTATCAGTAAAGAAATACATGTTAGTATCCTGCTTTGCAGTCAATGAGACAATGGAAAGAAAGAGGATTTACACATAGATTAAAGCCTTGGTATTCAAAGTGTGACCCATACATCAGTAGGATAAGCATCCCCTGGAGGTTAGGCAGCAAGGCATGGTCTCAGGCTCTCCTACAGACCTACTGAATAATGATTCTGTGAGATACCACCTCACATCAGTTAGCATGGCTGCTGTCAAAAAGACAAGAGGTAACAAATGTTGCTGAGGATGTGGAGAAAAGGAAACCCTTGTGCACTATTGGTGGGAATATAAATTGGTATAGCCACTGTTAAAACAGTATGGAGGTTTCTCAAAAATTAAAAAAATAAAACTCCCATTTGATCCAGCAATCCCATTTCTGGGTGTATATTTGAAGGATGTGAAATCACTATAGCCAAGACCTAAGTGTCCATCAACAGATGAATGGGTAAAGAAGACACAGTATACATACATACTCAATGGAATGTCATTCAGCTATTAAAAAGAAAAGGAAATACTGCCATTTGCAACAACATTGTTGGACCTTGAGGACATTATGTTAAATGAAACAAGTAAGAAAAATACAGTTTAGCATACTTGTATGTGGAATCAAAAAAAGCCAAACTCATAGAAACAGAGTAGAACAGAAGTTGTCAGTAGATGGTGGGGTGGGGGGTAATAGGTGCTGGGGAGATGTTGGTCAAAAGGTAGACTTCCACTTATAAGGTGAGTAAGTTTTGGGGATCTGTTATAAAGCATAGTAATTATAGTTAAGAATATATCAGTTCTATCTCAATGAAGCTGGGGAGAAAAACTTACTGCAAATCTATACTATAATCAAGGTAGAAGTATAGACATATACCAATGAAATACAATTAACAGAGTCCAAAAGAAACCTTTATATTTATGATCAATTGGGACAAAGTACCAAGACAATTCAGTAACAAATAATTGTCTTTTTATCAAATGGCACTAGGACAATTACTATCCACATGCAAAAGAATGAAGTTAGATCCCTACCTCTTACCATACGTGAAAATAACTCAAAGTAGACCATAGTTGTATGTAGAGAGTTTAAACTATAAACCTCTGAGAAGAAAATATAAAGGTAAACTTTGCAACATTGGGTTAAGCAAATCCTTCTTATATAACAATAAAAGTACAAGTTGCAAAAGAAAAAAACATACGGTTTGGGCCTTATCAAATGTCAAGATGTTGTGCATCAAAGGATGCCATCCAGAAAGTTCAACTACAACCTGAAAAATGAAGGAAATATTTGGAAATGACATCTGATAAGAGATTTTTAGATCTAGAATAGAGCATGATCTCTTAAATATGATCCATTTAAAATATGAGCAAAGAGGGGTGGCAAAAAGATGGTGGAGTAGGATGGCAAGGTGAAAACCTCCTCGTACTTACCAAAGAAGTAGCTACAGCAAGTACAACTAATCCTGAAAATAACCTAAAGACAGCAGAACAGACCATCCATACCTGGTGAAGAATAGAAGACCACACTGAGTATGGTAAAGGGACAGAGCCATGATTGAACAGGACCCAAACCCTTCCTCCATCCCACCTACAAGTGGGAAGGAGAGGAGTGGAGTGGGGAGGTGATAAATGATCAGGCATCTGGCACATCTGGCCCTGGAGACCTGCTCTGGAAATACGAGTTCACATTGCATTGGGCTTCCATGATTAATGGGGATGGACACCAAGGACAGCTGGAGCACTGAGGGGGACTGAGACTCCTGTTACTTGTGGAGGAAAGATACTCTCTATCAGTACCACTTAGACCCAACACAGAGGGAGCAGTTTGAAAGATTTATCAGGATTGGGAAGTGTAGTTGAGGTGTGGGGGTCAGAGGGAGCTCTCTCTTGCAGGGAAAAAACAGGGGGACAACACATTCCCAGCCCTCCCTCATCCCAACTGGTCAGGTGCTGTGGGAGCCATCTACAAAACTCTCCATCTTCCTTGCTGGTGACTCAACTCATGCTGGCACTTCCCTCTGTATCCGCCCTATCCCACCTGCTTGACCCAGTAGTGGTCTTTGTGGACAGGCAGGTAGAGGGTAGATTATACTTCCACAGCTTTCCCAGCCCTCCCTTAGCTCACTGGTCAGACACCTGCAGGAGCCAGCTTTAGACTCTCAACCTGTCCCACTGGCTCAATTCCAGTACCCCACAGTATACCTGCCCTGCCTCGCATGCTTGGTCCTGCAGCATTTGCCATTGCTGACAGGCAGGCAGAGGATGGCACCACCCACAATGAATCCCAGAAGAACTGCTTCACATCATACAAAGGGCATGCAGAGGCTAGCTACGGGGATCAGTGACTGCAGGGAGATAAGAGGAAAGGCAGGCTCCACCCACAGCCCACCAACGGCAACTGACTCAGCCACAAAAGAGAACCAGGCAGTGATGAGCAGAGAGTCTTGAGCTTCTGGGCATCACAGGACATTCATTTCGTAAAGCCATTATTTTCAAGAACAGGAGGCATAGCTGATATATCTAAGAAAAAAGAAGAAACCCAGAAACCCAGACAAAATTAGGAGACAGAGGAATATATTCCTAAAAGAACAAGATATAATACCAGAAAGAGGGCAAATGAAATGGAGATAAACAATCATTCTGATAAAGAATTCAAAGTAACACTCATAAAGATTCTCACTGAAATGGGGAAATCATTTAAGAACTCAAAGAGAAGTTCAACAAATAGATGGAAAATATGAAAAAGAGCCATTAAGAGATGAAGAATATAATAACTGAAATGAAAACTATAATAGAGGAAATTAATAGCAGACTGCTGAAAGTAAAGGAAAGAATCAGTGTGATGGGAGATAGAGAATTGCAGATTAGGCTAAGGAAAAGAGAGAAAAGAATTTCTAAACATGAGAAGATGGTAAGAGAACTCTGTGACAGCTCCACATGAAACAAAATCTACATAATAGGGATCCAAGAAGGAGAAGAGAGACAAAGGAATAGCAAGTCTATTTGGAGAAATAGTAGTTGAAACCTTCCTCAATCTGGGAAAGGAAATAGATATCCAGGCCTTAGAAGCACACAGAGCCCCTAAGCACCTTACAAGATGAACCCAGGAAAATAACACAAAGACACATGATAACTAAAATGGCAAAGACTAAAGACAAAGAGAGAATCTTAAAAGCAGCAACAGGGAGGCAGACAGTTACCTGTAAGGGAAACTCTGTAAGTCTATCAGCAGATTTCTCAGCAGAAACTTTACAGGCCAGAAGACAGTGATATGACATATTCAAAGTATTGAAAGGGAAGAACATACAACTAAGAATTCTCTAACCAGCAAGATTATCATTCAGAATTGAGGTAGAGACTAAAAATTTCTCAACTCAGGAAAGATATGGAGGCATGAGAACTGAGGCAGAAACCTCCTCCCAAAACCACACATAGCATGAAACTACAGCAAATACAACTAAGCCTGAAAGAGCAATCCAAAGGCTGCAGAACAGACTGCCTACATCTTGGGAAAAGAGAAGACCTCACAAAAAAGGGTAAAGTAGCAAAGCCCTGGTCCAGTGGGACACAAGTCTTCCCCCAACCACAGCCCACAGCCAGGAGAAATAGAAATGGAGCAGGGAGGGAGTAGAAGCCCAGGACTGAAAAACACCCAGGCCTGGAGATCTGCTCTGGGAGCACAAACCCACATTACATGGTCCTTGAGAGATTAATCAGGTTGGAAAGCAAAGACAGGTAGAATACTCAGAGAGACTGAGATTACAGCCACATAGGGAGAAAAGGTATGCACACCCAGCCCCCCTGGGACAAAAGAAATGTGGGCACTTTGAAAGACTTCCCAACAGAGGGAGGGAACTCTAGGAAGACAACACTAAGACATATAATAATTAAAATGGCAAAGATCAAGGAAAAAGAGAGAGTATTAAAAGCAGCCAGAGAGAGAAAAAAGATCATGTATAAGGGAAAGCCCATCAGGCTATCAGCAGAAACCTTACAGGCCAGAAGGGAGGGGCATAATATATTTAATGCAATGAAACAGAAGGGCCTCCAACCAAGAATATTCAACCTCGCAAGATTATCATTTAAATTTGAAGCAGGAACTAAATTTACAGAAAAGCAAAAGTTGAAAGAATTTATCACCTACAAACCAGCTCTACAGTGTATTTTAAAGTGACTGCTATAGATAGAAGTGTTCCTAAGGCTAAATAGCTGTCACCAGAGAAAATAACACCACAGTAAGGTAAGTAGACCAATTAATTACTAAGAAAATTCAAAATTAAATCAACTACCCTTAAAGTCAGTCAAGGGATACACAAAGAGTACAGAATATGACACCTAATATATAAAGAGTGGAAGAGGAAGAAGAAGGGAGGAGAAAAAATAAAGAACCATTAGATTTTCTTGGAAAAAGCATAATAAAAAGTTACACTGTTAGTAAAGAAGCTGCCCTTGAACCTTTGGTAACCACATATCCAAAGCCTGCAATGGCAATAAGTACATATGTGTTGATAATCACCCTAAATGTAAATGGAGTGAATACACCAATCAAAAGACACAGAGTTAAAGAATGGATCCATCTATATACTGCCTACAAGAGTCTCACTTCAAACCCAAAGACATAAATAGACTAAAACTGAAGGGATGGAAAAAGATATTTCATGCAAACAATAGGGAGAAAAAAGCAGTAGTTATAGTACTTGCATCAGACAAAATAGACTTCAAAACAAAGAAAGTAACAAGAGACAAAGAAGGACATTACATAATGATAAAGGGGTCAGTCCAACAAGAAGATATAATCATTATAAATATCTATGCACCTAAAACAGG